>CM070520.1:12557929-12663833 GCA_036346375.1 Guadua angustifolia
TAATTCATTAACACACACATATGTATGTATGTATGTACACACACGTGAATGCATTTAAATATTTAGGCTCCATACTGATATACTAGCTTATATGAATAAATTTTATTCAAACTAAAGTTAGTTTGCATAAGTTATATTTATGTAACTATTTTATACATAGAAATTTCACTTTATTAGAAAATGATATAAAACAAGGTGAAATGTAAATATTTTTTATATTTTAGTTATCTCGCATAAGGATTCTAACAAAATTTATTTCATTTTATTTTGACTTGATTTGCAAAAATCATATATAGAGCATAATTTAAACCTACATATTAATTTTAAATTTTTAAAATATTACGAGTGCACATTTTGAAACATTTTTGCATATTCTGAAAATAAAATATTTTATATTATTTAAAAAATTAGTTCAATTTTGAGGAAAAATGCACAAAATATAGGCATTTGAATTTGAGCTACATTGGAAATTTTGGTGGAAAAAGAAAATCGCTTTTCAATGGGGAAGCGCATTTTTGATTTGGCGATGGGCTTTTTGCATTCAGAGGTAGCCACTGATAGGGGTGGGCCCAATGGTCGATATCTGGCGTGTGGGCGCGCCTGAAGCAGCCAGCGAGCTTAGCCGCTTGTCATCTGCTCCGAGCAGAGGCGATGGTGACCTCGCTGGCGATGAGCGCTACGAGGAATCAATGAATCGGTAGCCGCGAGAGCTTCTCGCATCACGGTGATCACGGGGACTAGCTTTTGTGGCTCGGGATTGGCGGAGGTATGGCGCCACCGATTAAACTTCTTGGCGCCATGGGCTATCTTGAGATCTTGAGCTCGGTCGGCAAGAAAATAAGCGCCCGCGGCTTAAATATCGATGAACCAAGGGTTACTAATTTACGGGTCTCTCATGGTCTGTAAGTGATCTGCGGACTACCACCGGTTGGGCGAGAAGAAAAAGCGAAACCTTGAGCATGGTTGATGAGATCATGAGCTTTGATGAGCATTGGGTGAGCATTTAGGGTTCTATTCAAGCTCACCTTGGTGATCATTCGGGTGAAGATCGGCCCAAACAGGTGGGGTGCCGTATGCGGGATTGAAGGAGGTGAAGTGGGGCGATGGCGAGGTTAATCCGGCTGCGAATCGTCATGACTAGATTTGAAGTTTTTAGATCAAAGGACATCAAGAGATGCCCGGTTCCATTCAAAAGCGGCCAGCGATTATCGTTCATAGACATGACACAAGACAAGGCCATCAGCCACACGACAAAACTCTAAAAGGCACCCAAAACTAAACAAGAACAACCTCATAGCAACATACAAAGCTAAAGACACCAAAACCCTCAGCAGCAAATGAGTTCCAACCAAAAAACGCTTTACCAACCAACAGCAACCAAAAGACCCCAGGACAGACTCAATAAGCCGAAGACCAAATTCATCACGGGAGCGAATTCTGCCTTTGTTAATCTCTGCGAGGCCTATCTTGGCGTTCGACCTCATTTGATCTTTTTAGCCATCTTTTCCTCCTCAAGCCCTTTCGGCAAATTCTCCCAAGGCGGTTGGTGGTGGGGTTTGGTGAGGAGAAATGAATCTTATCTTCACATTCCTTTAAAACTTCCAATAAGGGTTGGCACCAAGAGTGGTTTTATTAGCCAATCGACCCCCATTTACTGCCTTTATTGGGACACCAAAGCCTTCTCTGTTGGACATACTTCCCAAAGACAACGGAATGAACCAAGTGGGTGATCTCCTGGGGTGATTGCTGATTTAAAATGGGATGGGCTTCTTGGTATGGTATTGTTGCCAACCATGCCTTGAATCCGGCCCCTCAAGGACGAGTTCATCACAGGCACGAATATGAAGGCGCAATGACGGCAGCAGGAAGTTTGGGATGAAATTTCTTCATGGCGTTCTTGATCGTCTTCTGGATTTCTTCGCCCCAAGCGAGATCTCGTTCCTCGGAACCCAAGGCCTTTTACAAAACTCCATCCGGCTCCTTGGTAGAGTTTTATATGGTACTTCTATGTTGGTCTTTTTTTGGCTTTCACGGGACTTTGATCTGAATCGTATTCTTTTCTTTTTGAACTTTGCGAGGAGCGAAGCCTTTTCTCTGGCCTTAGCTTCTGAATTCCTGTTCATAAGAGTGACAAGCGGTCCTTTTACGGCGTCGTCTTCCATAACACCGGTATAAGCGAGTAAAGTAAGTGGTCTGATGGCGACCCGTCGATAAAGGAAAAAACCAATTGTCGGGAAACTAAGAGGAAGCGGTCGGCGAGCCATATGCATTGCGCCCGGTGGCCATGATTCGGGACACCCGCATTCTGTGACCTCCTCCTCGACTTCTTCCTCTTCAAGTCAATCCTCGATACGAGGAGTTTACAGGCGGGCGTCGCCGCAGAGCATGCCTTCGTTCGCGGCGCCGTGGGTGTTCACGATGATAATCCTCCTACCGGTTTGAATGTAGGATAACAAGGTCCAGCAGGTTGGATTCGTTTCCCCTTTCTTGCTCCCCTCTCGGATCATGCCTTGATCGCTATTTTTTGCGAGGATCCTATTGAAGAGACTCTTCATGAGAACGGTTTGAAACCCTTTGTGGTTCTTGATGGGCTTGGTTGTGTCGTCGGTGAGATCTTGATGTTATTCCCCGGCCCACGATCTTGATATTATGCCTCCAGCCCACTGAGACGAGTGCCACAGGCCAGGTGATCTTAAATGTCGCCTTCTCTTCTTGAGCCATTGCCCATACTTTGCCTTCTAAAGCTGCGCTTTCCTTTGCGAAGCTCCTTCCATCTCTCTTGCCGTCCACCACCATGAGTCGAGATTCCTCCACCTCCCGTCAAGAGATCTCGGTGCGGGCGCATCCTTGATAGCGAGGCGACTTGGTCCTTTTGAATGGCGAGATCGAGCCCGCATTGGTCCTCATTTTTTGAAGGCGCCGCGAGTGCAGCGCCTAGGCAAGTGAGTTGTTTCTTGCCGTGCTTGTCTCCTTTTCTTCGTGAAGCTTGATATTACATGCGTCTCCGGTAACGCTTGTCAACTTTTGCCAAGGACGGAATTATCTTCTTCATATTCCACGGATGAAAATGAGGAAGGACTGTTGAAGAACGAGCAAGTCCGTAATGAATTTGGTAGACTCACGCACTTTCCATAGAAGATCGAGATGGTGGAGGGACTTGAAGTTGTATCCATCTCGAGGGCGAAAGCTAAACTTGGTCAATCTTTCGAGCGGTAATTCTTGACTGAATGTTACGAATCCTCACCTTGTCCCTTGCCTTCGATGTCTGATCCGCCTTTTTAATGATTTCAGGAGAAGTTAAAGCCTCTTCCTCCCAAAATGCGGTGAAGAAACTGACGGGCTATAAAAACGGTAGCCAAGGTGACAAGGGATTTAGAAGGTATACCCTTGGTCTTGTCTTCTGTCTTTGTGTCATGATCTTCCTAGTCTTGAATTTATCCATTTGGTTTGTTCTACGATGCAGAGTCAACTCACAAGCTGATCTTAGGGTGCTTGCGAAAAGATTCGGGCGGCAGAGGCAAGGACGATCGCCTCAAGCAAGCGCGGAGAAGGTGTTCAGTCTTGAATCTGATGAAGCGGCACCGACAATGTCCCCCGACCTTTGGTATTACGATTGAGATTAGAGGAAGCCTCTCTGAAGTTTTCAGCGCACTTGGAGGATGTTGCAATGCGAGTGCCAACGGTCTTTGGCGATAACCAATCTCTTTATCCTCGGGTAGAGCTAAAGGCATTCAAGGGTTTTGCGGCTTGTTGATGATGATCGGGCACTTGCCCTCATGGGCGAAGTCAAGGATCTTCTTCTTTGTTTTGGTGAAAAATCTGAACTGAGTCCTTGTAGTTCTCGTTATTATCTTGAACTGCCCTAATGTCGGACTCTGAGGCTTTGTTTTAGTACTTTAAAAATACCCCGGACCGAATTCTCTTTATAAATGTTTAATCCTTGTCTTAATCGTCGTTTGAGTTTTGGAGTGCATGAGTTGCCGCCATCTTGGGCCGTCCATGTGCTTTCATTCGACACCTCTTTCGAATCTGTGGCGGCCCGTCGAAGGTGGACCGTCTTCATATATGACAGGCGTCGATTCGGCGAGTTGAGTCTCTCTCGAGGCGGCGTTGCCTTGCATAAACGAGTTTGGCCTCGGTTCTTGCGTCTTTCGGTGCATTACCATCTTCATCGGGTCTCTTCAGGGGTTTCTTTGAAGTCTTGGCCGTTCGTCTTCTTGATTTTTCATCTTCTTATACTGCGGGTTGTATCTTATTTGGATCACCTTTCTTTCGTGAGTTCTCCCTTCTTCTTCATGGACTCTTCTTCTTCATCAGAGATCTCTCTCCTCTTTCTCTGAGTGCCGCGAGCCGCCGTCGCGCCATGGATTCGAGATCTCATCTTTAATTTTGGGGCAGCGCTCCGTGGAGCGAAAGGCGATAATCTTAGGAGCTATGGTAGAGTGCGATCTTGCAATGGCGGATGAGCCGAGGCCGTCGCCAGGACACCTGCCGTTGATGCTTTGATCGAGGCCGTCCTAGGCTTATTAAGCGAGGATGCCCTCATGGCCGTCAGACCCGAGGTCTTGGCGGCGTGAACAACGTAGGGATCGTAGAAGAGCAGCCTTATTTTGTAGTAGTGTATATGTTTGGTGAAAACTTTGAAGTTGTGGACAATGGTGGTCCTTTTTGTAATATTATCTTAGCTGCGACTCTCCTATTTTTCTACTCTTGATGGACTTTTAAGGTGATTTTTCCTTTGTGTTTTTGAGCCCCATCTGGCGATTAAGCGTAGCCCCCTAACAACCGAGTTTTTTTTCAAAAGCGTGCTTTTGAATGACTATGCTTTCTTTTCGTTTAAGGCTTCATAGTCGAAGGTTAAGATACTCGAATTTAGTTGTGATCGCCAAAAAATAGGGTGATTTGCTGTGAGGATTGCACATGTGCAACAGTTAGGTGTAACCCAAACTTCTTGTAATTGAGAGACAATTGAGTAGCAAGTCGATTGACTAAAAGACTCAAATATATAATGCCTCTTTTGAACAAATATCTCCTTCATTATAGTTGCGCATCTTAACACTATTAAGTGTAGCCCAGGCACTTGCTTAATTGAGGAACAATTGGTAGCAAGTCAATTAAGCTAGATTGACACCTTCTTTCAAGAATAAAAGCGTGCTTCTCTATATTCCATGAATTCTTGATAATAAGCTATCTTCTAAGCAGCACCTTAAGCCCACGGACGCGTTACTTCATCCACAATGTAGGGACCTTCCCTCGGAGATAACTTGTGCTCGTGCTACGGCTCTTTATCGGGACCAATCGCCCATGGAAAATGCTCGGTTTAGGACATTTGATCGTGATCTGCGTGCCGAGAACTGAAAAGGTATCTGGCAGTGGACCATAGCGATCTCCTTGCTTCTTCCAACCTATCAATATCCTCCATTACGCTTTCTTCGACTCATCTTCCTGGCTCCGAACCCAGGAGATCCAAGGTCAATTCGAGTAACACAGCCTCAGAACCATAGACGGAAAAGAAGGGTATTTTGCCGGTGGATCTGCTTTGGGGTGGTTCTCGACCCCAGTCTTGATGGCGGTTCCTTCACCCATCGGGTGGCGTATAACGAGGCGATCGAAGATTCTTGCTTTTAAGCCTTGCGGCACCATTCCGTTTACTCTTTCCACGGCCAGTTGCTCTTTGGGTGAGCCACGAATGGCTAAATTACGATCTTGAGTTTATCACACCGATCTTGAAACTCCTCTCCTCGGAATTGGGTTCCATTGTCGTGATAATCTGTTGATAGCCGAATCTTACCATAATTTCTTGGAAGAATTCCTTGGCTTTGGCGCCGTTATGGTAACCACGAGGCTTTGCTTCTATCCATTTAGTGAATTTATCGTGGCGGCGAAGATGGTGAAACCTCCGGGCTTTCTTCAATGGACCGACCATGTCAAGCCCCAATTCTGACGGCCAAATGTCGGTATTGTCTGCGGCTTACGGCGATACGTGCTGGCGAGCAAGCGGCATCCTTCACAAGTCGGACGATGTCTTCTGCGTCGGATCTGTGATCGGCGAAAAACCCTGCCGATATGCCTTGCCCCGGTGTGCTTGATCTGCGTGATGTCGCAAATTCCAGTGGATTTCGAGTAATTCCTTTCCTTCTTCTGGCGATATGCATCGCCTTAGAACTCGGAGGCACTTTTAGAAATAACTCTTCTCCTACCACCCGTAGCTCTTCTTTGCGCCGGCGCAATCTTGTCTACCTGTTCGGTCTTCGGAAGTTCGTCTTTCAATAGGTAATGGAGAAAGGGCGTCGATGCGGCGATGACAAGGACCTCTTCCTCGTTCGATTTTTCTTGACTTGTTACGCTCGCCTTATCGATGGTTTGTAGATTTCTTGGCGAAAACAAGTAGGAGCAATGGCGAAGTGGACCCTAATCTTGCCAATTCGCCAGCTTCTTCGTTGTCGCGGCGGACACATGGATGAGCTCAATCCGTCAAACTTGTCTTCTAGCTTTAGTACCTCTGGCGGTATGCCATCATGATGTCTTCCGCGCATGACCAATCTTTTTGGACTTGATTGATTACGGCGTGGATGCGCCTCGAATGTTAGCCGTCGGATACCGAGAGATATCGCTATCTCACGTCAGTGGATAAGTCGCCGTATTGGCGGCGTTGTTGTTGGGAAGTGGATCTGCGGGGCGTATTTTAAGCGCTCTGTTGGAGAGATGAGGACCGCCTTTGCTCTGCGCCGTGAGCATGAGAGATCGTCGAAATACATTGTCAATATTCGGCTCTTCAATGTTTGTTGGTGATTGCGGCTCTATCCATTAATGGTGAAATCGGCAAGTACTTGAATTTTCTTGCCGTCAAGTGGCACGAAAAGATACTTGAAGGCCCCAAGCTCATTGCCCATTTTGCGATCCTCGGTGGCCTCCGGTTATGAAGTATATCCCGAGTGGAAGGTGGTGACCCCGTGATTGAATGCTCTTGGAAGTAGTGCTTGAGTTTGCGGGAGCAAGCAACCGCGTATAGTAGTTTACATGCTTGCGGATATACGTGCCTTGGATTCTCCCAATACCTCGTGATGGTAGGCGAGTCTCTGGACTTTACGGAGGTGCCCTTCTTCCTTCAGCTACCACAATTGCTTGCGCGACTACATGAGTTGTTGCGGCGATGTACGAAGGGTTCTTACGGTATTGGAGGAACGAGCAGGCGGAGATGATAAAGCGTCTTCAATTCTTGGCTTCTTGAGCTTGCGATCCATTGAAAATTACCTTGCTTCTTGAAGTTTGAAAAAAAGCATTCGTGACCCAAGTCGGAGATGAATCCGAGTGCCACCATGCACCGGTGAGCTTTTGGGCGTCTTCACGATTGGTGGAGGCTTCATCTTGAGGATTGTATTGATTTTTTGGATTTGCCTCGATGCCTGTTTGTGAAACAATGAATCGAGTAATTTCCAGCGGGACTCGAGCGCATTTCTCGAGGTTGAGCTTCATTTTGTAGGACCTTAGGCTTTCAAAGGTTTGGTCGGTCGGATATAAGTCTTGTAGGAATTGCGACAACATCATCAACATCGCCTCCACATTCTTGCGTCCAGGAATAAGCACGTATTCTTGGCGTTAATCGCGCCCGGCGTTCTTGAGCCAAATGGCATTGTGGCAGCGAAGGCTCGAGCGGAGTGATGAGCGAAGTTTTGATGCAATCCTCCTCCTTTAGCGAATCTGGTGGTATCACGGTAGAAAATAAGAGTTCGCATCTGCGGTGGAGTCTACCACTTGGTCATCTGAAACCGAAAAGGGTCTTCGAGGCGAGCCTTGTTGAGATCGGTATAATCAGCACATCGCCCGACTTTATTCTTTTGCGAACAAATCTTGGGTTCGCCCGGCCAGTGAGATGGTACACTTCTTTTATAAGCTGCTGCTAATAACCGTGATTTCCTCCTTGATGGCCTCCTTCTGTCACGAGCAAACCTTGGACGCTTGATGGGTTTGGCCTTGTCGTCGCGTTCAAGAGTGCTCGATCACCTCCACAGGGGCCTTGGGGCATGTCGGATGGTTTCCGCGAAGATGTCCCTATTGGCGGGAGGAAGGTGTGGCGTCTTCTATTGGCGATGAGGCTGTCGATCAAAGGCTATGCGGTTGGAGCTAGGCGGATCGAGGTTACCTTCTTGGTCCCTTCGCCGGGCTTGATTCGTCTTAGCTTTGTTTCTGGTCGGCACCTCTCCTTTCTTCTTGATGTGCGGCGCTGTCGGATCTTCTTCTGTCGTTTGCTATTTCTTAAGCTTGACCATCTCGCGGCTTTCTTTGCCATGAGACAAGCGAGCAACATCGCCATGTATGGAATTATACCCCTTAGTCCGCATTTTCGGGGCCGAGTAGGTATAATAATGAATAGCGGCCTTCCCGAATGGCGTGATATGCCATCTGGAAGTCTGCCACTTCAAAGTTAAGGTACTCCGTCAGGAAGTTCTCTTTGGTTCCGTAACCGGCAAGGTGATTTGGCGAGTGGAGCGGAAGAGAGTTCGGGGATTACCCATGGAAGGGTGATGAGCCTCGCTTCAACTTCGGGCGAGGATCTTCATCTCGTCGAAAGTTTTGGAGAAGAGCACATTGAGTCCGCTTCCCCGTCGACCCGGCACCTTCTTGGCTTGGCGTTGCGGACTCTGGGTCCAATACCGGCGGAAATCTTAAGTGCAGGATGTAATGCGGATGGTGGGCGACTAAAAGTTATGGGGACCTCGGACCATTTGAAGTCTTTGCGGTACGGTAACGATGGCATTGGCGTCTCTTTCCGTGAGCTTGCTTTCACTTTGACTCATAGGCCATTGAACCTCCATAGATGTAATGAGTTCCGTTCCATCTTTTGATACTCTCGTCATCATCTTGAGGATCTTGTTCCTTCTTCTCTTCTTCCTTTGCTTTGCTTTTTGCGAGTGCATATACGGACTCTCGGCAAACCTTCTCAGCGTGAAGCAATCCTTATTGCATGTTTACTATTTGGGTGAAAAGGGCATATCGCCTCCATCACCGTTTATAGTTATGGCCCGTGGCCTTCGTTGGTTTTTGTTCGATCGCCGCCACTATTTCTTGACTTCAGCTTTACATCACGTTGCCTCGATGTCTCGGCGTAATCCTTTTGTCATCCTTGACATAGGCGTCGTCTTGTCGTTCGGTCGAGAGCATCTGAAGCCGTTGCATACCGATCCGCTAGCTCAAACATTTACGTGGATGGCGGCAAGACATCTTCTTGATCAAGTCGAGGTCGTTGGCGTATACGGAAACGCCCGACGGCTGCGACCTCAAGAGATGTCACGATTGTATTCTTCTTTTTGCATGAGCGCCGGATGAATTCTTGGGCGTTTACGCCCTTCTTCAGCAAGCGGTATAGATCACTGCGTTCCCGTACTCGTAAGTGCCACAGAAATGGTGATGAAGTGTTAGAGCTCCTCGAGAGTCTATGGGAGCCACAATGAGCCATGCTTGAGCGAAGAGGTGAGCATGGCCAGGAGATAATGGCCATCACATTGTGATTTCCCCAGCCATGATCGCAAGGAGTAAACTTGGAGCCAAGCACGGATCTCTTTCACCGTCGAATTTAGTGATGCTTTTTGGGTTGAATCGCCGGGCCAAACCACTCGTGGCCGGAGTAAAACCGGATGCCCTCAATAGGGGCATTGCCTCGCTTTTAGCGGTGGCGACCTAGCTCGGTGGCCCTCACTTTCCCTCTGTCGTGGTAGCGGTCTTCTCGTCGTGGCCAGCGCCAGCGTTCATAGTCATCTCTGCGCTGCGGCGCTCTTCATCTTCGCGATCCGCTTTCTAGCGTTCAAATCTACCGAAAGGTCGGCCAATCTTTGTGTCGGCGTCCTCTCCTCGTCGAAACTCCGCTTTGTAGGCGGCTTGGGCGTATTCACTTTCGACTGCGGCGGCAAGCGGTCAGGATAACTCTTTCTCCCAGCTTACTCCTGGTGTTCTTTGAGCCTTGCCGCGCTGCGCCCTTTGAACACAGGCTCTGTCGGGATGGCCGGTTGTCCGACCCGAGCAATGGTGTCAAGGTGTCGAAGCGTCTTGGAGGCGATGATGTTCTGGCGAGGAGTATAGGTAGGTTGGTTCCCTACCTTTGTTTGCGAGTTTCTTCATTCACGCTCGGCCTCTGTGTTGGAGGAGTCTTGAGTTTTCTTGATTATGATGGTTCTCCTTCGTAGCATTTGGCGCATCTATTGCGGAGGATCGCCGATCCTAAAAATCTGGGAGATCTCCTCCCCATCCTCTGGATCGAGGTGCATGAAGATGAAACATCTGACGGCGAGTCAGTGGTTTCTTGTGTATTACGACCACTCGGGGCTCGTCATGGCATTTGACTCAAGGCGAGGACGGGGCTCTTGGCTTCTTGTCGAGGAATGACGGCCATACCGGTTACGATCCGAGTGGTTGGTAGCTAAGAGCCTCAAATTGGTTCAGTTAGGCCGATCCGAATCAAAATGGAAAAGCGACCAAAGTTATCGGCGATGAAATCGAGCTTAAGCGAAATACGGTAGGCGAAGATGGTCATGCCGAAGATTGCCATCGAGCTTCTTTGTGATTGATCTAAGCGCGGCCCTACAGCCAGCTGGCCGACGTTGTTCTGGCAATAATGAAAAAGGGGGCTCTGTGGCTGGACCCAAACTCAATGGTAGCACAAGAACACCCGAAGTATCTGAGTTCGGGCTCTCACGATGGAGAATAATACCCTAGTCACATGCTCACGGAATTATATGTGAGTAGCTATTAAGCTAATGAGATATCTTGTCTTCGATGATCGCTACGGTGCCCGTCCTCCTTTATATATAGTAGAAGGCGGTTACAATATTGAGCCTTACTCGGATCGTAGTAAGGATTTCTATCTGAGCTTATGTCGGTTGGATCACAATCATCCCTTACCCATACGACTCGGTTTCCTTAGCTAATACCTATCCGGTTCCTTATGCTTATTTGGGCCTAAGTGACCTTCAACTTCATCCGATCAATATGACCCGCTTGCTGGTTGGGCCTTGGTGGAATTTGGTGGGCCGGGACATACATATCCCTAGAACCGGGTCAAGCGCCCCCATGAGGCTCAGGCTGGGCACAGTGCAGCCCATGAGTTCGGCACAGGGCTGGTCAGGCGCGCCCTGCGAGGCTCAGGCCTAGCCTTGGCGGGGACGACAAGCCGACCCGGCGACCTCCACGTCGACGGATCGACCTGGGCTGGTCACCGCCCCCATGGACACTGCGGCCATGCTAGGGCGGTGGCTCCTTCCCAAGGTGGCGAGGCGCGAGTCCGCCGATCGCCCGCCCGTCGTGCGCTGATGGGAAGCGTGCTCGCTCCCAGCGGTGCAGGGCGGCGTGGCGGCGTCCTTGTCTGGCGGCGCCACGGGCGGTCGCACCTTCCCAATGGGACCTTGTCGTTGTGTCTACCAACCCGGCATGGGATAAGCGAAATCTGTCGGTCACCAAATCAAACCGAAGACTCCGGGCGTAGCATACCCCTACCTTTTTCTCCAAACTCCGTGTAACTGCCCCTCCGCTTATATAAAAGGCGGGACCCTCGAGAAGGGCATTGATTCACTCTAATTCGCATCGGCATTTGATTAGCGTTAGCATTCACGAACACTCCAGAGCTCCCCCTCGGGGCGAGTGCTAAGGCTGTCCTTAGCCCAACGCTTATAATCCGTGTAGTCACTTCACCCAAGCAATACAAAGCCACCACCAACTGGGCGTAGGGATATTCATTCCGAACAGTATACATCTTGGACTCGTAGTCTAACCATTCAAGAGAGAGGAAGCAGCATGCCTATACTTACAAATTTACTTAGGTTATCTGAAACAAACAATTGGCGCGGCGCGGTAGAGAGCTTCGTGTCATCGTCTTCGTCTCAGGACTCCTAGTCACCTCCTTGATGGCTTCCTTCACCTGACGGTAGCGTTTGCGTCGGGAAGCTGAATCGCCGGCTCCCTCGACTTCGTCGCCACTCGGAGGAAACTCGTGCTATTACCTTGCCACCTCTCGTCTCACTTCTAAGGTCTGGAATCCATCATGCGGCAGCCATGGCGACCTCGACTTAGGGACTCCCGCCACGGACCCGGTGCGGAACCCGTCGGTATTGCGCCACCACTTTCGGCGGCGTGCGCCCAGGCGTCTTGAGCGGACCTCGCCCTCGTAGGCTCCACGACTGCGTGGCGATGGCGGCTATCGCCGACCTCCATCCCGCGAGTTCTTTGGAGGTGTCCTCGGCGGACGACTCAACGCCCGGGGAGCACACCGCAGACGGGTTGTACTTTCGCGAAGTGCAACATGGCGGTATGGCCCGACCGAGCGCGACCCGTAAGTCCGGCGCGCCTCGGCGCGAGGCCGGAGCTGCTCCGGGCTCATTAGCGAGCTTGGCCGAATATTTGGGCTCGAAAACCATTGGACAAGCTCGAGCCGACACGGAGCGACTCGGCAGGAAACCCCACCGCGGCGCTGGCCCGGCTGCCTTGCGCCTTCGCGCCGCGAACCAACCGGCGAGGAGCTCGGCGGTCGCGATTCTTCCGCCCGGCCGAGAATGTTGTCCGGCGGCAATCTTTGCGCGGCATCCTCGAGCGAAGGCCGGAGGACAAGGCCACGTACCAAAACCTCCGGTACGGTAGAAGCGTCTTCGCCGTGCGGCTGTCTGAAAACTCGGTTCCCGTCACTCGGGGGCTTCTTGAGCCACCGGCCCGAGCCATGTGATCCACGAGTCCGTGAAAGCGGCGCCTCCTGGCGGCCGGGCCTCCGCTTTCCGGTGCGCCCGGCGCACTGGCGGCGATCGCGATGTCCCGACACCCTCGAGGCACGGAGGGTGATTGAAAGAAAGCGGCCCGATCGGCGGACGGTGCGGCCAGGTCGGCGCCATGACCGGCTCGAGCCTGGCGACCCTAGGCCCGGGCATTCTCGGGAGATCCGCCGCAAATTTCCCTGCCGATTCTGGTAGCCGTCAACATCGCCAAGTGCTTTGGGGCAACAAACCGGTGTCTGGTTGGAAGACTACGCTAGCATCTTGCGGAGGAAGCTTGATGATCTTTTCATCATCGGTACCTCCTCATTTACCTCGCGGACCGGCTCGAGCTTGGCAGAGTACTGCTGCGAACACCATCGGAAATGGGCCGGCACGAAGAGCCTTTTAAATCGGCAATTTCCGGGCACCTGGCGGCATACAGGAACTCTAAGAGACTGAAGGCATAAGCCTTGACGATCAGGGAATCTCGGGATTATCCGCGTTTCTCAGCGATGCAATGAGCTCCCGGACATCACCAGCGCGGCGTAAATCGGGCGTTCATCTGACACTACCTCAAAGCTACAGTCCTGGTGAGGCTGCGTAAGCGAGACCACCAGGAGCTCTGGACATAAATCACCAACCATGCCTCGGCGAAAGAGGCGTGGGGCCATCCGACAAAGGGGCATAAGCGGGACTCGGTCCGTGCGCTCCCCTTGACCATTCGATATAGGAAGTGGAAGGAAGCAAAGACGCGAGCCAAGTGGTGTGACCGCCCGGCGCCCATGGCAGCGAGCACGGCGGTTGTCCGCCACTTCAAGCAAGCGATGGACAACGGGTGTCGCATCGGGTACCCCATCAGGCATAAGCTCAGGGATTGCGAAACCCTGAAGTGCTTTATGTCCGGCGCCCATGAGGCAAAGGAAAAGCGAGACGGCACGAGAAGTCGGGGCAAAGGAGGCGGACGGCGAGTTCCGAACCGGCGGCTGCCTTATGATCTTGATTGGTAGGCAAATTCGCGGTGACAAGCGTCAGCGAAGCTTGCCTTGAGTCACAATGGCCCCGCCATGCCCAAAATACCTCCGGTGGTGGATGCCAATCACCTTGATCGGACCGAGCCACCACGACCATCCGCACCGGGAGGTATCCTGCGGTCGTTGCTCCGTCGTGGGGCCGGCGCTTTGTCGAGGTGCTCATGGGCTGCGGCGGCGATCTCAACATCTTGTATGTTGAGGCGGCAGCGCCATGAGGGATCCCTACTCGCGCCTCCGGCCGAAACAAGGCTCCTTTCCCGGCGTCGTCACGGCGGCGAGCCCACAGCTGAGGCGGTCGTCTGCCGTTACCCGAGTCGGGACAACTTTCGCACGCAAACCCTCACCTTTGAGGTCGTGGGGTTTCTCGGCTCTGCGCTATCATGGGGAGGTGGTGCTTTGAGGTTCATGGTAGTCCCCAACTACACCTACCTCAAGGCTGAATCATAGGGGCCCGCAGGTGATCCCGTGGCGCGTCCCAGCTTCGCCTCAAGCTATGCGCGATCAGTTGCGGCTGGCGTCGATCTCATCTCGTCCGCCGAGCTCAAAAATCTCGGAGAAACCTCGAGTCCGCCCCGACTCTAAGGCGGGTAGCGGATCCTTCGATCCATCGAGGACAGCGAAGGAGGTCGTGGTCGATCCCGAGTTGAAGCCGGGTGTGGTGGGAACACTCTCGCCAAATAGGAAGGCGCTCGTCAACTTCCTCGCGCCGTCGAAATGTCTTCGCGCGGAAGCCCTCCGACATGCAATCCCAAGGGAAGTCGCGAGAGCACTCCTTGAATATCAGGCAGGCTTCGGGCGGTCATGCTTAACTGCGCTTTGCGAGGAAGCGCCAAGATCATAGGAGGAAATTACCAAACTTTTGGCGAGGGTTTATAAAAGAAGTCACGTCACCAGTGGCTCGCCAACCATCCTTGTAAAAAAGAAGTCAGGGCAATGGAGAATGTGTTGATTACATAGACACGAACAGAATGTCCAAGGACCTTTTCCCATTGCCTCGCATCGACCAAGTTATCGACTCCACATTGGTCTTGAATCGATGGAGACGGGATTACCAAATCTGAACCCTCTATGTTTCAAGTGCTAGTCCGGAGCGGCTAGCACACACGGTCTTCTGATGATGATAACAGGACATATCATAAAGTAAACAACAATAATAAAGCAAAAAGTGTAAACATCACCACATTATTACAAGTGTCGAGCCTTATGGCTTAAGTGTGAAAATGTAATGAAAAAGTAGAAATAAAAAAGCCAAATCGGTTAAGCCTCTGGGAGCCCATTGGTAGATGCACGCTCCCTAGAAGATCGAGTCATCCTCCTCATCATAGTCTTCACCACAGGATGTCGAGCGGTGGATCGCGAGGCTCTTGGATAGCCGCTTCTCCCATCATCTGCTTTATGGAATAAAGACCCCCACAATGGCGAGGTGAGTATGCACATACTCGGCAAGTCTCGAAACTTAATGCAAATAACTAAATGCAAGGCTTAGACAAAGGAAGCATATAGGGTTCATTTGCATAAAAGCGAGTGAAATTTAATCTAGACAATAACTTCGCCATGACATTTAACAAAATGTAAATAGCATAATTAATTAAATTTGATATAACAATTTTCGGAGTTCAACTACTGGTTGGCTCCATAGCCAAACTAAAATCCGGAGCTCAGTAATCACGGATTCCCAACCACATTTTAGTTTAAACCAAATCATCATTTTTCCATTTAAAACCAAAACCCGAGAAAATCTACTATGTGAAAGCGTTCCCACGCTTGCCCTTGTCCATAGACACGGCTACTCAAGTAGTTTGACTCTGCGGAGTTGGTACACTTTACATACGACATGATCAACCCCTTTACCGTAAGCTATTGACACACTTCCTTTGGTGTGCGGCGAAGATCATGACAAAGGCCTTTCAATGCACTCTAGCTCTGAGCTCGCCAGCTAAGGTTTCACATTATTAGGGCTACCCGCCGATCTGAAGCCCCCTCTTGCGCCTTGCAGTACCCTCGACAAGCCTTTTAATGTGGCGAAGTCAAATAACGATACATGCAAATTACTTAGAATTGCGTGCCCATAATAGACGTAATGGTTGTACTATATATATTTAAGGTAACCTACAATAGGTCCTTAATTGACTAGGCGGAACAATCACATTCGAATGTTGTGCATCCACACCCACCATTCAACCATCATGCGGTCTAAATCATTTTTCACTTTTATTCTTCAAATTAATCTGGCAACACCAATTGCCATATTTTCACAATTCAATTTGAGTCAAAAATGAACATTTCCATAATAGTAAGATGCAGAAGCGTGAATAAGCATGGCTAAGCATTTTCTCTTAGTCCATAATACAAAAATGATTATTAATGTAATTACTTAATTTTCCTAGGGTGTCAATGGTTGTCAAAATGAATATCAATGTGGTTATAACAATTTGGCATTTATCTAAGCATTGAAAATGACATTAAGTATAATCATGCCAAATAATAAGCATGCAATAATTTAAAAGACAAAATAGCATTTCATAAACTTGGGTTCAATATGGTCGAAGGAGACTTGCCTTCAACCTCTCTTTCAACCTCGGCTGGATGCTCCTCTCTCCACTTAACCGCTGTAAATCACCTACCTTGAAACACAAAATCGAGCAAGAAATAAATAAAACAGTGAATAAAATCCAAAAATTCAAAATAAATACACAAGAGATAGATCTTGATTTTATATGAATTTATAAATTTGAATCGTTCAAATCGGAGTTGAGCGGAGGAAGCGGGCCTTTCAAAGTTCTACGGGAGAATCGGGGAAAATTGAAAGGATTGACCGTGTCGATCGCTATTAGCTGAACTAAAATTCGGGAAAAATCAGGAAAAAGGAAATAAAATGGTGACATGTGGAGTCCACTCGGTGACACTATTCACGGCGAGGTGTGAGTGGTGAGGTGGCCGAGGCGTGGCGCGTGGCGTGTGCGTGGCGGTAAGCGAGGCGACAGCGGACCACCGCGGATCTAGTGCTTACGGCGGTGAGGTGGTCTTCTGGGGCAACCGCGTGGCGGATAGGGTCGCGAAATAAGTGATGTGGCGCAGCGTGGTCTTGATGTGTCTAACGTGGCGCCGTGGCGGTGATGAAACAAGACTAGGTGTCCTGGCGTCATTGGCCAGGATGCCAGCTGAATGCGAGGTGGCGACTACATAGCGTGCCAGGCAAAAGCGTGAAGGTGACGGCGGGTGTGAGCGACTTAGCGAATCGTGGCAAATGCGGCGAGCGCGGGAAGGCGTCGGATGAGCGGCGTTAGCGTGGGAGCTCGATCGCGAAGCGGCGGCGCGCTAATGCGGAGATGGAAGGCGATCGCCATGGCGATGGAGTAGCGGATCGGCGGAAGAGTTAGCGATTAGGTAGAGGATGAAAGGATGAACTCGGCGACACCAAAAGGCGGCGAGACTCACCGAACTTCGGAGAAATCGCGGCGGAACACTTCGTCGGCGGTGGATCAACCGAGTAGGGCGACCACGAACGGCGTCTCAAGCCGTGAAAAAGGGGAAAAGAGAATGGCGAACCTAGAAGCGCGACTATAGGACTTATATAGCCTAGGGATGCGGGAAAAAGCGAAAACATGTGGTTGGTGGGCGGTACCTTTGTCTTGGTGGCGCTAGGATTGGGTGGCGATGGGCCTATGCAGGAGCGGTGAATCGGAATCGACAGGCGGAAAAAGTGCTTTAGGGTTAGGGTTCTGTGAAATTGGTAGCGATTCGGCATCGGATGGGTGATCGGCGGTCATAAGTGGAAACGATAATGGGCGACGAAATGAAACGGAAAATGGCCCAAAAGAATTAAAGGATTTAGGAATTAAGAAAATTAGAAAATCCAAATAAACTCCAAATAATTCAATTAAATAGCAAGCAAATCGAAAAATCTCCAAAAATAGGAAAAAATTCAATGAATCACAAGGAACCCAATAAAATAAGAAATAATTAATTTGGTTTATAGTTTATTCAAATTAAATTTTTTATTACTCCATTCTTCAAATTGCTGCCTTTGTTAATCTCTGCGAGGCCTATCTTGGCGTTAGACCTCATTTGATCTTTTTAGCCATCTTTTCCTCCTCAAGCCCTTTCCCTGAAGAATTCTCCCAAGGCAGGTTGGTGGTGCGGGTTTGGTGAGGAGGCATGAAAAATCTTATCTTCACATTCCTTTAAAACTTCCAATAAGGGTTGGCACCAAGAGTGGTTTTATTAGCCAATCTGACCCCCATTTACTGCCTTTATTGGGACACCACCCAAGCCTTCTCCTGTCTGGACATCGCTTCCCAAAGACAACGGAATGAACCAAGTGGGTGATCTCCTGGGGTGATTGCTGATTTAAAATGGGATGGGCTTCTTGGTATGGTTGTTGTTGCCAACCATGCCGCCCGAATCCGGCCCCTCAAGGACGAGTTCATCACAGGCACGAATATGAAGGCCATAATGACCCGGCAGGAAGTTTGGATGAAATTTCTTCCAGCGGCGTTCTTGATCGTCTTCTTGGATTTCTTCGCCCCAAGCGAGAAGATCTCGTTCCTCGGAACCCAAGGCCTTTACAAAACTCCATCCGGCTCCCGGTAAGAGTTTTATATGGTACTTCTATGTTGGTCTGTTTTTTGGCTTTCACGGGACTTTGATCTGAATCGTATTCTTTTCTTTTTGAACTTTGCGAGGAGCGAAGCCTTTTCTCTGGCTGCAGCTTCTGAATTCCTGTTCATAAGAGTGACAAGCGGTCCTTTTACGCGTCGTCTTCCAACACCGGCCGCCAGCGAAGTAAAGTAAGTGGTCTGATGGCGACCCGTCGATAAAGGGAAAAAACCAATTGTCAGGAAACTAAGAGGAAGCGATCGTCGAGCCATGTCGCCCCGTGGTGGCCCCATGATTCGGGACACCCGGCTCTGTGACCTCCTCCTCGACTTCTTCCTCTTCAAGTCAATCCTCGATACGGGGAGTTTGAGGCCCGGGCCGTCGTCATGCGAGAGCATGCCTTCGTTCGTGGCGGCGTGGTGTTCACGATGATAATCCTCCTACGGGAGGTTTGAAGTGTAGGATAACAAGGTCCAGCAGGTTGGATTCCCTCGTTTCCCCTTTCTTGCTCCCCTCTGGATCATGCCTTGATCGCTATTTTTGCGGGGATCCTATTGAAGAGACTCTTCATGAGGCAGGTTTGAAACCCTTTGTGGTTCTTGATGGAAGCCGGTTGTGTGTCGAGGGCTGAGATGCTGCGGTGATGTTATTCCCACCCGCCCCTGATCTTGATATTATGCCTCCAGCCCCACGAGACCAAGTGCCACAGGCCAGAGTGATCTGGTGTCGCCTTCTCTTCTTGAGCCATTGCCCATACTTTGCCTTCTATCGAAGCTGCTGCTTTTCCTTTGCGACCTCCTTCCATCTCTCCTTGCAGTCCACCACCATGAGTCGAGATTCCTCCACCTCCCGTCAAGAGATCTCGGTGCGGGCGCATTCAACGATGGCGAGGCGACTTGGTCCTTTTGAATGGCGAGATCGAGAAACGACATTGGTCCTCATTTTTGAAGGCGCCCGAGTGCAGCGCCTAGGCAAGGTGAGTTGTTTCGCCGATGCTTGTCTCCTTTTCTTCGTGAAGCTTGATATTGTTACTGTCGTCTCCGTAGCTTGTCAACTTTTGCCAAGGACGGAATTATCTTCTTCAAAAGCTATTCCACGGATGAAAATGAGGAAGGACTCTGTTGAAGAACTTGAAACAAGTCCGTAATGAATTTGGTAGACTCACGCACCCGTAGCAGAATCGAGATAATTGGAGGGACTTGAAGTTGTATCCAGTCTCTCGGGCCGAAAGCTAAACTTGGTCAATCTTTACGGCGGTAATTCTTGACTGAATATTACGAATCCTCACCTTGTCCCTTGCCTTGATGTCTGATCGCCTTTTTAATGATTTAGGAGAGTTAAAGCCTCTTCCTCCCAAAATGCGGACTGAAAGGCTGACGGGCCATAAAGACAAGTAGCCAAGTGACAAGGGATTTAGAAGGTATACCCTTGGTCTTGTCTTGTCTGTCTTCTTAGTCATGATCTTCCTAGTCTTGAATTTATCCATTGGTTTGTTCTACGATGCAGAGTCAACTCACAAGCTCGATCGGGTACTTGTGAAAAGATTCGGGCGCAGAGGCAAGGACGATCGCCTCCAAGCAAGCGCGGAGAAGGTGTTCGAGTCTTGAATCTGATGAAGGCGGCACGACAATGTCCCCACGACACTTGGTATTACGATTAGGAGATTAGAGGAAGCCTCTCTGAAGTTTTCAGCGCACTTGGAGGATGTTGCAATTGCAGTGCCAACCGGTCTTGGCGATAACCAAGTCTCTTTATCCTCGGGTAGAGCTAAAGGAACATTCAAGAGGTTTTGCCGAGCTGTTGATGATGATCGGGCACTTGCCCTCATGGGCGAAGTCAAGGATCTTTTCTTCTTTGTTTTGGTGAAAAATCTAGACTGAGTCCTTGTAGTTCTCGTGTGTCTTGAACACCCGTAATGGACTCTGAGGCTTTGTTTTAGTACTTTAAAAAAAATACCCCGGACCGAATTCTCTTTATGAAATGTTTAATCCTTGTCTTAATCGTCAGTTTGAGTTTTGGAGTGCATTGAGTTGCCGCCATCTTGGGCCGTCCATGTGCTTTCACGCAATTCGACACGACCCTCTTGAGATCTGTGTGACGGCCGTCGAAGGTGGACCGTCTTCATATATAACGCAGCGTCGATTCGGCGAGTTGAGTCTCTCTCGAGGACGGCGTTGCCTTGCATAAACGAGTTTGGCCTCGGTTCTTGCGTCTTTCTGGCGCATTACCATCTTCATCTGGTCTCTTCGCGAGGGTTTCTTTGAAGTCTTTGGCCGTTCGTCTTCTTGATTTTTCATCTTCTTATACTGCTGGGTTGTATCTACTTGTTGGATCACCTTTCTTTGTTGAGTTCTCCCTTCTTCTTCATGGACTCTTCTTCTTCATCAGGATCTCTCTCCTTGCCTCTTTCTCTGAGTGCCGGAGCCATGCCGTCGCGCCATGGATTCAGATCTCATCTTTAATTTTGGGGCAGCGCTCGTGGAGCCGAGCGATAATCTTAGGAGCTATGGTAGAGTGCGATCTTGCAATGGCGAGGCAATGGGCGAGGCCGTCGCCGGGACACCGCCGCCGTTGATGCTTTGATCGAGAGCCGTCCTAGGCTTATTAAAGCGAGGATGCCCTCATTAAGCCGTCAGACCAGAGTCTTGGCCGGCGTGAAACAGGCGTAAGGATCGTAGAAGAGGCACCTTATTTTGTAGTAGTGTATATGTTTGGTGAAAACTAATGAAGTTGTGGACAATGGTGGTCCTTTTTGTAATATTATCTTAACTGCGACTCTCCTCTATTTTCTACTCTTGAGTGGACTTTTAGGAGTGATTTTTCCTTTGTGTTTTTGAGCCCCATCTGCGATTAAGCGTAGCCCCCTAACAACCACGAGTTTTTTTTCTCAAAAGCGTGCTTTTGACGACTATGCTTTCTTTTAGTTTAAGGCTTCATAGTCGAAGGTTAGAATACTCGAATTTAGTTGTGATCGCCAAAAAATAGGAGTGATTTGCTGCTTGAGTTGCACATGTGCAACACCGTTAGGTGTAACCCGACTTCTTGTAATTGAGAGACAATTGAGTAGCAAGTCGATTGACTAAAAGACTCAAATATATAATGCCTCTTTTGAACAAATATCTCCTTCATTATAGTTAGCGCATGCAACACTATTAGGTGTAGCCCCCGACTTCTTGTAATTGAGGAACAATTGAGTAGCAAGTCAATTAAGCTAGATTTGACACCTTCTTTCAAGAATAAAAGCAGCGTAGCTTCTCTATATTCCATGAATTGCTGATAATAGCGCCATCTTCTCGCTTAAGCCTGTAAGCCCCTGGACGCGTTACTTCATCCACAATGTAGGGACCTTCCCACATCGGAGATAACTTGTGCTCGTGCTTCTGGCTCTTTATCAGGACCAAATCGCCCTTGGAAAATGCTCGGTTTCGGACATTTCGGTCGTGATACTGAAGGTATCTGGCCGACTGGACCATAGCGATCTCCCTTGCTTCTTCCAACCTATCAATATCCTCCATTCTGCTTTCTTCCGACTCATCTTCCCTGAAGCTCCGAACCCGAGGAGATCCAAAGGTCAATTCGATGGGTAACACAGCCTCAGAAGCCATAGACGAGAAAAGAAGGGTATTTTGCCGGTGGATCTGCTGGGGTGGTTCTCGACCCAGTCTTGATGGCGGTTCCTTCACCCATCGGGTGGCGTATAACAGAGACGATCGAAGATTCTTGCTTTTAAGCCTTGCGGCACCATTCCGTTTGCTCTTTCCACGGCAGTTGCTCTTTGGGTGAGCCGGCGAATGGCTCAAATTTACGATCTTGAGTTTATCACACCGATCTTGAAACTCCTCTCCTCGGAATTGGGTTCCATTGTCGTGATAATCTGTTTGATGCGCTTGAATCTTACCATAATTTCTTGGAAGAATTCCTTGGCTTTGGCGCCGTTATGGTAACCACGGGCTTTGCTTCTATCCATTTAGTGAATTTATCGGCGGCGAACGAGATGGGTGAAACCTCCTTGAGCTTTCTTCAATGGACGACCATGTCAAGCCCCAGGTGCTGAGCGGCCAAATGTCGGTATTGTCTGCGGCTTACGGCGAAGTCGTGTGCTGGCGAGCAAAAAGCGGCATCCTTCACAAGTCGGACGATGTCTTCTGCGTCGGATCGGCGGTCGGCGGAAAAAGCCCTGCCGATATGCCTTGCCCACGGTGTGCTTGATCGGCGTGATGTCGCAAAATTCGAGTGGATTTCCTGAGTAATTCCTTTCCTTCTTCTGGCGATATGCATCGCCTTAGAACTCGGAGGCACTTTTAAAATAACTCTTCTCCTACCACCCGTAGCTCTTCTTTGCGCCGCGCAATCTTGCTCTGCTACTGATCGGTCTTACGGAAGTTCGTCTTTCAATAGGTAATGGAAAAAAGGGCGTCGATGCGAAGTGATGACAAGGACCTCTTCCTCGTTCGATTTTCTTGACTTGTTGCTCCTGCCTTGCTCGATGGTTTGTAGATTTCTTGGCGAAAACAAAACGGAGCACAGGCGAGTGGACCCTAATCTTGCCAATTCGCCAGCTTCTTCGTTGTCCGCGGCGGAGCACATGGATGAGCTCCAATCCGTCAAACTTGTCTTCTAGCTTTTCGTACCTCTGGCGGTATGCCATCATGATGTCTTCCGCGCGCGACCAATCTTTTTGGACTTGATTGATTACGGCATGGATCGCCTCGAATTGTTAGCCGTCGGATACCGAGAGATATCGCTATCTGAATCCCAGTGGATGGAGTCGCCGTATTGGCGTTGTTTGTGGGAAGTGGATCTGCGGGGCGTATTTTAAGCGCTCTGTTGGAGAGATGAGGACCCACGCTTGCTCTGCGCCGTGAGCATGAGAGATCCGTCGAAATACATTGTCAATATTCAGCTCTTCAATGTTTGTTGGTGATTGCAGCTCTATCCATTAATGATGAAATCGGCAAGTACTTGAGATTTCTTGCCGTCCGTGGCACGAAAAGATACTTGAAGGCCCCAAGCTCATTGCCCATTTTGCGATCCTCGGTGGCCTCCGGTTATGAAGTATATCCCAGAGTGGAAGGTGGTGACCACGTGATTGAATGCTCTTGGAAGTAGTGCTTGAGTTTGCGGGAGGCAAGCAACCGCAGTATAGTAGTTTTGTGCTTGCGGATATCGTGCCTTGGATTCTCCCAATACCTCGTGATGAAGTAGAGCGAGTCTCTGGACTTTACGGAGGTGCCTTCTTCCTTCTCTACCACAATTGCTGTGGCGACTACATGAGTTGTTGCGGCGATGTAAGCGAAGGGTTCTTCGGTATTGGAGGAACGAGCAGTAGGAGATGATAAAGCGTCTTCAATTCTTGGCTTCTTGAGCTTCCAGATCCATTGAAAATTACCTTGCTTCTTGAAGTTTGAAAAAAAGGCATTCCGTGACCCAAGTCGGAGATGAATCTGCGAGTGCCACCATGCACCGGTGAGCTTTTGGGCGTCTTTACGATTGGTGGAGGCTTCATCTTGAGGATTGTATTGATTTTTTTCTGGATTTGCCTCGATGCCTGTTGTGAAACAATGAATCCGAGAGTAATTTCCCGAGCGGGACTCGAGCGCATTTCGAGGTTGAGCTTCATTTTGTAGGACCTTAGGCTTTCAAAGGTTTGGTCGGTCGGATATAAGTCTGCCTTGGCAAGATTGTGACAACATCATCAACACTCGCCTCCACATTCTTGCCGATCTGGGAATAAGCCATTGTTGTATTATGGCGTTAAGTCGCGCCCGGCGTTCTTGAGCCAAATGGCATTGTGGCGTAGCAGAAGGCTCGAGCGGAGTGATGAGCGAAGTTTTGATGCAATCCTCCTCCTTTAGCGAATCTGGTGGTATCTGGTGGCGTCCAGAAACTAAGGAGTTCGCATCTGTAGTGGAGTCTACCACTTGGTCATCTGAGGCAACCGAAAAGGGTCTTCGAGGCGAGCCTTGTTGAGATCGATATAATCCGCACATGTCGCCCGACTTTATTCTTTGCGAACAAATCTTGGGTTCGCCCGGCCAGTGAGATGGTACACTTCTTTATAAAGCTTGCTGCTAATAACCCGTGATTTCCTCCTTGATGGCCTCCTTCTGTCTGAGCAAACCTTGAACGCGCTTGATGGGTTTGGCCTTGTCAATCGCGTTCAAGAGTGCTCGATCACCTCCACAGGGGCCTTGGGGCATGTCGGATGGTTTCCGCGAAGATGTCCCTATTGGCCGGAGGAAGGTGGCAGCGTCTTCCTATTGGCGATGAGGCTGTCGATCAAAGGCTATGCAGTTGGAGCTAGACGGATCGAGGTTACCTTCTTGGTCCCTTCGCCGAGCTTGAGACTTCGTCTTGCTTTGTTTCTGGTCGGCACCTCTCCGTCGTCTTCTTGATGTGCGGCCGCTGTCGGGATCTTCTTTACTGTCGTTTGCTATTTCTTAAGCTTGACCATCTCATGACTTTCTTTATACATGAGACAAGCGGCAGCTTGACATCGCCATGTATGGAGATTATACCCTTAGTCCGGCATTTTCGGGGCCGAGGTAGGTATAATGTGGCACGACCATGAATCATGCGGCCGGGCCTTCCCGAATGGCGTGATATACCATCTGGAAGTCTGCCACTTCAAAGTTAAGGTACTCCGTCAGGAAGTTCTCTTTGGTTCCCAAAGCATGTAGCAGGCAAGGTGATTTGGCGAGTGGAGCGGAAGAGGTTCGGGGATTACCCATGGAAGGGTGATGAGCCTCGCTTCAACTTTCGGGCGAGGATCTTCATCTCGTCGAAAGTTTTGGAGAAGAGCACATTGAGTCCGCTTCCCGTCGACCCGGCACCTTCTTGAAGCTTGCGTTGCGGACTCTGGGTCCAATACCGGCGGAAATCTTAAAGTGCAGGATGTGAATGCGGATGGTCGGGCGACTAAAAGTTATGGGGACCTCGGACCATTTGAAGTCTTCTTGATGTACAGTAGCACGCGATGGCATTGGCGTCTCTTTCGTGATACCTTTCACTTTGACTCATAGGCCATTGAACCTCCATAGATGTAGTGAGTTCGTTCCATCTTTTGATACTCTCGTCATCATCTTGAGGATCTTGTTCCTTCTTCTCTTCTTCCTTTGCTTTGCTTTTTCGCGATGCATATACGGACTCTCGGCAAACCTTCTCAGCGTGAAGCAATCCTTGCTGCATGTTTACTATTTGGGTGAAAGGGCATATCGCCTCCATCACCGTTCATAGTTAATCGACCAGTGGCCTTCGTTGTTGGTTTGTTCGATCGCCGCCACTATTTCTTCGAGCTTAGCTTTACATCACGTTGCCTCGATGTCTCGGCGTAATCCTTTTTGTCCTTCGACATGAAGCGTCGTCTTGTCGTTCGGTCGAGAGCATCTGAAGCCGTTGCACGTTACGATCCGCTAGCTCAAACATTTCCCTTACGGTGGATGGCGGCAAGACATCTTCTTGATCAAGTCGAGGTCGTTGGCGCCCTATACGGAAGCACGGCGACAGCTGCTGACCTCAAGATGTCACGATTGTATTCTTCTTTTGCATGAAGCGCGCGGATGAATTCTTGGGCGTTTACGCCCTTCTTCAGCAAGCTGGTATAGATCACTGACGTTCCCGTTAAGCTCGTAAGTGCCACAGAAATTGGTGATGAAGTGTTAGCGAGCTCCTCGAGAGTCTATGGAATTCTTAAAGAACCTGTGAGCCATGCTTGAGCGAAGTGAGCATGGCCAGGAGATAATTAGCCATCATTGTGATTTCCCCAGTGACCATGATCGCAAGGAGTAAACTTGGAGCCAAGCTTACGGATCTCTTTCACCGTCGAATTTAGTGATGCTTTTTGGGTTGAATCGCCGGGCCAAACCACTCGTGGCGGAGTAAAGGCGGATGCCCTCAATAGGGCATTGCCTCGCTTTTAGCGGTGGCGACCTAGCTCGGTGGCCCTCACTTTCCCCTCTGTCGTGGTATGGCGGTCTTCTCGATCGTCGTGGCCAGCGCCAGCGTTCATAGTCATCTCTGCGCTGCGGCGCTCTTCATCTTCGCGATCACGCTTTCTAGCGTTCAAATCTCTGCCGCGAAGGTCGGCCAATCTTTGTGTCGGCGTCCTCTCCTCGTCGAAACTCCGCTGTGTGGCCTGCGGGCGTATTCGCTTTTCGACTGCGGCCGTAAGCAATCATCGAGATCGCTCTTTCTCCTTGGCACCTCTTGGTGTTCTTTGAGCCATGCCGCGCGCCTGCTTTGAACACAGGCTCTCGATCGGGCGGCCGGCTGTCGGCCGAGCAATGGTGTCAAGGTGTCGAAAGCGTCTTGGAGGCGATGATGTTCTGGCGAGGAGTATAGTAGGCGGTTGGTTCCCTACCTTTGTTTGCGAGGATTTCTTCATTCACGCTCGACCTCTGTGTTGGAGGAGTCTTGCGAGTTTTCTTGATTATGATGGTTCTCCCGTAGCATTTGGCGCATCTATTTGCGGAGGATCGCCGATCCTAAAAAGCTGTGAAAATCGGGAGATCTCCTCCCCATCCTCTGGATCGAGGTGCATGAAGATGAAACATGCTGAGCGGCGAGTCGAGTGGTTTCTTGTGTATTCGACCACTCGGGGCTCGTCATTAGCCGATTTTGACTCAAGGCGAGGACCCGGGCTCTTGGCTTCTTGTCGAGGCGAGCGGCCATACCGGTTACGATCCAGTGGTTGGCTGGCTAAAGAGCCTCAAATTGGTTCAGTTGGGCGATCCGAATCAGAAATGGAAAGCGACCAAAGTTATCGGCGATGAAATCGAGCTTCGGCGAAATACGGTAAGCGGCGAAGATGGTCATGCCGAAGATTGCCATCGAGCTTCTTTGTGATGATGATCTAAGCGCAGCCCTACCCAGCCTTGCCAATGCCGACGTTGTTCAAACGAATAATGAAAAAGGGCTTCTGTGGCGGACCCAAACTCAATGGTAGCACAAGAACACCGAAGTATCTGAGTTCGGGGCTCTCACGGTGGAGAATAATACCCTAGTCACATGCTGGAATTATATGTGAGTAGCTATTAAGCTAATGAGATATCTTGTCTTGATGATCGCTACGGTGCCGTCCTCCTTTATATAGTAGAGAAGGCGGTTACAATATTGAGCCTTACTAGGATCGTAGTAAGGATTTCTATCTGAGCTTATATCGGTTGGGATCACAATCATCCCTTACCCAATACGACTCGGTTTCCTTAGCTAATGCCTATCCGGTTCCTTATGCTTATTTGGGCCTAAGTGACCTTCAACTTCATCCGATCAATATGACCCAAGCTTGCTGGTTGGGCCTTGAGTGGGCTTGGTGGGCCGGGACATACATATCCTAGGACCGGTCAAGCGCCCCCATGAGTCTCGACGCTGGGCACAGATGCAGCCCGATGAGTTCAGGCTGAGGCACAGGTCAAGCGCCCTGCGGGAGCTCAGCCTAGCCTTGGCGGGGCCTGACAAGCCGACCAGCCGACCTCCCGCCGTCGTGATCGACCACAGTGGTCACCGCCCCATGGACTGCACTTGCCATGCTAGGGCAGGTGGCTCCTTCCCAAGGTGGCGGGGGGCGCGAGTCAGCGCCGTCCCGCCCGCCCGTCGTGCGCCCGATGGGAGAGCGTGCTCGCTCCCAAGCGGTGCAGGCCGGGCGTGGCGGCGTCCTTTGTCTGGCGGCGCCACGGAGGCGAGTCGCACCTTCCCAATGGGACCTTGTCGTTGTGTCTACCAACCCGGCATGGGATAAGCGAGAAATCTGTCGGTCACCAAGATCAAGGAGGCAAGAGACTCCGGGCGTAGCATACCCCTACCTTTTTCTCCAAACTCGCGTGTAACTACCCCTCGCTTATATAAAGGGGCGGGACCCTCGAGAAGGGCATTGATTCACTCTAATTCGCGCCGGCATTTGATTACGTGCATTCACGAACACTCCAGAGCTCCCCGCTCGGAGCCGAGTGCTAAGGGCTGTCCTTGGCCCTGCGCTTAATCCGTGTAGTCAGCTTCACCCAAGCAATACAAAGCCACCACAGGAAGCTGGGCGTAGGGATATTCATTCCGAACGGTATACATCTTGGACTCACCGTAGTCTAACCATTCAAGAGAGAGAGCAGCGGCTATACTTACAAATTTACTTGCAGGTTATCTGGCTCCGCACACGACAATTGGCGCGCGCGGAGTAGAGGCTTCGTGTCATCGTCTTCGTCTCCGGACTCCTAGTCACCTCCTTGATGGCTTCCTTCACCTGACGGCGCGTTTGCGTCGGGAAAGGCTGAATCGCTTCGGCTCCCTCGACTTACGTCGCCACTCGTGAGGAAGCTCGTGCTGCATGCCTTGCCACCTCTCGTCGGGTCTCCGCTAGGAATCTCTGGAATCCATCATGCGGCGCCCTTGGCGACCTCGACTTAGGACTCCCGCCACGGACCCGGTCACGGAACCCGTCGGCTGGTTGCGCCACCACTTTCGGCGGCGTGCGCCCAGGCCCGTCTTGAGCAGCGACCTCGCCTCGTGAGGCTCCACGACTGCGTGGCGATGGCGACTATCGCGCCGACCTCCATCCGCGAGAGTTCTTTGGAGGTGTCCTCGGCGGCAACTCCGGCTTCGCGCGAGGCACACCACGAGACGAGTTGTACTTTCGCGAGTGCAACATGGCGGTAGCGCGGCGACCGAGCCGCGACCCGTAATCGAAGCGCCGCCCCGTAGCCCGGCGCGCGGAAGCGGAAGGAAAACCGGAGCTCATTCTTGGAACTTAATGCAACGGCCGAATAGTTGAGAGCTGAAAACCCAAATGGACAAGCTCGAGCGCCGACTGGAAGCGACTCGGCCCGAAACCTACGCGCTGGCGCTGCTGGCACTTCGCGCCGCCGAGTCGGCCACCAAGCGGCGAGGCTCGGCGGTCGCATGTTCTTCCCCACGCCCGGCCGGAATGTTATCCTGGCGGCAATCTTTGCTCGCGGCATCCTCGAGCGAAGGCCGGAGGACAAGGCCACGTACCAAAACCTCCGGTGGTAGAAGCGTCTTCGCCGTCGCGGCACATGCAAACTCGGTTCCCCATCACTCGGGGCTTCTTGAGCCACCGAGCGAAGCCGTAGCCAGATCCGCTGGTCCGGTGAAGGCGGCGCCACTCCTGGCGGCCCCGAGCCTCACGCGCTCGGTCGCGCCCGTACTGGCGGCGATCGCGATGTCCCGCGACACCCTCGAGGCCGCGGAAGGGTGATGAGCAAGCGGCCCGATCGCCGGACGGTGGGCAGCGGTCGGCGCCATGACCCATGCTCGAGCCTGGCGACCCTAGGCGGGCATTCTCGGGGAGATCATAGCGCGGAATTTCCTGCCCGATTCTGGCCGCCGTCAACATCGCCAGTACTGCTTTGGGGCAACAAACCCGGTGTCTAGTTGGAAGACTACGCTGCGCATGCGGGCGAGGAGCTCTTGATGATCTTTTCATCATCGGTACCTCCTCATTTACCTCGCGGACCGGCTCGAGCTTGGCAGAGTGCACCTGCGAACACCATCGGAAATTTGGACCGACTGAAGAGCCTTTTAAATTCGGCAATTTCCGGAGCACCTAAAAGCATACAGGAACTCTAAGGACTGAAGAACATAGCGGCGATCAGGGAATCTCTCGGGATTACATCCGGCGTTTCTCCAGCGATGCAATGAGCTCCCCGACATCACCAGCTTGCCGAAAGCGTCGTCGGGCGTTCATCTGACACTACCTCAAAAGCTACAGTCCACAGGTGAGGCTGCGCCAAGCCAGAGACCACCAAGGAGCTCTGGACATAAATCACCAACCATGCCTCCGGCGAAGAGGTACGTGAGGGGCCATCTTCGACAAAGAGGCATAGCGGGACTCACGGTCCGATGCGCTCCCCTTGACCATTCGATAAGCGAAGTGGAAGGAAGCAAGGCGCGAAAGGCCAAGTGGTCGCGACGTAAAGCGCCCGCCAACAGCAGTGGTTGTCCACGCTAATGTCCGCATCCGGGTACCCATCGGCATAAGCTCGAGGATTGCGAAACCACTGAAGTGCTATATCCGGCGCCCCTTGAGCAAAGGAAAAGCGAGACCGGCACGATCGGAACGGCAAAGGCGGGCGGCGAGTTCCGAACCGGCAGCTGCCTTATGATCTTGATGGGCGGCAAATTCTGATGACAAGCGTCAGCGAAGCTTGCCTTCGCGAGTCCCTGCGGCCCCGCCATGCCCATCCTCCGGTGGTCAGGTCGCCAATCACCTTGATCGGACCGAGCCACCACGACCACGTCCGCACCGGGAGGTATCCTGCGGTCGTTGCTCCGTCGTGGGGCCGAAGCGCTGTCAAAGGTGCTCATGGTTTGCGGCGGCGATCTCAACATCTTGTATGTTGAGGCGGCAGCGCCATAAGGGATCCCTAAGCTCGCGCCTCCGGCCGAAACAAGGCTCCCTTCCCGGCGTCGTCACGGCGGCGAGCCCCCAGCTGCAGGCGGTCGATCTGCGGTTACCTTCGAGTCGGGACAACTTTCGCACGCAAACCCTCACCTTTGAGGTCGTGGGGTTTCTCGGCTCCTACTGCGCTATCATGGGGAGGTGGTGCTTTCGCCAAGTTCATGGTAGTCCCCAACTACACCTACCTCAAGGCTGAAGAATCGGGGCCCGCAGGGTGATCACCGTGGCGCGTCCTCAGCTTCGCCTACAACTGCTACGGCGCGATCAGTTGCGGCTGGCGTCGTCTTTCATCTCGTCATCCGAGCTCAAAAATCTCGGGAGAAACCTCGAGTCCGCCCGACTCTAACAAGGCGGGCGCGGATCCTTCGAGTCCATCGAGGACTACGAGGAGAAGTGGTGGTCGATCCCGATTGAGCCAAGGCCGTGTGGGTGGAACCACCGCTCCCGCCAAATAGGAAGGCGCGCTCGTCAACTTCCTCGCGCCATCAAAATGTCTTCGCGCCGAAGCCTCCGGCATGCGAACATCCCCAAGGAAGTCGCCGAGCACTCCTTGAATATCAGACCCACTTCGGGCGGTCAGCTTGCTGCGCTTTGTGAGGAAGCGCAAAGATCATAGGAGAAGTACCAAACTTTGGCGGGGTTTATAAAAAGTCGTCACCCAGTGGCTGCCAACATGTCCTTGTAAAAAAGAAGTCCGGGCAATGGAGAATGTGTGTTGATTACATAGACCTGAACAAGGAATGTCCCAAGGACCTTTTCCCATTGCCTCGCATCGACCAAGTTGTCGACTCCACCGCAGGGTGCGAATCAGTGGAGACCCGGATTACCAAATCTGAACCCTCTATGTTTCAACCGTGCTAGTCCAGGAACAGCTAGCACACACAGTCTTACAGTGATGATAACACAGACATATCATAAAGTAAACAACAGTAATAAAGCAAAAGAGTGTAAACATCACCACATTATTACAAGTATCGAGCCTTATGGCTTAAGTGTGAAAGTAACAGCGATAAAAGTAGAAATAAAAGAGCCAATCGGTTAAGCCTCTGAACAACCCGATAGGTGCACGCTTCCCTAGAAGATCGAGTCATCCTCCTCATCATAGTCTTCACCACAGGATGTCGAATCGGTGGATCGCGAGGCTCTTGGATAGCCGCTTCTCCCATCATCTCGCTTTATGGAATAAGCGGCCCCACAATGAAAAGCGAGGGTGAGTATGCAACATACTCGGCAAGTAGTCGAAACTTAATGCAAATAACTAAATGCAAGGCTTAGACAAAGGAAGCATAGGTTCATTTGCATAAAGCTTAAATTGAAATTTAAATCGACGCATAATAACTTCATAAAGCAAAAAGATTTAACAAAATGTAAATAGCATAATTAATTAAATTTGAAGTATAACAATTTTCCTGTGTTCCAACCACTGGTTGGTCCAACCGCCAAACTAAAATCCGAAGCTCCAAATTAGCTCACTTGATTCCCAACCACATTTTTTAGTTTAAACCAAATCATCATTTTTCCATTTAAAACCAAAACCGTAAAAATCTACTATGTGAAAGCTGCTCCACGCTTGCCCTTGTCCATGGGCACGGCTACTCAAGTAGTTTTGACTCGGCAGAGTTGGTACACTTTACTCCAATACCGACATGATCAACCCTTTCGCCAAGCTATTGACACACTTCCTTTGGTGTGCCTAAGTAGAGATCATGACAAGGCCTTTACAATGCACATACTGCCACCGACTCCGCCAGGCTAAGGTTTCACACTTGTTAGGGCTACCCGCCAAAGATGAAGCCCCCTCTTGCGCTTTGCAAGTACCTCTCAGAAACCGCACAAATTTCAATGGCGAAGTCAAATAACGATACATGCAAATTACTTAGCCAATGTCGCACTCCATAATAGACATGTGGTTGTACTATATAGCATGGCTCAAGGTAACATACGACCGGTCCTTAATTGACTAGGGCGAATAATCACATTCCAGAATGTTGTGCATCCCGCACCCACCATTCAACCATCCGCCTTGCCTAAATCATTTTTCACTTTTATTCTTCAAATTAATACCCAACACCAATTGCCATATTTTCACAATTCAATTTGAGTCAAAAATGAAAGCATTTCCATAATGGTAAGGTACCGACGTGAATAAGCATGGCTAAGCATTTTCTACCGTCCCATAATACAAAAATGATTATTATTAACAGTACTTAATTTTCCTAGGGTGTCAATGGTTGTCAAAATGAATATCAATGTGGTTATAACAATTTGGCATTTATCTAAGCATTGAAAATGACATTAAAGTATAGTACGCAAATAATAAGCATGCAATAATTTAAAGACAAAATAGCATTTCATAAACTTGGGTTCAATATGGTCAAGGAAGACTTGCCTTCAACCTCTCCTTCATTGCCAGAATCCTCCACTGGATGCTCCTTCTCGCTTCAACCCTGTGGTCGCCTACACGCTGAAACACACAAATCGAGGCAAGAAATAAATAAAACAGAAATGAATAAAATCCAAAAATTCAAAATAAATACACCAACAGATAGATCTTGATTTTATATGAATTTATAAATTTGAATCGTTCAAATCGGAGTTCGAACGGAGGAGAACGGGCCTTTCAAAGTTCTACGGGAGAGAATCAGGAAAATTGAAAGGGATTGACACGTGTCGATACGCTATTGGCTAGACTCGGAAATTCGGGAAAAATCACCGGAAAAAGGAAATAAAATCGCAGAAATGCGACATGTGGAGTCCATCTGCAGCGACACTATTCACGGGTGACAAGTGGTGAGGTGGCGCAGACGGGGCATTTACGACGTATGCGGTACGCGGCATGCTGACAAGGCGACACGCCGCGGCCACACCGGATCTAGTGCTTACACGGCGGTGAGGTGGTGCTACAGGCAACCACGTGGCGATAGGGCGTAAATAGGGTCGATGTGGCGAACGTGGTGCTGATGTGTTCAGTACGTGGCGCCACGTGGCTACCGATGAGGCAAGACTAGGTGTCACGGCGTCGCTGACTGGGATGCCACGCGGGGCTAGATCTGAGGTGGCGACTACATGGCGTACACGAGGCAAAACGTGAAGGTGACGAGGCGGGTGACGAGGCGACTTACCGAATAATACGTGGCATAGATCTGAGCCGCAGGAAGGCGATCGGATGAACGACGTTGACGTAGGGAGCTCGATGCGAAGCGGCGGCGGCGCTAATGCCCGGAGATGGAGAAGACGATGCGCAAAACCGCTGGCGGAGTGACTTGGACGAAAGAGTTAGCGATTAGGTAGAGGATGAAAGGATGAACTCGACGACACCAAAAGGGGCGGCGAGACTCACCGAACTTCGGAGAAATCCACCATGAACACTCGCGCGCTGTGGATCAATCTCAAGAGGTAGGCGCCACACTGGGAGCGGCTCTCCGCCAAGTAGAGAAGAGGAAAGAGGCGTGAGTGGCGTAACTCTAGTAAGGGCGCTATAGGAGCTATATAGCCTAGGGATGCGGAAAAAGAGCTAAAAGCATGGTTGGCTCAAGCACAGACTGCAGGGCGCGGCGCTTAGGTTTGGGTGACGGGACGCATCGGGAGCGGTGAGATCGAATCGACTCGGCGACCGAAAAGGTGCTTTTAGGTTAGGGTTCCCGTGAGGTGGCAGGATTTCACCGCTTGATGGGTGATCGACGGTCATAAGTAGAGCACAGAATGGGCCGACGTAAATGAACAGGAAAATCGCCCAAAAGAATTAAAGGATTTAGGAATTAAGAAGAATTCAAAATCCAAATAAACTCCAAATAATTCAATTAAATAGCAAGCAAACTCAAAAATCTCCAAAAATAGGAAAAATTCAATGAATCACAAGGAACCCAATAAAAATAAGAAATAATTAATTTGGTTTATAGTTTATTCAAATTAAATTTTTTTATTCTGAAAATTCAAATTAAGCTAATTAAATTCAAATAAATTGCAACGAGTTCGGATTTTTAAATTCAAGCACAAAGAAGTTGAAAAACGGAATGTTACAAACCTCCCCCCTAACAAGAAATCTCGACCCCGAGATTTGGGACTAACCAGAAAAGGTCAGAACTCCGTCAAGATCCTCCTCGCTCCTGTGTGGCTTCCTCTTCCTAATGGTTGCTCCAATCGCACCTGCGTAACTTGATCACCTTGTTCCTTGTCCTCGGCTCGGCCTTCCTCCGCACTCGACGGATACTCAGATAAGTCGATTTTCATGCAAACCAACATCCTCGACTTGCATCTCGCTATCGTGCACTCTCAAGCACTTCTCAACTGCGTACACATGGAAAACATTATGCACATTCGATGATGCAAAGGGCACCTAATCGATACGCCACTTCCCCACTTCTAGCTAGAATTGGGAAAGGTCCAATGAATCTCGATGCTAACTTGCCACGATCCGAATCGGCGCGATACCTTTGAGAGGGAGACCTTCAGTACACACAATCGCCAGAGCAAAGGTCAATGCTCTTTCATGTTATCAAGATAGCTCTTTCTCGCTTAGATCACACTGGCCCTCAACCTTCTCAATCATCTTCACTTGTTCCTCGCCTTTTGCGAGAATATCCGGTCAAGACTGGCGATCTCCTCGTCTCGTACAACAGAGAGGTGTCTTGCACTTCCTTCCATATAGAGCTTCAAATGGTGCCATCCGCAGTCGGCTTGATAGTTGTTGTAGGAGAACTCCGTGATATGGCAAACTCGATCCCACTGGTCAGATTGAACAATGCACAAGCCCTCAACATATCTTCTAGAATTTGGTTCACTCGCCCGTCCGTCTGGCTCCATCCGTTCTGGGATGATAAGTCAGATCAAGTTCGATTGGTGCCTAATGCTTCTTGTAACTTTTGCCGTAATCTAGATGTGAATTGGGTACCCCGATCCAAACGATCTTCTTGGGCACACCATGCATACACACAATCCGAGACATGTACTGCCTTTGCAAGCCTATCTCCGTGATAGGTTGTCTTCACAGGATGAAATGTGCAACTTTCAATCACCGATCCACGACAACCCAAATCGAAGTCATAGCTCGACTGGTCTTCTAAGTCCCGTGATGAAATCCATCCCAACTTCTTCCCACTTCCATTCTGTACCTTCAATGGTCGCAACAAACCCATGCCGCCTCGATGTTCAAATTTTCACTACCGCACACATCGCACATGGCTACATATTCTCGCAATTTCCTTTCTCATCCTGGGCCACTAATAAACACCTCGAAGGTCATGATACATCTTGGTGTTGCCTGGATGAATCGAGTAGGCTGACTCATGTGCTTCCTTTAGAATCAATTGCTTGATCTATTTCTGATTCAGCACATAGATACTCTTCCCAAGCCAAATTGTCCCTTCCTCATATTCTGAGAATCCTGGGGCTTTACCTTCCTTGATTCTTTCCTTGATCCTAGCAGCTTCTTTGTCTGACTTCTGCATCTTCTTGATTTGGTCCACCAGAGTTGGCTGAACTTCCAAAGCAGCAACAGATCCTTCTTCCACCAACCCCAAGTTCAGACAACAAACTCCTCGCAGAGCAGTCATTCCTTCTTGAATCCTCAAAGTGTTGCAAGAACTCCTTCTTTACTCGGTATCTAAGAACTACATTACGCCTTACCAGATGGTAATGGATGCCCGCATCATAGTCCTTTATCGCCCAACCACCTTCTTTGCCTCAAGTTGAGATCTCGCTTGAGTGAAGATGTATTTCGACTCTTGTGGTCTCGTGAAGATCTCGCAACGATTTCCAATGAGATAATGCCTCCAAATCTTCAACGCTGCACAACAAGAGCCAATTCCGTGTCATGGGTTGATAGTTCTCCTCATGTGGCGCGAATTGCCGTGAAGCGTATGCATAACCTTACCTCCTCGCATCGTAACACATCCCAAACCCCGCCGTGAAGCATCACAATAAATCTCAAGCCCTTCTCGAATATCCCGGACAGCATAAGCACCGGTCAGTTGCCAACCTTTTCTTCAACTCCTGAAAGCTCTGCTCGCAAGCTTCTGTTCACTCAAATTTCTTCTCCTTCTTCAACAATTGAATCATTGGTTTGGCAATTTTCGAGAATCCTTCAATGAACCTCCTGTAGTATCCTGCCAAACCAAGGAAACTCCTGATATCCAGCACTGACTTGGGTTGCCTCCAATCCAGCACTCCTTTCACTTTCTCTGGGTCCACTGAGACACATCCAGCAGAGACAATATGGCTCAAGAAAGCAACTTCTGTCAACCAGAACTCACACTTGCTGAACTTGGCAAATAGCTGGTGACTTCTGAGCGTCTCTAAGACCATCCTCAAATGTTTTTCATGTTCCGCCTCATCTCGAGAATAGATAAGGATATCATCTATGAAGACCACCACAAACTTATCCAGATAATCCATGAACACCTTGTTCATCGATTCATGAAGTACGCCGGCATTGGTCGCACTAAAGGACATCACAATGAACTCGCATGCATCAGAAGCGAGTGGTAAAGGCCGTCTTCGGAATGTCCTCATACCGATCTTCACTGATGGTATCCCGATCGCAGATCAATCTTGGAGAAGATGCAAGCTCCCTTTAGCTGATCAAACAGATCATCGATCCGAGGCAGCGGATACTTGTTCTTGATGGTGACTTCATTCAGCGCTCAGTAGTCGCACCTTTACATCCGCAAACCGTCGTCCTTCTTCTTCACAAACAAAGACAAAGCGCCCCAAGGCGATGAACTTGGACGAACGAACCCTTCTCTAGCAACTCTTCTATTTGCTTCTTCATCTCAAGCGAGCTCATTCACGGGCATGCAGATGGCCTCTTGGAAATCGGAGCTGCATCGGAACAAGCTCTATGGTGAACTCAATCTCCGATCAAAGCATGCCCGGCAGATCCTCGTGGAATACATCGGGGTACTCGCTCACCACAGGCACACTCTCCAAAGTGATTTCTTTCAACTTGTTCAACACGCACTTCTCACCCAACGACTTATCCGGCTTGAACTCCACTCGGATGCCCTCTGCATTGGTGAGAGTGATGGCTCGGCTGGCGCAATCAATTTGACCCTTAAACTTGGTCAACCAGTCCATCCCGAGGATGACATCTAACCCCTTTGAGTCCAAGAGAATGAGATTTGCAAGAAATTTTACCCCATTGATGACTATGGTTGCACTTGGGCACACCAAATCAGTCCTCATCTCTTTTCCCGGTGATTGAACAATCATGGGAATCTTAAGAGCAACAACATCAAAACCAAACCGATCAACAAAATTCTTCGAAATGAAAGAATGTGATGCTTTAGAATCGAATAAAGTCCGCAAGGTGGTATGGAATTGACAAGAAACGACTCAAGACCACATCCGTGCATCCCGAGCCTCCTCTCACGATCCACGTGGTTGACACGCCTCTTCCAAACGATCACGAGTCCTCAGGGTGTGAGGCGCACCACATCCTCGATCCTCGAGCTAGAGCCTTGGTGAGCTGGCTCCCAAACCGAAAGGCATCAAGGCCATGGCCGACGCTTCGAGGATAACAAGCATAGTGACCCAACTGCTGGCAAGTGAAAGCAGACTCTGCAGCATTGGTGTTCCCTTCGCTGACCGAAAGAATCCGCAACATGTCATGGGTCCACGAGCAACCGGGCGAGGTCCGAGAGGAAGGTGTGCGGGTGCTGCCCTGGACAAAGGCGTCCTGCTACCTCGCTGAGGAGGGAACGCCGACGTGACCCACTCGCCCCTCGCCGAGCCTCGGAAAGCCATCTTCCTCTTGTGCGACTCTCGCCGCCGCGCCGAGCATCCTCCCCAGACTAGGGCTTTGTTCACCATGTGCTTTGAGTTGGGAAAATCAAATGCAAATAAGTCGCACCTTGATGTCGGGTCCGCATCCTCCATGAACCTCTAGATCTTGGCACTATTAGTGGCCACATCCTCAGTGCATACCTCGCATAGTCGGGTGAACTGTTGAGGTATTCGACACTTTGATTTCGATGCAGCTTCCGGAACTCTCTCTTCTTCATCTCTATGATCCCAAAGAGAATGCGTGTGCAATTCGAAAGCCTCAGTGAAATCCTCCCAAGTGATCGCCGAGCATTACGGTGGGTCGCATGGTTGTCCCACCGTAGCAAAGAACTCCTTCAAGCGATGGTGGCATACAAGACCTCTCATGGTCATCGACCGTGCCACTGAAGCTTCTTCTCAATATCCCTCAACCAATCATCTGCCTCTAAAGGCTCTCCTGCGCTTGAGAAGGTAGGCGGTCGGGTCCTCATGAACTCCCCAAGCTTCGATCAAGGCTAAAACACCGGGCGCCGAGAGCTGGCCGGGTCAACTGATTGTTCACTATGTTCGTGCGGAGCTCGCAGAGCCGGGTCAGATCGCCATCATCTCGCTACATATCGACCATCCGAGGTCAAAAGGTTGTGGCGGTGGCAACCCTCCTCGACTGACTGCCGCCTTTGCCGAGGAAGCTTCTTCGCTCTTGTGGCACTGCCCGGCCACGACCACGACCACGGCCTCTATGACCACGACCTCTGCCCTGACCCTCCATCTGAGGCAATGGTCAAGGAAAGGTTAGCAAAAGACGAGAGGAAAAAGCAAAAGATAGGGAAACTAGGTAAAGTAGCCTTTTCAAGGCGAAACAGGTAACTGAAACTCCAACGAAAGGTGGCTGATACACAATGCCTGGGGCAAGCGTACAGCACACCCAACAAGCAAGCAACGGAAAACCAAATAAACTCCGACTACTAAGCGAAAAAGGGGTGACATGGCACTAATAACTTATTCTTCATAGGGGTCCTTCCGAGCGATCTTCCGTCAACTTGATTCTTCTAGCAGTCCTTCCACCGATCTTGTAGACGACCGAAGGCTTAAAGAAATTTCAGGGGATAAGATCAAATTAAATTCTCAAAATAATGTTTCAGCAAAGGGAAGAAATAGAGACCTAAGAATAAGGTAAGAGGAGACCAACTTCTAAATTCAAATTCATTGGTTTAATTTAGAAAATAATTTTGAAATTCTAACGACCATTCTAACTAGGGTTGTGACCTACAGTCGATATGGCTCTGATACCACCTCTGTGGGGACCCGGATTACCAAACCAACCCTTCAGAGTTTCAACCGTATAGTCTCAAACAGCTAGCACACATAGTCTTACAGTGATGATAACATAGATATATCATAAAGTAAACAACAGTAATAAAGCAAAAGAGTGTAAACATCATCACATTATTACAAGTATCGAGCCTTACGGCTTAAGTGTGAAAGTAACAATGAAAAGTAGAATAAAGAGCTAATCAAGCCGCCCACAGGCAACCGATTGGGGTACGCTCCCTAGAAGATCGAGTCATCCTCCTCATCATAGTCTTCACCACAGATGTCGAACGGTGGATCGCAGGCTCTTGGATAGCCGCTTCTCCCATCATCTGCTTTATGGAATAAGCACCAAGAATGAAAAGCGAGGGTGAGTATGCAACATACCAAGAAGTCTCTAAACTTAATGCAAATAACTAAATGCAAGGCTTAGACAAAGGAAGCATATAGGGTTCATTTGCATAAAGCTTAAATTGAAATTTAAATACGCATAATAACTTCATAAAGCAAAGATTTAACAAAATGTAAATAGCATAATTAATTAAATTTGAAGTATAACAATTTTCCGTGTTCCAACTACGGTTGGCTCTAAACGCCAAATTAAAATCCGGAAGCTCCAAATTACCACTGATTCCCAACCACATTTTCAGCTTTAAACCAAATCATCATTTTTCCATTTAAAACCAAAACCGTAAAATCTACTATGTGAAAGCGCCCACGCTGTGCCCTTGTCCATGGGCACGGCTACTCAAGTAGTTTTGACTCAGAGAGTTGGTACACTTTACCCACATGATATGATCAACCCCTTCGCCAAACTATTGACACACTTCCTTTGGTGTGCCAATAGGAGATCATGACAAGGCCTTTACAATGCATATACTGCTACCGACTCCACCGCTAAGGTTTCACATTGTTAGGGCTACCCGCCCAAGACAGCCCCCTCTTGCGCTTTGCAAGTACCCTCCCTAACAAACCGCAAATTTCAATGGCGAAGTCAAATAACGATACATGCAAATTACTTAGCCAGTCGTACTCCATAATAGACATGTGGTTGTACAGTATAGCATGGCCCAAGGTAACACACGACCGGGTCCTTAATTGACTAGGGCGAACAATCACATTCCAGAATTTTATGCATCCCGCACACACCATTCAACCATCCGCCCCGGTCTAAATCATTTTTCACTTTTATTCTTCAAATTAATACCGGCAACACCAATTGCCATAATTTCCACAACTCATTTTGAATCAAATATGAAAGCATTTCCATAAGGTACCGACGTGATTAAGCATGGCTAAGCATTTTCTACCGTCCCATAATACAAAAATGATTATTATTAACAGTACTTAATTTTCCTAGGGTGTCAATGGTTGTCAAAATGAATATCAATGTGGGTATAACAATTTGGCATTTATCTAAGCATTTAAAATGACATTAAAGTACAGTACGCAAATAATAAGCATGCAATAATTTAAAACAAAATAGCATTGCATAAACTTGGGTTCAATATGGTCAAGGGAGACTTGCCTTCAACCTCTCCCGCTGCTGCTACCTCCGTAGGATGCTCCTCTCGCTCAACCGCTGCGTCGTCTACACGCGAAACACGCAAATCGAGGCAAGAAATAAATAAAACAGAAATGAATAAAATCCAAAAATTCAAAATAAATACACCAATAGATAGATCTTGATTTTATATGAATTTAGAAATTTTAATCGTTCAAATCGGAGTTCGAACGGAGGAGAACGGGCCTTCCGAAGTTCTACGGGAGAGAAAATCAGGAAAATTGGAAGGGATTGACACGTGTCGATACGCTATTGGCTGGACTCGGAAATTCGGGAAAAATCACCGGAAAAAGGAAATAAAATCGTGCGGCTGACATGTGGGGTCCACTCGGCAGTGACACTATTCACGGGGTGACAGTGGTGAGGTGGCGCAGACGTGGCGACGACATGGCGTGTACGTGGCAGTGACAAGGCGACATGCGGCGGCCACACGGATCTAGTGCTTACACGGTGGTGAGGTGGTGCTACAGGGCAACCACGTGGCGGATAGGGTGCGAAATAGGGCTGATGTGACGCAACGTGGTGCTGACATGTCTAGCACGTGGCGCCACGCGGCGCTGATGAGGCAAGACTAGGCGTCACGGCGTCGCTGACTGGGATGCCACGCGGGGCTAGATCTGAGGTGGCGACTACGTGGCGTACACGAGGCAACACGTGAAGGTGACGAGGCGGGTGACTCGGTGACTTACCGAATATTACGTGGCGTAGATCTGAGCCGCAGGAAGGCAATCGGACGAACGACGTTGACGTAGGGAGCTCGATGCGAAGCGGCAGCGGCGCTAATGCCCGGAGATGGAGAAGACGATGCGCAAAACCGCGATGGAGTGACGGATCGAGCAGAAGAGTTAGCGATTCAGGTAGAGGATGAAAGGATGAACTCGACGACACCAAAAGGGGCGGCGGAGACTCACCGGACTCGGAGAAATCCACGGCGGAACACTCGTGCACGGTGGATCAACTTCGACGAGGTAGGGCAGCCACCAGACGGTGTCTCCACTATCGAGAGAAGAGGGGAAAGAGGCGGCGTAGAGTGGCGAACCTAGGGGCGGCGGCTACAGGAGCTTATATAGCCTAGGGATGTGGGAAAAAGCGCGAAAAGCAAGGTTGGTCGGGCGGCTGCACTGTGCGGGCGGCGGCGCTAGGTTTGGGTGACGTGGATGCACGGGAGCGGTGAGATCGGAATCGGACGGGCGACCGAAAAGGGTGCTTTAGGGTTAGGGTTCCTGTGAGGTGGCGGCGCGATTTCTGACCGTCGGATGGGCGATCGACGGTCATAAGTAGAGCACAGTATTGGGTCGACGAAATGAACAGGAAAATCGGCCCAAAAGAATTAAAGGATTTAGGAATTAAGAAGAATTTAGAAAATCCAAATAAACTCCAAATAATTCAATTAAATAGCAAGCAAATCCCGAAAAATCTCCAAAAATAGGAAAAAATTCAATGAATCACAAGGAGCCCAATAAAAATAAGAAATAATTAATTTGGGTTATAGTTTATTCAAATTAAAAAAAATTTATTCTGAAAATTCAAATTAAGCTAATTAAATTCAAATAAATTGCAACGAGTTCGGATTTTTAAATTCAAGCACAAAGAAGTTGAAAAACAGAATGTTACAGAATCCCTGTCCTTTCTGGATGCCTACTCAAGCTACCACCAGATAGCGATGAAAGAGTCCGACCAGCTCGCGACTTCTTTCCTCACTCCGTTCGGCTCATTTTGTTACGTAACGATGCCATTTGGTCTAAAGAACGGGTGCTATACCAACGATGTATGCAAGCGTGTTTATGCAGACCAAATTAGCCAGAATATCGAGAGCGTCGTCGGCATTACATTGTCGTCAAAACTAAGAAGGCCGACGATCTCGTCGCTGACTTAGAAGAGACTTTTGGGAACCTCCGATGGTTTCGCATAAAGCTCAACCCCGAGAAATGCGTTTTCGGGGTCCCCAAGGGAAAACTACTGGGTTTCATCATTTTCGAGCGCGGCATCGAAGCCAGTCGGAAGAACATCTCTGCGATCATGAAGATGGGCCCGGTGGACGACCTGAAGGGAGTCCAGAAGCTGACAGGATGCCTTGCAGCCTTAAGCCGTTTCGTGTCTCGCCTTGGTGAGCACGGAATGCCGCTCTACAAGTTGTTCAAGAAGGCCGACCACTTCAACTGGACCAAGGAAGCGCAGGAAGCCCTCGACCGACTGAAGGCGTTCCTGACTTCACCCCCAGCGCTGGTCGCTCCAGCGCCAGGGGAGCCGCTCCTCCTCTACATCGCTGCCACGACCCAGGTCGTTAGCGTGGCGCTTGTGGTAGACCGAGTTGAAGAAGGCCATGTGCTCAAGGTACAACGGCCGGTGTACTTCATCAGTGAAGTACTCTCCAAGTCAAATGCTCGATACCCGCAGGTGCAGAAGTTGCTCTATGCGGTGCTCATCACGAAGAGGAAGCTGGTCCACTACTTTGATCGGCATCCCGTCTCCGTGGTGACCTCCTCGCCACTCGGCGAATCATATGCAACCGCGACGCCTCCGGGAGAATCGCCAAGTGGGCACTTGAGCTCAACGGCCACGACATATCGTACGTCCCCCGGACGGCGATCAAGTCGCAGGTCTTGCCCGACTTTGTCGCCGAGTGGACCGAAGCCCAGGCACCACCGGCGCTTAAAGACCCCGAGTACTGGACGATGTACTTCGACGGGTTCTACACCAAGAATGGAGTAGGTGCTGGAGTCGTCCTTGTTTCCCCGCTTGGAAACAAGCTCCAGTACGCCATTCGACTACACTTCGACGTAACCAACAATGTCGTCGAGTACGAAGCGCTCGTCAACGGTCTCTGGATCGCTACCGACCTCGACGCGCGCCGACTCTATGTACACGGCGACTCCAAACTCGTCGTCGACCAAGTCATGAAGGCCTCCGAGCCTCGTGACGCCCGCATGGCAGCATACTGCCAGGAGGTGCGCAGGCTCGAGGAAAGGTTCAAGGGTTTCGAACTTCACCATAGCTACCGACACTACAACGGTGAGGCCGACTACCTGGCCAATCTTGCCTCCAGTAGGGGACCGATCCCGCTTGGGATCTTCGTCTCCGACCTCCACAAACCTTTCGTCCGACTGGACTCACCAACCGAGCGGCCGGCCGACACTCCGGGAGCATTCGCTCCGGCTGCCGAACAGTCAGATGCGGAACCTTCCAGGCCGGGCCCCGGCGTGCTGGTTACCGACTCCGACTGGAGGAAGCCCTTCATCGATCGGCTGACTAATGGATCGCTCCCCGCCGACCCAACCGAGGCCCGGCGCCTCGCTCGATGGGCGAAATCGCCGTCTGGTCGGGGAGACCTCTACAGAGGGTCCCTCGAGGTCCTCGAAGTGCGCATACAGCGCGACCAAGGAAGCAAACCTTCCGACATCCACAGCGGTGTCTGCGGCCATCATGCCGCGCCACGGTCCATCGTGGGGAAAGCCTTCTGCCAAGGTTTCTACTGGCCAACCGCCGTGGTCGACGCTGAGCAAATTATCCGCACCTGCGAAGGGTGCCAATTTTTTGCTCGGTAGACGCATCTTCCAGCGCAAGCCTTGCAGACGATCACCATCACCTGGCCATTCGCAGTCTGGGGACTCGATCTGGTCGGGCCCTTCAAAAAGGCGCCCGGGGGCTTGACCACCTACTTGTCGCGGTGGACAAGTTCACCAAGTGGATAGAAGCCAAACCGGTCGCCACCATTACTTCGATGCAAGGCGGCCAACTTCTTCCGTGACATCGTTTATCAGTTCGGAGTCCTGAACTCCATCATCACCGATAACGAAACGCGGTTCACGGGGAAGGAGTTCCTTGAGTTCTGCGAGGATTTCAACATCCGCATCGACTGGGCTGCAATGGTCCATCCGCGGACCAACAGCCAGGTCGGGCGGGCGAATGGCATGATCCTCCAAGGGCTCAAGCCGCGAATCTTCAGCCGCCTGAAGAAGTTCGTAGGGCGATGGGCGGCCGAGCTGCCCTCCATCCTCTGGAGCCTACGGACCACACTGACCCGGTCGACCGGGTTTACACCATTTTTCCTAGTATTCGGTGCTGAAGCCGTCCTACCAACCGACCTGGAGTACGGCGCCCCAAGACTACAAGCCTTCGACGAGACACGGGGGCTCGACGCGCAACAAGACGCCATGACCAGCTCGACGAGGCACGCGATGTGGCCGTTCTGCGATCGGCCAAGTACCAGCAAACGCTGCGATGCTACCACAGCCGGCAGATCCGCGGAAGGTCCTTCAGCGTAGGCAACCTGGTCCTGCGCCAGGTCCAGTCCAACAAGGACAGGCACAAGCTGTCCCCTCCGTGGGAAGGGCCCTTCACCGTCGTGGAGGTCCTCCGCCCCGGCACCTTTCAACTCAAAGATGCTAATGGCAACATTGTACCTAACGCTTGGAATATTGAGAAGTTAAGGCAATTTTATCCCTGAAACTTTTCCCTTTATTCCTGCGTCTTCGCCAAAACCTCCGAGTTCAAAATGCGGCATGCCGACCACGTCTTGGTCCTCATATGCCACTCGGGGGCTATTGGTTCACATACTCACCCAAAACAGCGCCCCGACCGGCCATAGCGACTCTCCTAATGGTAAACCTTTCGGCCTAAGTGCTACGACCCACGCCCCGGCGGCTACGGTTGCGAAGTGGCACTTTGTGGCAAAGGAAAGTCCCCGTGCGAAGCGGTCCTTGGGGCACGCCTTTGGGTTGTCAATACTATTGCTATCTCTGCGTTTCCCTCGAAGTGTTAGCGCTCCGACCTATGCTCATGCGACCCCAGCGGTTCCTAAGGGTTACGGTCACTCAGCGAGTGCTCACCACAAAGGGGAAATGCAAGATATCGAACGAAGTTTCCAAAATATATTACATCACACAAAAACAAAAGTTATTAGCGGGCGTCTGGAGGATCCTCAACCAGAGGCGTCGTCGTCAAAGCTGTCGCTGCTCACGACGACCGCACCTAGCCCGGCCACCACCTTCGCCGCCGCCCGCACTCTGGCCCGCACCCAGTCTGCGTCGCCCTCGATCCCGACGACGGCCGCCATCGGGTCGAAGGAGGCGTCGCAGCTGGCGCAGTAGGCCAGCATGTACTCCGCCACGTCGACAGCGATACCCCGCCCCTCTCGAGCGGTGCGCTCTGCAAGGCGCGGGGTAGGTCGGCCAAGGCGTCGGGCGCTTGGGTGAGGCCGAAGGCGTATTGCGATGCAATGTCCTCTAGCAGTTGGTTCAGCCTCACCCCTAGCGGCTCTAGGCTCCTGCCCATGCTCTCGAAGGCTAGGCGGAGCATGGACAGGAGGTTCTCGTGCGTGGTCCAGCGCTCCGCGTGCAGCCTGGCCAGCTCTTCCCCGGCGTCCTCGGCCCTAGCCCGCAACGGCGCCGCCTCCTCGCGCGTCTTGGCAAGCTCCTCCTTAGAGGCTCGGCATTGAGCCCACTGCCACAACGCCTCTGCCTCGTGGGAAGCGGCCCTTGCGGCCTGGACATTGAAGGAGGCCTTTAGCCTCGCCAGTGCGGCCGCCAGATCCACCGCTCGGGTTCCCCGCCCAGAGGGATCGCCCACGGCGATCAGGGGAGCGTCAGAAGCTGCTCTGGCAGCGTCCGCCTCCCCCGCCGCGGTGGCCACCGGCAGCACCGTGGGCAGCTGGCCCGAACCCGAGTCGGAGGCGCTAAGAAAAAGAAAAAGCAGCTCAACGTCAGCAAGATGGAGTCAAAGCCATTCCGAGACCAAGTAAAGGGAACTCACTCCGGAAGAGGGTTCCTAATGCGGAAGATTGACGAGGGCAGAGTGATTCTGCCTCTCGTCACGGCGGCGGAGGACCCGGCGTCGGCACGGGGCCTCTTGGGGTCTGAACCTCGTGGATCCGCCGCCGCCTCCCGCTTGCCAGCTCTCCAGTCATCGCCGCCGCTCGCCATTTGTCGACTCAAGATGCAAGAACCACTCCCTTTTATGTCGAAGAAAGGCGCGGGGTGGCGAAGCAGTTAAGCAAATGGTGGCGCGGCGCTTTCCGCCCTCATTCCATATATATGGGCGCGGGCACAGCCGGTCAGCGGGCGTCGCCGGCGGCAGCGCCACACGTGCATTAACTCCACACCCTGCGCGACGAGACGTGTCCTTTCCGCTCCTCCCACTACGCATTGAAACCCACTTCGCATTAAAATGCGACGGGATAGCAGAGGGCGGAAGGACTCGCTTCGGGCAGGGCGCGGTGCGGCTCTTCGGTTTTGGCTCCTGGGCTGGACTAACCACACCGACATAACGAAGAAAAGCCTGGACGGGCCGTGGCGGCCCCCAAGGTGGCAGAGAGCCCATTAGCTCAACCGCCCTGGCGGAGGGCCGAACGAGGGGCCCAACAGCCACATCGCCCTCAACACGCAGAATAAAAAGTTAAGACGATTTTATCCCTAAAAACTTTTCCTCGTTTCCACACCAATATTCTACCCCTCTGAGTTCAAGCGCTGCGTGACGACCACAGCTTGGTCCCCACGCACCGCTCGGGGGCTACAGGTTCATACACTCACGCGGGTCGGTAACCCGACTGACCATTTGGTTCCCCCTAGCGGCAACCCTTTCGACCTAAGTGCTACGACCCACGCTCCGGCTGCTACGGTTTCGAAGTAGTGCTTCGTGGTAGAAGGAAGTGCCCGTACGGCGTGATCCATGGTTGGTCGGGAACACTCCTTTCCCGCGTGAGTGCAGATAAACGATTTATACTTGAATTCCTACACTCACACAGATCGGTGGCCCGACTGACCATTTAGGTTCCCCCTAGCGGTAACCCTTCGACCAAGCGCTTCTGACCTCGCCCGTGCTATGGTTCGCAGTAGTGCTTTGCGGGAGAAAGAAATGGCCATGCGGTTTGATCCGTAGCAGGTCGGGAACACTCCTTTTCCATAGCAATCTGGTAAAGCGTTTACGTTCCCCTAAGTCCTGTTTTCTCTGAGCTTTCCTCAAGGGCAAAACAGAAAGGCGAAAAACGAAGGCAAGGAGGCGGCGAAGGCGGCGAGGCGTGCCTAGCACTTTGGGCGCTGAATTTATAGGCGCCGAATAGGCACCAGCCAAAACACGCACCAGCCGAACGCGCACCGACCGAGCGGACGTCAGTCAAGCGAACCTCGTCTTGGACGAAGTGCCGCCCGTCCTGTCGGACCGCCACGCCACGCCACTAGTGAGACGCATCGGACCCCAATCATTTCGCATCGCATTGAATTCCCGCACATGCATTAAATGCCAACGGGAGACGCCAGGGCACCGCTCCGGGAGAGACGCCCCACAACCTCTCAATCTCCGCCTCCGGGCCGGACCGACTGGGCCGAAACAGGTACGAAAAGTCCACCGGGCCGCACCGGCTTCGAGGTGGCGAGAGAGCTCAATAGCTCGCGCCAGGACCCGATCCGGCGCCGCGGGTTCCAAAGCCCTAATCCACCAAGTGGATTCAGGGTCGCCCGGCACAAAATGAGCGAGGGGCGAGGACAAGGCGAACCCCCAGTGGGTCCCTAGTTGGGTCGGCAGACGATCCAATCATCTTAACTCATGTCCGAGACCATACTTCACACTCTCCCGCGGAGCCCCTCGACAGGTGGCAGCCGGCTGCGCTCCAGGTAGGCGGACGGCTCGGGGTCCGATACGGGATCGAGTAAAGAAAGGTTTCTTATGGGTCACCCCTAACAGGTCGGACACCCAACAGAGGATCGTCTGCTTTCGGAAAAGGTCCCCTTGGGAGGGATTTCCAGGCCCCCTTCGGATAACTCCGTTAGTAGCTCATGACACGGTGTTCAAACCAACGCATAGTAAACACGCGCTTGCTCACCCCTCCAGATCCCACACTGCGGGCGGGGCGTATCGTGGGGCAGACGGCGACTACTCCTCCTCAGAGACAGCCTCGCCCGCGAGGGTTTCGGACGGGCGCCTTCGCCTAGCTCGGCGTAAAACCCGGCCTTATGAGCGCGTCTAGCTCGACATAAAATGAGCACTTTCGAAACCGAACCTCGGCGAGGCATCGGGCATCCTCGTCAACTAACGTTGCGTCCGGCTACGACATAAAGCGAGCACTTTCGGAAGCGTAACCTCGGCGAGGCATCAGGCGTCCCTGGGACTAAGGCCGCGTCTAGCTACGACATAAAACGAGCACTCGGAAACCAGAACCTCGCTGAGGCATCTGGGCATCCCTGCCAACTAACGCCGCATCCAGCTACGACGTAAAATGAGCACTCGAAAACCAGAACCTCGCTAAGGCATCTGGGCATCCCTGCCGACTAAGGCCGCGTCCAGCTACGATGTAAAACGAGCACATGGAAACCAGAACCTCGCTGAGGCATCTGGGCATCCCGGCCGACCAAGGCCACATCCAACTAGGACGTAAAACGAGCACTTGGAAACCAGAACCTCGCTGAGGCATCTGGGCATCCCTGCCGACCAAGGCCGCGTCCAGCCATGACGTAAAACTAGCGCACTCACGCTAGAACCTTGTCTAAAGTCATCTGGGCGTCCGCGCCAATCAAAACGGTGTCAAACCAGGTCCCCCAATCGGCTCTCCAACCAGGTCGGTCGGGCTCAGTTAGCAAGGGTAACCCCCCAATCAGCTCTCCAACCTGCTCGGGGGCTACACCCACCGGGTGCGCTCGCGCGCACCCGATCGAAACCGGCCGACCAAGTCGGTCGGACTCCGTCAACTAAAGGAGCCTTCCGATCCACTCGGGGGCTCGGGACCAACTGAGTCCATGCGATTCACCCAGTCGAATTTGTGTCGACTAATGTAACCCCCGACACCTTTCGGGGCTCAAAAACTACACTACGAGTGTGTTCACGACACCGGTCGAGACCGGCCGACCAAGTCGGTCGGGCTCGACCGCCCTAGGCGTCCACCCCGGAGGACCCGTTACTTCGCCACGCGACGCTGTGGCCGAGACCCGAGGGGTCGCCTAGACGAAGAGTTTTCATCAAGCAAAGGCTAGTGATATTTATATGGTGCGCGAGTTACATGCAATTGCTACTCGCATCACAACAAACCTAGCCTGAAGACATCAAGATGACGCAACAGTCTAAGTGCGCGCGCCGAACCGCCTCGATAAGGACGTCCCTAGCCTTGACAAGCTTCGGAATGACGTCGATCAGCGCGTCGACAGTGGCAACGTCGTGGGCGGTGGCGTTTTCCTCGGCCCATTCGGCCATGGCAAGCTCGAAGCCAACCCAAAGCTCCTCCCAGAAGACCTCCTCGTCCGAAGGCACCGACGATCCTTCGTCTCCAAAACTGAATACCGGCCCAGCCATCGAAGACTTGAAGGATGCTAAATGTCGCGATGTAGGGGGGAAGATATGCGGCAAGCGATTGCCCCAAATGCCTACGTCCGTACCGCTTAGGGATGACAGTTTTACCCATGGGTTTGGGTACCCGTGGGTACCCGACCCGATTGGGTCGGGTCTGGGTCTGAATCTGGACCCATGGGTATTTTTGATCGGGTCCGGGTCTGGGTGCGGGTTGAATTGGTCCGGGTCTGAATATAGACCCGTGGGTATACTAGACCCGACCAAAATTACTATATGTACAGAGATCCACTCTGCTCAATTCATTTCAGCCATCCATTGACCCATTCCCAAGTAATCAATTCATTTCACCATTCTCAATCTCACGCCTCCTGAGACCTCCACACAAACTCCCATCTGGTGCTGCTGCATCCTCCACACAAACCCTAGCGCCTCGGTCCTCCACGCCTCTCCGTCTGCTGGCACCGGTGCCGTAGGCCTTTGCCGCGCCGCCACCCCCATCCGCGGTGCCTCCCGCCGAGTCCGTGGGGACCACCTCACCGAGCTGCTGGGCGCGGCGCCGAGACCCGCGCCGCAGAGCTCCGCCTCTCGCGCGCGTCTTCTTCTCGCCGTGGCGCAGGCCGCTACGGTGCAACCTCCCTCTTTTCGCTACGGTGCATCTGCCTTTCTTCTGATTAAATGTCTTCCTTTGGGGGTTCTTGCGGTGCGATTGAGGTGTTCGGGGATTGATCTCCTCTATTATTGTTCATGCCCAAAAATCTGAAGCTAGCTAACGTAATCAATCACAATTAGTATATGGCGCTCTTTTGGTTTAGGTACTTGTATATTTGGCCCTAGGATGGCAGTGGAATGTGGAGATTTTGCTCCCGAGATGTTACGCATAGATAGGAGTCTGTCCCCATGGTATGTTCAGTCATTGATAAATGAAAGCAAGTCTGTTCAGTGATCCAGAACTAATAAAACAATGACGATCTATATACCACAAACTACACAAAATACGTATGTGTTTCTTCACTGAGAACAACCTTATGTGGAATCACATAAGCATATTTAATGATATATATGTCAGGCTAACAAGCTTCTTCAAACGTTATGGAGAATGATTTGTATAGCTTCATTACATGAGGAGTAACAGTTAGCATTTGATTTGTGCAGTGAAATCTGAAATGGTGTCTCTGGATAGAGTAACAGTTAGATTATTGTATTTGGTTAACCACTGAAAGGTTGTATTCAACGGATGAATTGTGTTCTTATATAGAATCAGCATGGTGCAGTCACCTTATGCAAATGCTGTAGTTAACTACCAATGGGCCTGTGTTTATATTCTATTTTTGTCTTTGCAAATAACTCAATATGCTGGTGCAAATAACTCAATATGCTGGTGAGGGAGAGATCGATTTTTTTAGGACAACTGAGGTACCAAGTTTAGCATGTTACAATGAAGTAGAACTCTTTGAATTTGCAACCAGAGTGGAAGTTTTCTTAACACCCAAGATGCATATGTTATCAGGAAGGTACTGTTATTCATTAATACTGTTTTGTAAGATTCCAAAGTTTTGTCAAGTCCCAGAAGAATGGGTGCTAAGCCCATGGTGTACTGCCAAATGCACTGTTAGCCTAAAATTGTTTTCTGTTCTGTTCTTCCAGGTTACTAGGAGTCAAGCTCATGGTGTGATGCTGCTCTTTGATGAAGATCCTTTTAGGTTCATTGGTAGCTCCGGAGTAGTACTGTGAAGCAATGCTGAATTGCTGATGGTCACTGGTCAGATGGTCAATTGGTCACTGGTCTGAACAATCTAGTTCCCTTGACATTCTCTTCTATGTTTTAAGACTAATGAATTATGAGGTCTGTACATGATTATGACTAATGAATTATGAGGTCTGTACATGATTAAGGAGATTTTGTAGTGATTGTTTATTTGTCTAGCCAGCTCCAAAGCATGCTTTACCTCATGCATGCCCTTGATTTCTACTGGCATTAATTAAAGTATGAGAGCTTGTAATTCAATGGTTTGACTGGAGTATCCAGGAGTACAGAACATCAGAACAAACGAGCCTAGCCGGCCTTGCTTTGCCTCTCTGTTTGGTCCCGGTACCCATCAGTCTGGTACCCGTCGGTGCAGGTGCAGGTCAGATTTGGACCCATTGTTCATTCGGGTCCGGGTTCGGGTCTAAAATTCGGGTCCGGGTCTGGGTCCACAAGAGAAAGACCCGGAGCTACCCGACCCGATTGCCATCCCTAGTACCGCTCTTATATACTCAGGGCGCGGAAGCCGAACGGTTCTCAATAAAGGAAGGCGTCAGAAGCCGAAGCACCGCTATACACACGAAGGAATCGCGCCGCCGAAGATGATGGGCCATCCGGGAATGCACGCATTTCAGGATGGTCCTGGGGGCTACTGACGAATACTTATACCAGGGGGTACCGCACAGCAAGGTATACATCTATTTCGAGATCGTTTCCTTCTCATTGCACGGACATGATGATGAAGATTGGCGGCGACGCGTCTTTGAAAGAGTATTATCAAAGTCTCCGTCCCTCACAGATGGGGTTATCACTGAATATTGGTTGGAACACCGAATGGGCCATCCTAGGCCACGTCCTGGTCGAAGGCCTCATTGGGTCACGAAGCGTCCCCAGCCTCGGCCAAGCCCACCAGGGGAACTCCGACCTAGACCCAGTCGACGCCTCAGCAGTCCCGACTGGGCGGGTCCGACGCCCTGCAGCCGACTGGGCACAGGTCCGACGCCCCAGAGCTCCGACCTGGCCTTAGGCCGGGGCCCTGACGAGCTTTGACTCAGCGACCTCCGCCACGTCGACAGTCGACCACAAGCTGGTCACCCGCCCCATGGACACAACGGCTATGCTGGGGCAGGTGGCTCCTTCCCAAGGTGGACAGGGGGCCGCCAGAGTCAAGCGCCCGTCCCTTCGCCCCGTCGTGCGCAGTGGGAGACGTGCTCGCTCCCGAGGCGGCGCCAGAGCGCGGCGTGATGGCGCCACTATTTGGCAGGCGCACGGAGGGCAGATGCGCATCTTCCCAATGGGACGCTGTCCGTTGTGTCTACCAACCCGGCATGGGATAAACAGGAACCTGTCAGTCACCAATACCAAAGACCGGGACTCCCGGGCGTAGCATACCCCTATCTTTTTTTTCTCCAAACTCCCGTGTAACCTGCCCCCTCCGCCTATGTAAAGGGAGGCAGGACCCTCAGGGAAGGGCATTCGATTCACTCCGATTCGCATCAGTATTCGATTCGCATTCGCACTCACGAACACTCTCGAGCTCCCCCACTCAGACAAGTGCTAAGGGCCTGTCCTTAGCCCTCGCCTGTAATCCCGTGTAGTCCGCTTCACCCAAGCAATACAAAGCCACCACCACGAACTGGACGTAGGGATATTCAGCCCGAACCAGTATACATCTTTGACTCCTGTAGTCTAACCATTCAAGGAGAGGGAACGTGCGGCCCCTATACTTACAAATTTACTTGCCGGTTACACGAGACACCGACAGGAAGGAACAACCGAATCAAGGAAATCGAGAAAAATAAACACAATAGGATTTTATTTTGACTGGAAAAAAAGAAAGTCCTAAACAGATAAAGAAATAAATCAATCCGTGATCATTTTCTCTCGTAGTAATAGTATAAATGGGCCAGACTTGGTCCATCACGGCACGAAACGCAAATGGGCCGTCACAGCCCGGCACGGTTTAGGCCCGAAACTCTATGGACCCGTGCCGGGTCGGCCCAGCCCAGGACGACGCCTACCTCTACAGTATTTCTCATGTGCTAACGGTGTGAGTTGTGTCAGCCATTTTTCATCTACCCAACATATCTGAAACATGAGTCAATGCCCATCCCTCAGCCCATGAAAGCCCAAAAGAACAAATGGGATCTCCTTGACTCGTCAAGGCATGGCCTAGAAAAGCCCATATGACTCGTCATTTTTCGTCTGTCCAAAAGCCCATCCCTCAGCACATGAAAGCCTAAAACTACAAATGTAAATTGCCTGGCTTGTCTAGGCATGGCCAGGGAAGCCCATATGCAAATTCGGCCCATGGAGTCGGGAGTTGCCATGTTGGGTCCAGGCAACCGCTGCCGCAACCGGCGCCGCAAAGGCGTCTCCACCCGGCGATCACGGGGTGAGGCGCTCTGGGGAATTGGGATGACAAGAGAACCGAGCGGGGTTACCGTCCCGATGCCCGCAATGGAAGAGAATCAAGAACAGGTGCGCGGCTGAATCAAGTAGCATTAGCATCACAAATCATACCTATATTAAAGATGGCAAGTTTGCTAACCAAAGAGCTAGCCACGTGTTGTCCATCCGTGAAAGGTAAAAAAATCGTAATTACATTTAGGTCCTTCCAACCGTTTTTTACGAATTGGACATTTCGGTTCAGTGAAATCGCGGAACCTTCATGAAAGAACCTCAAATAAATGCAAAAAAAATGTAATTACGTTTAAATCTTTTCAGCCGTTTTTTTTTAAAAAAGGCCTTTCGGTTCAGCAAAATCACTAATCCTTCATGAAAGGGCCCTAAATAAATGCCAAAAAACATAATTACGTTTATATCCTTTTAAACGTTTCGCATGTTTCCTCAATTTGCTCGTGTGGGGAGCAGCGATCGTGGCGTAACACGCCGCGGTCACTCATCTAGTTGCTATTACCTACTACTTAGCACAGCACTGCAAACTGCAACCTATTTGCTTGTTTCTGCAATGATATGGTGGTGACGTTTTTGGGCCAAGTGACTCAGCTAACAATCTTCCACTTGATCAAGGTCCTCATCCCTATTGAGATGTTTAAAATATTTGCAAACATGCCTCACCTTGTTGAGATTTTTCTCAGTAGATTTGATGTGATCGCTGCCAATGAGCGAACTCTTCCCACAAAATCCACAGGAGCTCCATCTAGTTGCTAATGTTATTAAACCAGACCAGATGCCGGTCCTGGAGAAGCTTCCTTGTCTTGTGGTGCTGCTGTTGGATGGGTATGAAGGGCGGACCATGTCCTCTACGCATAGTAGTGTGGTATACTCTCAGAGAGCTAGCATCAGCTAGAAGCTGGTGAGGACAGTAGCTGCTAGGAGGCAAAACATGTGGCTATGGCTGGTAGAAATAGAAGCATATAATTATAGAGACGTTTGAAGCAGTAGACTAGATGCCCTAGACCCTAGACCGCTTACAAAGCATGTGCCTTCTCCTTTCACTTTGTCACTGCGCCATGCTTCCATTCAGGGGCGGCGCCAAGGGGGGGGGCGGGCAGGGGCCTGGCCCCCCCTAATCAAAATAAAGTTTAGTAGATATTAATTAATAGTAGTTAGTATTAGCAAATAATAAATAAAGGTCTAGTCCATTTTCAATAGGTAAAGATTTTATTTTTCTCAATTTGATGTATGCAATGCTTAATTTCTCTTACTAACTTAACAAATGGATTATATAAAACAGGTAAAACTTTCCATTATTCAATGGTTGATAGGCTGTTACGATTGGTTATAACTCTTCCGGTGTCAACAGCAACCACAGAGCGAGTATTTTCAGTCATGAAACTTGTCAAGACCCGCATTCGAAATAAAATAGGAGATGACTTTCTTCGACATTGCATGATAATTTACATTGAAAAAGAACTAGCAGCGAAAATTAGTTCAGATAAACTTATTGACTTGTATGATCTTCTAGGTAGTCGTAGAACTAAATTTAAGTTAATAGAGATGTAAGTTTCTTAATCTAAAAAATATGTCATATTTTTCTTATGTAGACATGTGGTTATGCTATTTTTAAATTTAAATGCATCGATATTGCTATGATATTTTTTTATGGATACTACGATAATTTTTAGTTGCTCCACGTGGCCCCCCCTAACCTAAAATCCTGGCTCCGCCCCTGGAAGTTCCATTGAACTACTGCCGCGCCGAGCTTTGGAGATCTCAACCCATACCCTGCCATTTGATCTCGTATTCACTGCCCTGACTCACTGCAATCCTTTCCGCGGCAAAGAAGAACCGAAGAACTCTTCTGCCACAGCAAGTTTCTGGCCAATGGAACTCTGCCACAACAACGTGCAGGCCATCTTGTCGCGTTGAGACCAGCTCACCTTGCCTTCTCCTTCGCCCACTACTTCCCTGCCACGACGAGCAAACTTCATTTAATTCGCTGCCGCTTGCACCAGGAGAACTCAAGCAAATTGCGGCGCAAACCAACGCTCATCCCGTCACCATTCATCTCACCCTGCCATGGGCTCATTTCCCCTAACTGCGCTGCCTTGTCTCTGCACTGTTTTGGCACCAACGCTACTTCACTCCTTCGCAGATTTTGCCACGGCAGAGGGAGCCCGCCTGATTGCTTCCACGACCAACTCCAGCAATAGATCCGAGCTTGCCCACGTCGTGTGCACTGCACCCAATTTTTGCGGTGGCGATTACCACCTGTCCCATCTCCTTAACCCAGCTCGCCTCTGCAGACCGCATGCCCTGTACCGAAGAAGAGAGGAGCAGGGACAGTGGTGTAGAGAGCAGCAAGAAGAGATGAGAATAATCAATTACAGTGCCTCCTTCTAAATTGATAAAGGTATTATGGTGAGAAATATTGAGGAATATCAAAGAAGAATCAGGAATTATTTTATTTTCTGAAAATAGGAATTAACCGATACAGGTATGACATGTATCAACCATATTTGATACGGATGATGAAACGACACTATTTTTGCATAAAATGTAAAAATAGAAATCTATGTGCATACAGTACTAGCATAGAAATCAAATTCAAGAAGCAAAAATTATTTAAATATGCAATATTATGATAATTATACTAGCATAGAATGACATCTTCTTTAACAGGATTCAGATGCAAAGCAATAATATGTTAATCTTTTCATCATTCAAAACCATACTTTAATTCATTAACACACATATGTACGTATGTATGTGTGTGTATATACACACGTGAATGCATTTAAATATTTAGGCTCCATACTGATATACTAGCTTATATGAATAAATTTTATTCAAACTAAAGTTAGTTTTCATAAGTTATATTTATTTAACTATTTTATCCATAGAAATTTCACTTTATTAGAAAATGATATAAAACAAGGTGAAATGTAAATATTTTTTATATTTTAGTTATCTCAGCATAAGGTTTCAAAAAAATTTATTTCATTTTATTTTTGACTTGATTTGCAAAAATCATATATAGAGCATAATTTAAACCTACATATTAATTTTAAATTTTAAAAATATTACAGTGCACATTTTTGAAACATTTTTTATATTCTGAAAATAAAATATTTTATATGATTTAAAAAAAATCGTTCAATTTGGAGTAAAAATGCACAAAATATAGGCATTTGAATTTGAGCCGGCTGGAAAATTTGGTGGAAAAAGGAAAATACGCTTTTCAATGGGGAAAGCACATTTTCTGCTTTGGCGCGTGGGCTTTTTTGCATTCAGAGGTAGCCACTGATAGGGGTGGGCCCAATGGTCAGTATCTCGCGTGTGGGCGACGCTGTGGCCAACGAGCTTGGCCGCTTGTCATCTGCCGAGCAGGGGAGACATGGTCGACCTCACCGGTGATGAACTGCACAGAATCAATGAATCGTAGTACGGAGAGCTTCTCGCATCACGGTGATCACGGGGACTAGCTTTTGTGGCTCGGGATTGGCGGAGGTATGGCGCCACCGCCGCTGCGGCGGGCCATGGTCAGTCGCGGATGCGGGGCTCGGTCGACAAAAAATTAGCGCCAGCTCTACGGCTTAAGTATCGATGGTCGAGAGACCAAGGGTACTCATTTTACCGGTCGCTCATGGTGGAAGTGATCACCTTGGTGATCAGCTCGGTGAAGATCGGCCCAAGCAAAGGGGCGCCAGTATGCCGGGATTGAAGGAGGTGAAGTGGGGCGGCGGCGGTGGCGAGGTTAATCCGAGCTGCAGATCGTCACGCCTAGATTTCAAGTCCACAAACTAACGAGCATTTCAATTTGGACTAATACTCACCTCAATGTATGATTTGAATTAGGACTCGGATTCGGGTTCACTTTGGTCGCAATGGCGCTTAAGAGGTGCTCGATCTTTCAAGCCACCGAGTGGTTGAATGGGTATCGCTAGGCTGAGGAACACCTTTGCTCAGCTTTTATAGGCGCTAGAAGACGAAGCCACAAAATGTGAACGGAAGTGGATAATTGCGGCTGCTTGCTCTTCTTCAGCGCCAACTCAACTGCGAAACAGAAGAGGGCAGCTGATGTGATGAATCGAACTGAGAAGCGAAACTTCAGAAGAGGACAGTGGAATTTTTTTTAATAATACATTTTTTATTCAAAATTTCAAAAATATACCACCGATTTTTTTTTCAGAAATATACACCTGTCGCCCGTCCAACGGGCGACAAGGGCCTAAATAGAAAAATCCACGGGCGAAAGGAGGCCGGGCGGTGACGTGGCTTCGTGTCGCCCGGCGAAAGGGCGAAAGGACCCGAAACGGTGCGTGTCGCCCGGCGAAAGGGCGAAAGGATGCGTGTCGCCCGGTGAATGGGTGACATACCCCACTAGCCCAGCCATATGGCGATAGATAATTTGCAAAAAATATTAATTTAGTTATTCATTGATTTAGAATTTGCAAAAAAAATACGAGTCTTATCGTCGACAAATATTATAAGATATTGGACGAGGGCAATTAGATGGAATTTTTTTAAAATAATATATTTTTTAAAAAATGTACAGAAATATTATGTCGAAAAAATTACAGAAATACCCTATAGTCGCAATTCCAAATTGACATACATCTTTGTCTCAATAGTCGCAGTTCTGTCGCGGATTGGAATTGCGACTCAAATCACTCATGACCCGCAAAACCGTGGAAATCGTGGCCACTTAAGGGTTTTCATGACCCATGGTGAGCCGATCTAGTCCAGAAAATATGAGAAAAATCAAGAGCGACCTACGCAACACGTGGTATTACTTACATATAGGCGAGATAGGCAGACGTTGCCTCGGCAGGAAGTTGCGAAAATCGGAAAAAGGCACTTCATGACCATGAAACCACGTAAATCGTGGCCACTTAGGGGTTTCGTGGGGCATGCGGACAAGCGGATCTGACCCAAAAATCTGGAAAAATCAAGGGCGCCCTACTCAACGCGGGCTACCACTTACGTATGGGCGAGATAGCCAGGCGTTGCCCCGGTAGGAAGTTACGAAAATCGAAAAAGACACTCATAGCCATGAAACCACAGAAGTTAGGACGTCGAAAAATTTTGAAATTTTTTATGGAGGTTCCTGATAAATCAGTGATATTACCATAAAAATTTCAAATGATTTTAAGATGTGCGGAATTTTTTAAATTTCAAACAATACAATTGTCCTGATAAAACGCTGGGCGACAAGTTTGAACCGAATGAAAAATGAAACAAACCACGTTAGAAAATTTTAAAATTTTTTGTCCATGGTTATGTTGCATCACTAATGTTCTGATAAAATTTTCATATAATGATCAAGCTCTATGAATTTTTAAAAATTCAGATAGTGCTAGTGTCATTATGGCAAAAATTGAGAAAGAGTATCGCTCGAATTTTAAAATTTATAAAGCTTGATAAAAATTTTATGGGAACATTAGTGATGCATCATAACCATGGACAAAAAATTTTGAAATTTTATAGTCGACAACAACTCATGTTGTGAACACTTAAATTATTTGTTGAACATATATAAGGGCATATACAAAAAGTTCAGATGATAAAATAAGCAATAGATTAGATTATATTACAAGGGCATTACAACAAAGATGTGAAATTGCTTGACAAACTAACTAACGAAAGCACTGTTTATCATGGTGGAACAAATGATCGTTCCGCCTATCTGGGTACAGCCAGAATGATGTCCCACATTTTCTGCATATTACCTGACCCGTGTTTAATTTGTGATTTGTCATCGGACACCGCTCAATCCCTACTATGAAAGAACTCCATGGGGATCCGCAGATTCTCCCAAATGCGCCGAATGGGTGGCCTATGCCGTCGTCTCGGTGTATAAGACATAATTTTTGGTCTTTTTATGTGGATTTCGCCTCCCATATGGGCATGTCATCTCGATTCGGCGTCCCCTATGTTAATACCGCCTGGGTTCCCAGTTGGTCTGCGCAACGCGCGCGTCAACGATTTGTTGCGTGGTGCGGACCTCGGCCGGCTGCTTCCCCTTGTCCCTTCTTCTTCGAGAGGAGGAACCCTCTTGCACCCCTGGTGTGTTGGCTGTTGGTGGAGACATGCGGAGCGCCTGCTGCTGTTGGCTCGCACTCCACTATATGGTGCGGGAGGTGTGTGTTGGGCTTATCCTTGGACAACGGAAGTGTGCCTGCGATCAATGCATATGCCCGCTTTGGTCGTTGAATAACACCGTGGCGTACTCGGGTCGGCTTTTACGGGCGGTAGTGGCACCACAGAGAGGTTGCTCCCCGATTATCGCATCTGAGAAGTTTGAGATGTGGGTGAATGCGTCTCGGGTCCACCGATTGAAGTAGCCGCACCATTCATCCTCGGCCAAGGGGCACCGGTAGAATCTCCGGTCCACTAGATCATCGTGGCAGGTATCAACCACTGCCTGCAGGCCATGTTCGCAAAGGTCGGGGCTTTCGGGTGGCCCTGGAGGAGGTTTCTCCTTTGACTTGAGCGAATTCGCAAGTTTCCTTTTGAACTCCTGTGTGCGATGAACTGGTTTAGAACTACTACTTTGTGAGTTTAACATGAGTATGTCGCATGAAACTCACCGATTGGTTGGCCCCTTGCCCACCGGCCCTAAGCTCTGGTCGATCTAGAAAAGGACATATCTGGCGGCCTCTCCCCGGGTGAAGTTCTCGGCGAAGCGGGGTAGGCGTCGTGGCGATTGGAGAGAAATTGTAGTCACGTCGTTCGACCTGTCGATCCATTGGAAGAAGCAACATTGGTCCTTGTGCTGAGAAAAGAAAGAACGATGCATGAGATGGTAGTGTTACCCTGTATTGTGTGGACACGCCAGTAGGTTTACCTCGTAGGTGTGGCCACAACAGTAGTGAGCGCGGGCGACCGTCTCTCCATGGGTAGATTGCATCATCTTCGCCGATAGATTGCAGTCGCATTTGGGTCAGGGCAACTCCGGCAGAACTGGAGCGTCGACGCTACTGGCATCCGGATATTCGGGGCGGGATGACTTCTGCTTGCTGAAGAGGCGACGGTAGAACCACATTGTGCCCTAATTTGTGTAGATTCGGTGGCGTTTATTGGTGGTTTGGTGTGTTTGGATGTCTACCCTCGGCCTGTTTTATAGTGGTGGTGAGGGTTACTCCACACAATTACAGACCTTGTCCATTTTGATGGCTGGCATCCTTTGTGAAAATCCGTGAAAAAAGTGCGACGAACGACGTGTCACCCATCATCAAAGCTGACCTGACGTGTCACCTTCATCAAAGGATGCAACGATGTGTCACCCTCTTTAACTGCCCGATCGAAACCACGTGTTGTCGTTTATTTTCGCATCCTAGTTTTATGCGTGGTGCGGCGTGTTGTCGTTTAGTTTGAGCGCGGGTGCGAGTGTTGTCGTTTAGCAGTTTGAAAGGCGGGGTGCGAGTGTTGTCGTTTCACCCGCGAAACCGCAAAAATCGTGGCTACGAGGAGTTTTCGGCCTCCCCCTCCCATCGAAATATTCACATCCCGGAGCCCCAAAGGGCGATCCACGGACATTGCCGACGCGAAGTTCGCGGAAAAACACTCGAGCTTGTATGATCTTACGTTATAATATCGAATTCAAGATGCAAAATTGTTTAGATGGGATGCGGCGCCCGACACGAAGTTGCCGTTTGATCCGAAAGCGGGTCGTGCGGCGGGATGCTGTTATTGTTTCGATCCAAAAGGGTGCAGCGTGTTGTCGTCTCAACCCGAGAAGCGTGGTGCAGAGTGTTGTCGTCTCAGTCTGATAAAGCTACTAGGTGTGTGACAAAGGATTAACTAAGTACATAAGATTTAAATTACAAAAAATGCGAATGCAATTGTTCGTGCAACATAGTTCGAACGAGTAACTAAGTACATAATATACTACCAATAATAAAAATCAAAAGAAACTCATCGGCCTCGCAGGGAGGCCTCCTCCTCGAACACGGTCTCATGAGTCGTCAAGCTGCGTCGGCATGGCGGTGGGGCCTCTGTGGCCTAGTTGGGCGTCGCGTACTCGGGTTGAGTAGGGTGCGTCGGTGGTGGCGCTCCGTACAGATGTGATGACCCAGCCTCATCCGGGATGAGGAACCTCGCTACCTGGTCCTCGTAGTCCATCGGGTCTGGGTCGTCACCCTTGTCCTCGTAGTCGTCGAGAGCAGTGCAGTGCAGCGCCGCTGAAAAAGCGTACTGCGGGCTGTAGCAAATGAAGAATTGTTTAGAGCATTGTGTCTGCGATTGTAAGATGTGAGCGGTGCATCTCGGTACTCACTCGACAGCGTGCCTCTCGCGACTGCGGGATGGTAGCGTCTTGAAGATGTACTGCTTTGCCTCGCTAAGCGGCCGCATACTGAGCTGCGTTAGTACGCGATATCCGGACAACTTCGAGGCGCGTGTCGGCGTCGAAACCTCCGGCGTAAGAGGTGACCTCCTGTCTCGTCACCTCGACTCCGGTGGTCAGCCGAGTATACAAGCCTAGAAACTCCCTTGTGGTGATGGAGCTGGACATCACCCTGCCAAGTGAATTACGAATTAGTTAGCAAAATAAATTACGAATCACTAAGATTATATCGAATGTATGACGCAACGTACCAAAATGTGCGCCGCCGAGTCCATATGGGCGGGGTACGTGTCTGCCACCCTAGGAACGTGTGTAGGAGGATCGGGGTCGACACGTACCAAACGCAGGCGAGTCCGGGGAGTGTACCACTCATGATGCAGCGATGACGTCCGTGGGTCGTACGGCGTAGCCTCAGCGTAGATGTCCTCAAGGGCTCCTCCCCACTCCTCAGCCCAAGGCACCATACGTACGTGCCAGGGTCCAGGTGCGCCCTTCCTACTCTGCCTGTGGGTAAGAAATAAATATAGCGTTATTAGATGGTAGTACACAGTAATAATTATGAAAACATCGATACAGGGAACTTACGCGTGGGCTACGGGTGGGACTGCACGGTCGTCGTGCACCGGGAACACCTGTCGTAGGCCAAACTACCTCATCACACGATGGACAGCGTAGCCCTCGACGTGGACGTCGAACACGAGGAACCGACGGGTGAATCAGTACTCCGCGTCCCGTGTGCAAAGGGTGGAGAGGCCACCGGTGACACGAGCCTGGACCTCAGCGTCCGCGTACGGCGTCCAGCGTACGTGGTCCTCGGTGAGGTGGTCGAACGCTGCCGTGAAATGCAGGTAGGCTACCCGCACAGCCCTGTACGCCCAGGAAGGCTGTAGTCACGATAAAACGTAACCGTTAGTACTCAGAAAAGTTAAACAAAAAGTACCAAAATCACGGTTGCAATATCTTACCCGTCGCTGGCACCAGATGGTGCCCACGGTCGGACCGTCGACGTCGTCACCGGCTGTGCCCTGTACAGGCTGCAGGTCGATCTGGGGCCGCCCGATCTGGAACCTCTCGTATGCCCACAGCTGTACCAGCAGTGGACATCCTCCGAAGGTCGCCTGGCCGGCGATCCGTGTACACCCCACGCAGAGTGCACGGTAGGTGGCGCACAGCACGGCCGATCCCCAGGAGTACTGTGGCACGGCGTCGAGGGGTGCGTCGGTGATCTCCCTCGCGATCGCACCAGTGCTGTCCGCTATCCCCATGGGGCGTCGTGAACATGCACCAACCGAAGAAACCACAGCAGTGCGCCTCGGTGGCGGTGAGGCTCGGTCGTCGGCCCGGCTCGACGATCTGCTCCTGTTGTAAAATAAAGCTCACTTGTTATTTTAAGCAGTACGTACACAATTTAGTTTTAAATGATACCGACGTACCACAAACTGTCTAAGCCAGCTCAAGGTCGGTCCGTGCGTACTGTCGAAGGCCCTGTACACGGGGGGTGGTAGCACACCCGTGAACTGTCTGCGGCATTCTTGGCGCCGATCCTCGAGGGGCGTCTGGGCACCACAGCCACACCGGCGATCGGGAGGCTGAGGAGGTAGGAGACGTCCTACAAAGTGATCGTCATCTCCCCGACAGGGAGATGGAAGGTGTGCGTCTCCGACCTCCACCGATCCACCAGAGCGGTGATCAGCGACCGGTCGTACGGGAACCGACATCCCAGGAGCTCAACCATCTGGCCGAGGGGCAGCAACACTGAAGCGCGAAGCCTAACAAACAAAGACATGTCATTAATATCAGTGCTGCACTAGTCATGCTGCTAGAACAAACATGTTTACAAATTTAAATACTAATATGTTACCTGGGGACCCAACGCGGATCGATCGTCCAGGATTGCTGCGCTGGTCTAGGTCGAAGGATGCTCAGCTCCACAGGGTCCCTCCCTCCTTAGGGACAGCAGTGGCGAAGCGGGCACGGTGACCACGGTCGACGACCGGGTCCAACAACTCGAACGGCCAGTCGTCATCTCCCTGCGGGTGAGCCATCGCTGCAATTTACAAAAAAAGAAGTTAGAACCGAAACACATATGTAAACAAAAGAGTCCGTAAAACTGCACAAGCATCACAACAATATGTTGAAACAAATATGCACATAAAAAAGCGAAGCTCATTACAAAATATCACAAAGCAGTTGCAACAATTTATCGAGACACAACACTACATAGCGGCTAGGTACAAAACGAGTTCATACAACACACGTTACATCGATGAAATATAAATTTGATATATGACATATGATAATGCAAACTGCTTGCCATCCGGTGCGATGGCGTCGTGCAGCAGTCGGGTGGCCATCTCCTCCTTCGTCTTCTTCGTTTTGTGCTTGGCAGTTCTTGAACGTATGTCCTCGTTGGTTGCACAATGAGCATTTCTTCACGCGTTTGCCAGCTTCTGACTCATCCATGTCATTTCTTATACGCCTTGTTTTTCGACGCCCTGCTTTCACTCTTCTCGCATCAAGATCGGGGACCCAGAACCTTTCGTCAACACTAGGAGTTGTGGTGAAAGAACCCACAACCCCATAGCCATAAAGCTCTTCGCTCCAAGTTGCCATCACCCTTTTCTTCATAAAATATTCAGATAGGTATGTACCAGGTTGCATTCCAAATAAAGCACACGCGGCTATGATATGAGAACATGGCCTGTGCAAAAGGTATGGCTTGTTGCACGAGCATTTGCACTCAGCCTGTAAGATGCACTCTTGGGTGACAACCCTTTGGTTGGTTCCACGCCTTCCTTTATCCTGCAGATCACCTCGGCGCATTGTCCGTGCACCAACTTTGATAGCTCGTGTTTGGCATATACGACTCTTCTCATCCATGTATTTAGTGATCATCGAAGAGTATAGGAACTTCTCATCTCTCATTACTATGTCAAGAATGCATGCTGTCCACAAAGTACTTGGTTGTACCCTCGGCCTCCTCGACAATTCCTACCAACGGAAGACACCTCATCCCTCGCATTACCCGGTTGTAAACTTCGCAAAGTTAGTGGTCATCACACCGTATCGGCACCATGTGTGTCATATAACATGATCACTTCTCTTCGGTTCGTGCTTGATCGATCGGAGAAATATTTGATTGGCCTTTGCCTCCGGCAGCGGTTAGTTGCCTTATCCTCTGTTGGCGGGGAAAAGAGGCTCCGCTTACTCTCTGTGTTCCACTTGCCACTAGTGTTGTTAAATGCGCTCCTTGTGTTTCCTTGTCAAGTCATCAAGATTTTTCCACGAGTTAAACTTGCTCTCCTGGTTGCGATTACATAGTCTTTTGAACATGTTCATCGGTTGCTTGTTCTGAATTGCTTATAGAAGTTTGCACCCAAATGCCTCATGCACCATCGACTCTGCAAGTCGAGGCCATCGAATGGCTCCTCGTCCCTGCTTGCGGTGGTTGATAGCACTAAGCAAGCCAGCATACTGTCATGCAACCTTTACACACAGACGAGTTTTGACCACCCGATCTTCAAGTTTAAGTAGGAACCACAGCCAACTCGTAGTTCTCGCTTTCTACGAAGGCAAAGGCAACAGGCAGAATCTGGTTGTTCCCATCGACGCCCACAGCTGTCAGTATTTGCCCTCTGTATTTCCTGGTCAAGAATGTGCCGTCCACGCACAACAATGGACGATAGTGATAGAACGCCTTAATGCAAGCTCCGAATGCGAAGAACACCCTCCTCAGATGCATTTTAGTTGGCCACTGGATTGACGGACAATCTTGATAATCATAGTAGGTCGAGATTTCTTCCCTGAATGCAAGCGAAGGCGGTCGGGCAGGTTATGGTACGAGTCTTCAAACTTCCCAAACCTCATTTCTAATGCCTTCTGTTTCGCCCTCCACGCCTTCCCATAGCTAATTGTGTACTGATATCTGTTCTCGATCGCTCGGATAATAGCACGGGGCTCAAAACTCAGGTTCTCCACTATCTCTGCGTACATGATGTTCGCGACATACGGATAGCGAGTTCTGTGAGCCATCACTGTTTCCTCAGTCATGCATGTGTGTTGCTCAACCTTCGAACATAGCCAATGGATGCCCCATTTGGGCTTGTATGAGTGCACTCTCCACGGACGCCCATGGATCTCACACACCACGTCGTAGCAGGTTGGGGTTGATTTCTTAACCCTGAAAGTCCTTCTTAATGATAGAGCCCAATCTTTCACGGCATCCTGCACAACCTCTTTTGTCGGGTAGATACTGTCAAGCCTAACCTCATTATCAGTATACTGCCAAAGCATGTGGTTGCTTTCATTGACAACCAGCCTATCAAATTGATGCGTGCTCCACTCGGCTGGCACAGGCGGCTCCGTACCTCCATCTTCCTCATCCGACTCATCGTCGTCCTCCTCTTCTGCTCTGCTGTACTCACGGTCTTCCTCTTCCATCCTAGCTGTTATTTCATCAATTTGCTCACCTTCGTCTACCAGTCCCCGCGCTTCTTGGCCAACATTTTCATCATCCTCCCGAAACTCAACATGTTCACCGCTTTGGCAAATGATGTCATCGTTGCATTGCTGAACATGCTGCTCATGGCTAGATCCCCCAATTTCGGTGTCACCGAAACTGAGCTCATTTTGAGGCTGACTGCACTCACCGGCGTCCAAGCCCGATCTTTGGGGGCAACATCCTCGCATATGCTCGCACTAAAAGCACCGATTCCATCCCTTTGCTCTGCCGCCTCACATATGATCTCCACGATGAGGTTCCTTCACTCAACTAGCTCGATAAATAGGGTCATTTAGCATACTACATAGGCAAAATACCTTCAACTCGCACTTCTCTTGTTCCATCCGAAAAGTATAATACAACCATTTCACCACGGAAGCAAATGTGCGCTCCTCGACCCTACTCAAACTTACGTCCACATCTTGCATGTTACTAAGATCTGCACCCTCGAAACCATGCATTACAACCCCATCTCCATAATAGATTCTAAATGGAACTCGTTCTGCCATATCTGCGAATCCATTCATTCACCCACGAATTAATTATTTCCCGTATAAAATACTATGACGTAACATAACTATACCTACATGCTACGAAAATATATATCTAACCGTAAAAACATCTACATTCCTAATAATTCATATCGATGTACTTATATACGTAAAAACATGTACATTCATTCCTAACGATATATACATATCGATGTACTTATATCTTAACAAAAATATACATTTGCAACTACATTACCATCAATATATACCGATATACTCCTATCCGTAAAAATATCTACATTTTCTAAACTACAACTAGTCATGACCTATCAATTTACCTAAAATTCTCTATTAAGTAACCTATCAATTTACCTAGATCTATCCATAACCTATCAATTTACCTACATTTATCCCCTACATTTATCCGTAACCTACATCTAAAACTATTTCTAATCTACCACTATTTATTGCTCTGATGCCCTAGATCTAAAACTATTTCTAACATATCATAATTTCTTCGCTAACAAAAATAAACAATGAAATTTACCTCAAAAGCAGTGGCGAGAATCTCCCCTCTTCCTTCTTTTCTCTCCTCTCCTCTTTCCCTCTTCCTCTTCCTCTCCTCCTCTCTTCTCAAATCAACCGAATGCTCGAGTGGTCGGGCGAAGCCCTTTATAACGCTTCGTGTCGCCTGCTTAGTCGGGCGACAGACGGCGCCACCTTGCCCTACCATCGATCGATTTGCTCGATGTCGCTTGGATTAGCGGGCGACACGCCGTTCGGCTTTTTTCCCCGTTCACGGGCGACACTGGCTACGTCACCGCCCGGCCTCGTGTCGCCTGTGTATTTTTCTATTTAGGCCCCTATCGCCCAGCCAACGGGCGACAGTGGTATATTTCTGAAATTATTTTTTTCGGTGGTATATTTTTGAAATTTCGAATAAAAAATGTATTATTTAAAAAAAATTCGAGGACAGTGTGGTTTCGGTTGGGAGGAAGAAGAGGATTGGGGGATGAGACTGCCACGTGGGACCGGGCCCCACTGGCAGAGGTAGAAAAGAGGCCGGGTCGGTTGCCCCTGGCAAAAGGGTCCGCACAGGAATTTGGGCCCACCTGTAAGAGAGAAGAGAAGAACAGATAAGGAGATAAGGCTTTGGACAGCTCAGGTTCGGCATTAAAACAGCTATCAAATCAAGTTGAAAAATTGTAAAAAAAATTTATTAGGGTTCTGGGATAAGTATTGACACCTAGTAAAAATCATAGGTTACAATAATTTACAGAAAAATTTTACAAATTAAAATGCCACAGACGTAAAAATCCATTTGAATTTTTTTATTTGAGGATGAAAATGATGACAAATTTTTTGAAACTTTTTCAGAGTTTAATATGTGATAATAATGCTTGAAGAAAAATTAAAATGAAAACATGAATATTTATTTTCTAAAAATTCTGAAATCACAATTTCAGATTTTCTAGTTTTCAGTTTTAAATTAAAAAGACAATAAAATTGAATATTAATATTTTTATTTTTAATAAAGGTAAATATTGATCTGAGGAATGTGTGGTAAAATTTTTAGCTAAGGATAAGCTTGGTAAATTTTTAAATAAAACTGCCCGTGTCATAGTCAAAAACCAATAATTTGCTCCTCTTATCATCAATAAATGGGTTCACACGAATTTTGAATGCTGTAAAGTTATTCTAAAGATTTATGATATTTTTACAGATTTTTATTGATATTTTGTTTTTACCTTTCTATTTTTACCATTTTACCATGTCAATATATATGGCTTTTCTTTTAAAGAAATTTTTTTTTGTCCATCTGCATTTTTGGCACCTTGTCGGTCTCAATTATCCACTCATTTTAGAGAGAGCAAATGATATGCATTACGTGGTGTTGGATCCACACGCAGGGAAATCAATATCATCATTCCTTGCAGTGGGCTGAGTTGTGTGTTCGAACCACACGCAAGGAAATGTGTGGTGTTCGAACCACACGCAAGATTACGTGGTCAAGGTTATGTGTGGCGTTCGAACCACACGCAAGGAAATCAGTATCATCATTCCTTGCAGTGGACTCAGTCATATCTACAGCTAATACTTTTCTTCTCATTTTACTATGATATGCATTACGCTTCCTCCTTTGCTTACGACCACGGCAGACGGCCGCTCCGGTGCACTGATTACAAAAGCTAAGGTATCCCGCTGATCTTTCTCCTGTCTTCCTCTTCATGTGTGCGTTGCTTTTCTGTGTAAACAGCAGATAGAAAAGGTGTTTCTGATTAAGCCATTCTATAACCACCATCTTCGCTGAGAGCAGGGCACAAAAATTTCGTGTAGCGATGGCCGAGTCTGCTGTCTCTGCCGTGGTCGGGAGCGTCACCAGCCTCGCTGCTCAGGAGACGTCGATGATATGCGGAGTCATGGATGAAGTGGGGTTCCTCAAGGATGAGCTGGTAAGGCTCCAGTGCTTCCTTAAAGATGCCGATCAGAAGCCAACTGGGTTCGCCAAATCAGAGTTGCGGCGTATGATGCTGAGAATATTATTGAAGCCGCCGAGTACATCAAGAAGCGAAACAGGCTCAGGAAGGGGTTTATTGGTGCTATTTCAAGATGTACTTCTTTACCAAGTGATTTGAGAGCTCTCCATAAAATTGGTGTTGAAATTAAACGCATAAGAAGGAAACTCAGGAGATTTTTGATAGTGCAAACAGCTTGAAAATTGTTGATTTCGGTACCACTGCACAAGACATGGGTCATGCTGAGTATGAGTTTGCACAAGATTATGGTCGTATGCATCGAAATTTTGATGATGATACTGTCATTGTTGGTTTTCAGGATGTGTACAAAGAAATAGTGGAAAAATTAGTTGATCAAGAGAGTAAACTTAGCGCTGTCTCTATAGTCGCCATGGGTGGTGCAGGAAAACTACACTTGCTAGAAAAGTATACACTTCCCCTAGGATCGAAGAACACTTTGACAAACTTGTTTGGGTGACTGTATCTCAAAAGTTTAAAGGCGCTGATTTACTGAAAAATATTATGAAACAAATCATAGGGGACGAAAGTAAGTTCAAAGAAATTGATCAGATGCAGGAGTATGATGTGGGAAAGAAGATCCAAGACTTCCTATTGCAGAGAAGATACTTAATTGTGCTTGACACGATGTTTGGACGACAGATACATGGGACCAAATAAATAGAGAGGTTAAAGCCTTTCCAGATTCAAACAACAACAGTAGAGTACTGTTGACCACCCGAAAGACTGATGTTGCACATCATGTTGAAATGCCAACCTATGTTCATGATTTGAAGCTTTTGGATGATGAGAAAAGTTGGGAACTCTTTAGTAGCAAAGCTTTACCATCATATAAAAGGTCCGCGGTATTAAATCTGGATGAGTTTGAAGAACTAGGGAGAAAGCTTGCATTGAAATGTAACGGATTGCCACTTGCACTTGCTATTTTAGGAGGTTATCTATCAAAGAATCTAAATATAGAGGCATGGTCCGATGTACTTTTGAGTTGGACATCAACAGCAGATGGACAAATGATGGGACGCATACTAGCTCGCAGTTACAGCGACCTGCCAAATCATTATTTAAAATCTTGTTTCCTTTATCTTGCTGCTTTCCTGAGGATTATGTTATATTAATATCGGATCTTATCGAATTATGGATAGCAGAATGCTTCATTCCACACATAAGGACAAACCATAAACCAGAAGAAACAGCACGTAAGTATGTTACTGAGCTGGCTCAAAGAAGCTTGGTCCAAGTTGTTGGCAGAAGCAAGGCACACGGATGGATTGAACGTATAACGATTCATGATATTTTACGTGACTGGTGCATAGAAGAAGCAAGACAAGATGGTTTTCTTAGTATCATCGACAAAACTGTAGGTCAGTCTTCTTGTCTCTTTGCACATAGTTCATTTTTATTTCAATATAAGTCCAAATATTTGCCTTCATGCTGACATACGGATGCACTCAAAAAAGATGCAGGCCAAGTTGGTGCATCATCATATGATACCATGATATCCTATCGTTATTCATTTCAAAACTCCTGTGATGACAAGATTTTTCGGGCAACACTAAATCTCCGAACTTTGGTTGGCTTTGAACTTTCATCGTTCTTCCTACCTAAGCTAAGATTCTTGAGAGTTCTTCACGTAGAACGCTCAGTCCTAAAGAATTTCTCTAGGGTAATTGGTGAGTGTATTCACCTACGATATCTCAAGTTGAGAAGATGTACACAGGTCACGGTCCCTTCTTCAATTGGACAACTGCTTTACTTGCAAACTTTAGATCTGAGGGCCACAGAATTGGACTCAATCTTACCAAACTCCATATGGGATATCCCTGCTCTAAGGCAAGTTTACCTTCCTAGAAAATTTTCCGCAACAGGGAGTGTCCATCAAAAAGAGGTCCAGACCTTTTATATAGATACTCGAGGCCTTGTTGATAGTGGCGATTTCCACTGTGATATAGTGATGTTTTTGGGCCAAATGACTCAGCTAACAACCTTCCACTTGGGCCTCAAGGCCCATGACCTCATCCCTATTGAGTTGTTTAAAATATTTGTAAACATGCCACACCTTGTTGATATTTTCCTCGTTAGATTCGATGTGATCGATAGGCTGCCAGAGAGCGAACTCTTCCCACAAAATCTACGGCAGCTCTTTCTAGTTGCTAAAGTCATTAAACAAGACCCGATGCCGGTCCTGGAGAAGCTTCCCTGTCTTGTGGTGCTGCGGTTGGAAGGGTATGAAGGCCGGACCATGTCCTGCTCTGCCCAAGGGGTCCCTCGGCTGCAAGAGCTGCTGTTTCGTCGTTTTTTCACTGAGGAGTGGAGGATAGAGGTTGGGGCAATGCCAAGGCTCTCCATCCTAAGATTTTATCGGTGCAACAGGATGAGTAAGCTTCCGGAGGGGTTGCTGCACCTTCCGTCCCTCAAGGAGCTGACTCTAGTGAATATGGCCCAGATTTCTGGAGACGACAGCACTCGCAAAGAGCTGCAGGGGAAAGGATGCAAGGTCGGTAACTATGTCATCCCTCCCTTTCTCTTTGATTTGACTCTTATTTGCGTTCGGAGCTTAGCATATCATGCAAATATTTGTTGTTTTTTTTCTCAACCTTAAAAGGAGGAGCAATATGCTCAATCGATACCGCTTAGCTTAGCTTAATTCCCTTTTATAACTGAAATTGTATTCTCTTGAATGAACTAGACTATAGTTCTTCGTAAGACGAGCGATTCAATAACTAGAAGTCATTTTCTTGTGTGGTTTTTGCAGGTGATACAAAAAAGCATAAGATGATTTGTAATTTCTAAGCCAAATCTGACGCACCCTCATGCATCCCTCATGCCTCATGCATGCATCTGTCTTCCTCTCAAGTATCTCCGGTGTGTATAAATAATTAAGTAGTGGTTTCCAATTATACTCGTGTTTCCTCGAATGTAACAATAAGCATGGAGCACATACGCCGTGCTTCAAGCCGAATGATGTGACCATCTGTATTTCTGTTGTGGATTTATGGCTTGGATTGGCCTCGCATGGAATTGAGGTTTGCACAAACAACCCATTGTGTTGGTATATAGCTAATGCATTACTCTTTCTCATTTCAAGGTGAACACTGACCTGTTATTGCAATCTGAGCATTTTTCATGGAGTTACTGTAATAATTTGAATTTTTTTCAATTTTTTTGCTGAGATTTGGAATCTCGTTCACGGTTGAAATCCGAGAACTCATGAAATTTCATCGAGATTTTATTCCTTGATGCCAAGCTCTAGATTTAGAACGTTAAATATCCACAATTTTTTTGTCTTTTCCACAGTTCTGTTTATCCGAATTCTGTTCATTTGACTGTACAGAGATTGGCGGATTGCACGTAGCATTAATTTGAACAGCTCCACGCATAGCATTAGGGGTGATTATTCGGTAAATTTGGTCGAGTTTGGAAAATTTCTAGACCGAATTACACAATTCGGTTTCCATGCTTAGGAACCAAATTAACTAGAATTAAAATACGAAAACCGAACCTAATAGGCCAAATAAAAATTGGTTGGTTTGTTCGGCAATATAGTATGTTTATCTTTAATAATTCGAGGTTCCTTTAGAAACCTCACAGTAATCCTAAGAAGATAAAAAAATTGTAATTATCACATTAATCGGATAAATTAAAAATATCTAGAATTTTTTACATTAATCGAAAAAAATCTTGATTCTCCAATCTTCCCTAGGGAGAAAATCTGTAGCTTAGATTGAGTGTCCATATGTCCCACATGATTAATGAACAGGAAATAAAAATACAGGCTTCCATCACCTTCACCATAGGGTACCTATTGTAGAGTTGTTTTTTCTCCTCTCTTCTTCATCATTTAGCATCCTCTTGATGATTAGAGAATAACACCGATGTGTACACGTGTATATACACCATGACTGGATTAATTGGACTCTCATGTATGTATGTGTGTGTCGCATGCTCGTTGTGCAATCTTTCCTTGGCCGAATGCATCGAGGAGTCTCGGGATCTATATGCATGAACCAATGCTTCTAAACACAACCGGTGATTCTGACATCTTTTCGCCAAGGTTAACTATATGGCAGTTAATGCAAAGCACAGAACACGTGCTAATTTGCCTTTTCTCACGTAATGACCAAAGGAATTCGTTCATGTATTGTTCAGTGCAAGCACAATAATAAGTGCTAGATGACCATCTCAGTGCACACAAATACAATCATTTTTATATGTTGTTATAAAGGAAGAGAACAGGGCGTAATTCCAAATCTTTTAGTCCAGTCATCATCACACTTGATCATTCATTATTAGAAATTATTTCGATAAATTATATGGGCCACATTTAATTTTAAAAATTAAATATTCTTACATTCTCCCACTTAACCCATGTAATGACTCGAAGATTCAATAATACACTTTGGGAGCTACCTGTATGCCAAGTGGGAGAATGTAAGAGTATTTTATTTAGTTAATGGGGGCATATCCAGTGCAATCAGCAGTTTGGTGCAATCACCGTGCAATCCAACTAAGAAAAATTTCAAAAAATTCTGAAAAAAATCATGGATGTACATCTCATCTTACCCTATCTACATATAAAATTTTATGATCAAATTCGTCCTATGTTAAGAGTAATAAAAAAGACAAATTTCTGACAAACTTGAATAGTTCAAATGCACCCCAAATTTGTCTTTTTGTAACTTCTATCATAGGACGAATTTGATCATGAAATTTTATATGTAGATGGGGTAAGATGAGATGTACATCTATGATTTTTTCAGAATTTTTGAAACTTTTCTTAGTTGGATTGCACGGTGATTGCACCAAACTAATTGACCTGATATGTCCCTTAGTTAATTGTGGCCTATGTAATTTATCGAAATAATTTTTAATTTAAGCATGGTCATTTTGGTGACTAACAATTTATAAATATAGACGTCCAATTCTTTATAGGCAGGCAAAACAAAATTCAGACTTTTCTGAAGATACAATTGCTAACAACTTCTACGATGAGATTGCATCATGACAACATATGGTTTTGTGACAGCACACGATTGAAGAGCTTGGGACAACATGCAGGAGTACTGTAACAATGCGTTCGGTCAGTGCTTCGTACCCTGTGCCGGCGAGCAGCTCATGTTTCAACTGCTGAGGGCCTGAGGCAGACATGAACTAGCAGACCTACCTGACAGTACGAGTCCTGGTATTCAAATTACTGAGGCATGAGAGCAATTTGTCAGATTAGAATGTCATATGACCCAAAGAATGACAATGATTCTAAACAATTTTCGATGTGTTACTGAGAATGTATATAGATAGATATTGCTTACTCGACAGATCGAGCATGGCTTTCGTGCACCTTCATGATGCCTCTCGATCCTATATTTTGATGCCTGTGCAATGTCTTCGTGTGATGGCAATCGTGACGCCAAGACTCCATTGGGAAGCAAGTTGGTATCACCAAGAACACCCATGTTCAGAATAAAAAGGACCTTGGTGAGGCCACCACAATCACTTGACCCTTTCAAGCATTAATCCTTCGTGTTGGCTTGAATGATTCATGTATCGTGTGCAGGGGCGAATATTAATGCATCTGAAGATAAGGATACGGCTCTTAAAGTGTGTGCATGTTACAGATAAAGGCAACATTTTTGTCATCAAATATGGGGTGGCTTTCCATAACAAAGGCACTAATTTGACATCAATCTCTGATCATTCTCGAGAACTAGTGGAGTTTTACGATAACCTATTGCTTTCCATGCATATTGATGATAACACTTGTCATGTGTTGGAGCTGTGAAATGGATCTGCTCACGCATACTCCTTTATGTTTGCTTGCAGTATGCATCCATCCATTTCATACTTTGTTATCTACTCCACTGCAGCCTATAGACGGGGCAGAACAGCATCATTTGAGCTACATATACTGGCACCTCTGCTCTATCGGGCCAGGCTGAAGAGTGCAGTGAGAAAACGAAGAACACTAGTACAGCCCATGGACCGAAATCGTTTCCATTAGGGGGAGCCTCGTCTTATCTTGGTCCAACCAGGTCCATTTTACTATTAAGCCTTCTGCTTGCCTTCCGGTGAGATCTGGCCGCCGGTCGCTGGCGGTGAGGTGCATGCGGCGGTGCTCCTTCCGCCATGAGCCTAGGACGAGCGGTACGTACGTGTTTTTGGCAGAGCTGAGCATTTGCTATGCTATGCTGCTATGCACGATTGATTATACTACGCGCATTTGTATACCAGGCATGCAAGTAATCTGCTACGCTATTTTGCATGATGACCGAGCCTAAACGAGTGTTCGTCCTCCGGACGGGGCAGGGCGGACAGGGCGGCCGGGGCGGGGCAGGGCGGCCGCCCGGGCCCCCAAATTACTGGGGGCCCTTCGGCCGGTGGCTGTACTCCATACGCGCATGCATGCCCAGTCCATGTGAATGCATGCTAGTCGATTGCACTACGCGAGGCTACATGCATGCCGTGAATCCTGATGCCCAGCCTCGCGCATGCGCTACGCGAAGCGTTGTTCGGCGCCTCGACGGCTTGGCTTGCCTTGTGGGTTGTGTGGCTCACCGTCCGTGTTGATCCTGCATGCTGGTGCGATGGTGCCAGGTCGCCTGGAGCCCCTGACGACCTCACACGCCCAGGCAAGGCACCACGTGATCGGTCATCGGTGATCACCACAGCCGGCCGTCGGGCGCTCGGGCTGCACTACGCGAGGCTACCACTTATTCCTAAGATGATCTCTACAAAATGTTTGAGGTAAATAATCTCACTTTTTTGTATTTCTATTTATTTATCGGTAACAATTTTTATAATACACTGAATATTATCTTTTCAGTTGATACGTGATAGTATAAAAATATTTTGATGCTTATGTTAGAGAGGGACCTCCGTTTATAATTTAGCCCGGCCCTAAAACACTCAGGACCGGCTCTGGTCCTCCCAAACAGGCTTGATTGCTTGTTTAGGGGTCAGGTGAGTCCCCCTAATGTCGTAAAACTCTCTTGATTGCTTGTGTAGTTGCGTGAGGTCGATCCTTGTACGCTGCATTCTTAGTGTCTTTTCAGACTCTTGGTAGCTAGGTAGTAAACACTTCTTTTTGGAGTAACAGATCGAAGGATCAACACCTGCAAAACAATCGATCCGGAGGTCTCCGGCCTTTCCTTTGCTGCGAATGCACGGAAAAAAAAGACGAGGTCTCCGAGTCCGAGCTTTCTCGCTGTCCCGTCCAAATCCGTCCCCGCGCGATGAACAGAGCAACCGGCAACGGAGCATCATCCGGCGAAGGAAGCAAGGGACAACAGAGCAGCAGCAGTACTTCATGCAGCTACTGTAGCGACGCAAAGTACGGAGCAAGCTACAGAAGCAACAGGGGAGAGAAAAGAAAAGAAAAGAAAGAAAAGACATGAATAAGTGGAGAAAATTTGAGAAATTATTTTAGGTTGTGCTTTGTCGGAGAAAACACACTAACTCCCAAAAAGGGAGGCCTCATTCACCTCGTGCCTCGCAGGCCGGTAGACATGGGTCCGCAGAATATCTGAGGATCTCACTCGCAAGCATGAGGGGGATCCTCTCGCCTCCTACTCCGCGGGCGTCTACGGGAGTTGCCCTCTTACTCCGTGGGAGTCTACCGAAGACCTCCTACTCCGCGGGCGTCTACGGGAGTCACCCTCCTACTCCACGGGAGTCTGTCGGAGACTTACTCTGTGGGCATCTACGGAGGTCACCCTCCTACTCCGCAGGCGTCTACTGGAGACCTCCTACTCCGCGGGCATCTACGGAGGTCACCCTCCTACTCCGCGGGAGTTTGTAGGAGTACCTCCAAGGCATACCCCGTGGGAGGTCCCTTCAAGCCTCGCGGGCGTACCCCCAGAACGTACCCCGCGGGAGTACCCTTCAAGCCCCAAGGGGGTACCCCCAGGGCGTACCTTGCGGGAGGTCCCTTCAAGCCCCGCGGGCGTACCCTCAGAGCGTACCCCGCGGGAGGACCCTTCAAGCCCCGCGGATGTACCCCTAGGACGTACCCCGCAGGAGGTCTCCAATGGGCCCCGAGGTCAGAGGCCTATCCCTGCGAGATGGTGACACGGGCTCCACGACCTCTCCCTAAAAATGACCAAGATGCCCTCGCTTAAGGCACTGCAGTAGGGGTAGGATGGTATTTTGAGGAATAGGTTAGGCGCCTATAAAACCCCGCTGTATCCCATACGTGTAATCCAGACTCTTATTGAATGCAAAACTTGACAACCGGTGTGTCCCACGGGAGCCCGGATCAGGAACCCCCTGCTCCTCCTAGGGAACACGCCAACAGGAGTAGGGTACTTCTTTAAGTGCTCAAACCTGTATAAATTCTTGTGCTCACTTTGACTCTATCAGACAGTGGCCCGTAAGACAGCCAGCGTCCTCTCTCTCTCTCTCTCATGTCTCGTTCTTACACCTACGACATTTGGCGCCGTCCGTGGGGAACCCTAGCTGACTCCAAAGGCTATGGCTCCTACCAAGAAGCATCCCAAGCCTCCTCAATCCTCGAAGCATAAGGAGCAAGTCGATGGCCCTCCTCGGCGGGTCTCCAGGCGCGCACCTCCCTCCGAGATCGGAGCCATCCACCCTGGGGTAGGTAACGTCCTCCAAGCCCTAGGACTTGAGAGCACCTCTCCCTCCCTCTCGTTGGCTACCGCGGGCCAAGAACAGCAACCTCGAGATGCAGTCGCCGTCGCAGGGTTGACAGCCCCAGAGCCTGCGGTCCCTCTTGAGGCGTGGGACTTGTCCCGGTGGCGGGCTATGGTGGAGGCAACTACGAGACAAGCGGTGGATTACTTGATGGCCTCCTATCGTCCTCCTAGCATTTCTCTGCACCTTTCATCGCTCCCACCACCACCCTCGGTCCAAATCGCCACCAACCCGGGGGTCCATGGAGGCCCTGCCTTCGCCTACGGAGGGGGGAATCCCTGCCATCCCCCATCGTTGGCCCATACGACGGTCTCGAGAGGGGCACTGTTATGACGTTACGTCCGCCGAGCCTGGGGATCGACATCGCACCTTTGCAAATGGGAGTTCCAGGGCCCCACCACAAGCTCCTCCTCCTGGGCAAATGCACCTACACCCAGAACTGGTGAGTCACCTCCCGCCTGCCGGTGCTGGCTCTCACCCTCATGGCGCAGCATGGCCCAGGACGGAAGGGGAACCTCCGAGACCAAAGGCGCCTGTTCCTCCAACGGCACTTCCTGTGGAACGCGGGAATCAGGCTGTAACCACCTCCGAGCACTTGCGAGGATCCAGAGATCATCATTCAGTCCAGCGAAGCCAAGTGGAGGGAGGGAGCTACCGCTCTATCCGCTTAGGGCGAGCTTTTTCCCCTCCAAGTCGCCGTGAGCACCATCGCCCTGGGGGAAGGGAAGCAAGGTCCGAGGTCTCATGGACTCTCCGAGCTACACATCGACGGAAGCCCTCTAGCTCTCTTGAGCGTGGACGTCGGCACTACCGCTCCCGAGCCTCTAGCTCTTCAAGCTCCGAAGTCTCCTACCACCACCGGCATCATTCGAGGTCACCTCCCCTCGGAGGTGGGAACACAAAGGTAACCCCAGAAATGAAAACCCTCTTGCTCGAGGAATCTCGGAGACCCCATTCAAGCCCAAGTTCCGCCAACTGAACATCACGCCATATGATGGGGATTCTGATCTGCAATTCATGGAAGTCTACGCCACGGTTAAGATGTGCAACTGCCTCCCGCTCTTCCTCTCGGGGACTGCTCGGTCATGGTTCTTCAATCAGAAGAGAGGGTCTATCCACTCTTGGACTCAGCTACGTGAAGAGTTCAGCGCAAACTTCCAAGGGAGTTATAAGCGCCCGATGCTTCCCAATCAACTCTTCATGGTCAAGCAACAAAAGAATGAGTCCACGCGAGACTTCCTCAAGCACTTCTCCCGAATCGAGCCGTGTGGTGGGCGCCCGGACTCTCGGTCATTAATGTATGCAAGGAAGGACTCCTCCCCGGCAAGTTAAACCAGCGCTAGGGAGGGATCCCCCAAAAACGACTCAACAACTCTTTGAGATCGTTGAAAAATATGCCCGTGGAGAGGAGGACGATTTGGCCAAAAGGGGGCTCCTTCCACCCACTAGAGGAGACTCCCCTGAGAAAAAGCCAAAGGGATCATCTGGGAAAAAGAACAAAAACCGGAGGGACCGCCCCAATGGAGGCCGTGACTCCAAGGTCCTAGTCGTGGCCGATGCCCCACCCCAAGGGAGCGGCACCTCAAAAGGCCCAAGAAGGGCTCCAAGACAAAGACCCCTCGAGCTCGCGACGAAGGTCCCGGTGAAAAGAGAGGTAACCGAGATCAAGGAGATGGTCGTTGGTGCACCTATCACAAGATGGGCGGGCATGACACAAGCGAGTGTCGTCAATATGCTGCTGAAGTAGCCAAGCTCCTCCAGCGTGGTCCTGAGCCTTGTCAGGGATCGCCGCCCCATCCCGCGGCTGCAGAAGCCATGCCTCTCCAAGCAATCAACCCCACACCGGTGCTCCCCCCTAGTGGCCCTCCTCTAGCGGAACCCCCGCGTGACGCTGAACAAGAACTCCCCTTCCAAGTACCACAAAGGCAAGTTGATGTTATAATGGGGGGCTCAGCCTATGGGCACGAGTCCAAGCGTCAAAGGAAGGAGTACATGCCGAAGTTAATGTGGTGGGTGTGAACTTTCTAAGTGTTCCCCCGAAGTGGGTGAACATCCCACTAAGCTTCATTGAGGAGGACTCAAAAGGCTTAAGGTTCCCCCATGACGACGCTCTCCTGGTGACCGCCACCATATCCAACTATGAAGTATCTCGCATACTTGTCGATGGGGAGCTCATGACATACTTTATCTTCACGCACTCAAAGAGCTATGGTATTCACCGGGGGCTATCATCCGGCATTTTGCTTCCGTCCGATCGTCCTCTTACGGGTTTCGTCCCGGAAGTCTATCCAACCTTTGGGGAGAGTTGAGTTCCTCATGACTTTTGGCTCACGGAAAACCATTGCACTAAAGCGGTCGAGTTTGGCGTCGTTGACGTCGAGTCACCATTCAACGCCAAAACTATTTGTGCCTCTTAACCGCTTCAATGCGGCGATCCACAAAACTATTTATGCCTCAAGATACGAGCCACATAGGGTCATCTCCGTGAGGGCAATCAAGACTTGGCACGTTGCCTCTATCACAGGCGGACACCGACTCCCACAGAAGTCCACATACTTAAAGTGGGGGATGGGAGGGTTGCTTGCTCCGCCCCAATGGGGGTCGCCAAGGACAAGTCTCCGTTGGAGAGATACCCCCTGAAGCCTCATCCTGAAGGAGAACTAAAGGGGATACGGCTCTTTGGCCCGGGTGATCGAACTCACATAGAAGGTGGAAGAGGAACTCCTCGAGTTTCTACGGACCAATGCAAATGTCTTTGCTTGGACCCCGTTGAACATGGGAGGAGTCCCTCAGAAGGTGATCTGACATCACCTCACGGTGAGGCTCGGGCGCCCCCGGGTAAGGCAAAAGCTTCACAAGCTCTCCCACGAGCGATGTCAGGCCATCAAGGAGGAAATTGAGAAGCTTTTAAGCGTTGGCCTCATCCGAGAAGTCTGGCACCTAGAGTGGCTTGCCAATCCCGTTTTGGTCAAAAAGTCCAATGGTAAGTGGCGCATGTGCATCGACTTCACCGACCTCAACAAGGCATGCCCAAAGGGCGACTACCGCTCCCTCGCATCGATCGGTTGGTTGACTCCACCTCCGGTGTGAGTTAATGAGCTTTGGATGCATACTCGGGCTATCACCAAGTCGCATGGGCATAGAGGATGAAGAGAAGACAAGCTTAAACGACCCCCATTTTGGCATTCTATCGAAAAATGCCAAAGCGAAATCTAATGTGCATTCCGTACTAGTCCTCGGATTAGTAGCTAGTACGCACATTTACAACAATTGGAACCACAACCACACATCATAATATTAAAGCAGAAGTTAAATTATACAATGTATAGTGTGCCCATCCGACCCTCAGGCAACTGACAAGGTAGAAATCCCCAGAAAGACGGCTTTACTTGAAATTCTCGTAACCTGCGACGAAAAGATATTCTTCGAAGTGTTGTTGTCTTATGCACCTAAAATAACATAATAAGCAAGGTTGAGTACTTTCGTACTCCGCAAGACTTAAGGTGGTATTTGCAAATGCATAAATGCAAGTTGAACTGAAGGAGGCTTCTAGGTTAATTTTGCACAAAGCAACATTTTAATTTAGAAATTGATTTGCAATTTCTCAAACGGAATTTGTAAGAGCAAGTTCGATAATTAAATAAGTAAAGCATAAATGATACTCACATCCATTGAGTAATCCAGTGATCCAGTAGTCCAATAATTCATTGATCAGATTCATAATCCAAGTATAAAGTCCAACAATGTCAACCCATTGACTTCAAGATATGAACATCCATTCAATAATCCAATTCATGTAAACCAACAATATCAACCCATTGATATTAAGTAACAATTGTAAAACAGGTTTCAACCCAAAACCCGTGTTTAGAAAATAACAAAATCTAACTCGCATCAGTTCACGGGACACCCATAACCGCGAGTGCGGCTAATTAATTAGATTTACACTCTGCGAGAGGTTGTGCGACTTTACCCACAAGATACAATCAACTCACCACGTCAGCCATGGATCGCCATACAAGAGTATGCGAATGAGCGATCATAACATTAACCGTTACATTACCTAAACCCGACTTTGCACCAGCCCAGTGATGTTAATCCTTGCTATGAAGAAGAAACATAAACGGAAGACCTACGTCGTCTTTCGAAGTGGAAATAAGAGTAGTAGACCTCCTCGTCTAAAGGTTTCTTCTCATAACAAGGCGTACACAGTTATACCGGTATGCATTTACCCACACTGCGGTGTGGTAGCGCCTCACAAGCAAACTTAACTAGAGTGCTTCTACTATCTCCCGCCTACCAATGTGCAAAGCCAGATTTAAGCAACTTAATAAGTTAAGACTGCCCCATAAACAGTACTTGTGGTTGCACGGATTTATCTTGGATCATACAACACGACGTTCGGTCCTTAATCTGACACGGGCAATACTCCACCCTACACTACGTACAAGCCCTCTTGTACATCCGACTATTGCCAATAATTGCCCGCATCAAAATCATAGTTTTATTTTGGATTTTTACCCAAATACCAATAACCATTAATATCATATCCCAAACACATTTTCAATTTCCTAGAAAATAACTTTGGATCTGATCATCATCATCATTGATTCATCGTTGATTCTAAAGCATGGTTAAGCATAGTTATTAAGTCCCATATACCCCGAATTGACATATTGTCATTCCCTTTCCTATGGTTATCAAGGTTCACACATTCATACTTATTAAGAAAGTTTCATGATACAACAGGTATATCTACCAGTACCACTAAATAGCGGATTTATTTAAAATAAGCGCATGCATGAAACCATTTGATAAACAAAAGGAAAATAAATACTGGGAGCAATATGATCAAAGGGGTGCTTGCCTTGCTTATTTGTCATTTACAGCGAAGTCGTAGTCGTAGCTGGCGTTGACGGTGACAGAGTTAGTATCGTCGAGTTCTACACGTCGATTGATGGAAATATAGCAAATAATAAATTTTAATAAGGGAAAAAGGAAAATAGATAGAAAATCAAACAAAAAACTCTGTATAAAGACAGGGATTGCTCTTTATGAATTTATAAATTTTATTTTATGAATTCAAGATGCAAAGATTGTTTAGATTAATATAATTAATCATTAGTTGCAAGGTTCATTGATTTTTACTATTCATATTATGCTTATAGTATCCTTATCACTCAAGGGTTTTGCTTTATTAGGATTGATTCAAAGCAAGCTAAAATAAGAATATTTTTCCGTTGTTGTAGATCATATTCTAAGGATTATTTCTAAGTTAATCTTCATTGAATTTGAATTTAGATGAACTAATCTGTGAGCTGATGAAAAGGCTTAAATGATCATGTTATATTATGAATGAATACTTCTTCGCCTTTGATTGGTTTTGAATAGAATTAGTTTCGCGTAAGTTAAGATTTATTGATTTAGGTTACCAGCTTTGTTTTCATGTTATTTGAGAAGGTTACGGTGATACAAATACACAAGCAACCTATGTAAATCGGCTAGAACAAACCCAAGCGACCGCATTAATATACAAATTATGGTGAAATGAGATTACCTTTTAGAATAGGGTAGTCTATTCTTTGGAGAGTATTTCTATATCAATTTTATAAATTTTATGGTTTGGATGGTACATTATATCTATCACTGAAAAAGGCTTACACAACATTATAAAGTCTACACTATATGGAATCGGCGAGAATATGAAGCGCAAGGTTAACACTTAAGGGTTTTGATCTAGCTAGGTTTAGATGGAAAGCAAGTTATAAATAAGATATTTTTCTAGAATATGGAAGCATGAACTTTGTACAATGCTTGTAAACTAGTTTTACTGATTTTAGCATTTAGATAAGTTATTTTATTTGTAACAGAAGTAGTCTAAATGATCATATTGGTAACCATAAATTGGCTAAGATTCAAACTTAATTTCCAACTATACTATACATGATTCTTGATTCATATTTCAGGTGTTTGCAGGAAGCAATCCTAGAAATATTTTAAAGTTGGTTTGGCATTATTTTAGCCTTAATTGCAATAGATTATCTATTTACTTATTGTTATAATTAACATTCCCTTTCATTAAAAGAATGCAATTTAAGTCTTATTCTAAATATTTTTACATACTTAGGTTCCTACTATTTTGAGGAACTTAATATCAATTATTTCATCATTTTATGAGCTTTTATGCTTTTGTTTTCACTAATGGTCGATTAGGGTTTACTAGTGACCATAAAACAAATAATTTAAAGTGAGTTCAACATTCAAATATTTTTGCATATTTGAGTTTATTATGGTTCAGAGACACATTAAAATTTATTTAATGATTTTAGGAATTATATTTTCCATGTGTGCAATAATGTCCATAATAGTGTTCTTATCTCATTTGAAATTTTAATAATTGTTCTATGATTCAAGAATCAAATATTTTTGTATATTTAAATTCATATTAGTCTATTCATTGCATGAGTATTTATTTTATTATTTTATGACTTACTGTGCATATATTTGCATTAAAGACTATATTAGTATTATAAACAAATTTAATCTAAATATTTATTCGCAACTCAAGAATTTAATATTTTTGCATATTTATATTCTTATTGATTTTAAATGAATATATAAATTTGTTTCACTCAATTTGGATTATAATTGCAGAAGATATTCATGTTTGTATATTTGATCCGGTTGGAAAATGCATTAGAAATTCAGAATACGTTTTCAATTAGAAAAGGTGTATTTCCGAATGAACTGGAGACTTCTGAGCCACTTGACATGAAGGGCCCATGCGATGATGAGATGGATACTGAGGAGAAATAGGGCTCACTGCGTATGTTCGGTGATCTTCCATGCGAGGTCACCATGAGGAAGAGCTCGGTGGCGCTCCCGTCTTAGAATCGATTCGGAGGATGAGCGGAGTGGTGCGCCCACGAGCTCGAGGACGAGCGTTAATGGCGAGATCATCGGAGAAGATGAACAGGCTCTAGGGTTGAATCGGTAGCATTTTAAGCATAAGGGATACTAGGAGTCCATTTTGTGGTTATTTTGGCCGGAGAAGTGCGGGTTTGAGCTGCCACCGTCTTGCCATGGAGGATATCTGGGCTCATGGCGACAGTGAGTTTGCACATGTAGAAAGTAGATTTTGTTGAGGGTTTTGATGCTTTAGTCTCGTGGATGCTCTAGCTCGGAGGAATTTGGAAAAGAGTGAATGGATCACGAGAATTCGATTGGAGCTTGAGCTCAAAAGCTTCGACCATGGCGGAAAGGCACATGAATTGAGGTGGTTCGATTGAGAAGATAATGGGGAAAGTTGAGAGGAAGTAAAAGCGCGACTCGGTGATCGCTATCGCCTTTATAGGTGAAGAATGGATGAGCTTGGCGGATTGAGTGCAGCTCGGATAGAAGCTCCACCGAATGGGACAAGAGGAAATTAATAGCTGCACATGAGGAGGTATGATGGTTCTGGGAAACACGGGGAGGCCGCGTGGAGTCGTCGTGGGTGATCGGTATTGGTGGGAGATGCTAGGCGCAGAGGAGGTGGCGCAGTGCGATGCTGGCTAGAATGGTTTGGCTCGGGGCACAAGTCTTTGGAGGAGGAAGATGACGAGGAATGGGATGCTGGCAAGTGGGCCTAAACAGGTTCGGGACCCACACGCAAGTGAGGGAATCGATGGATGTCTAGCAAAATTAGGAAGAACAGCAAGCAAAGCTATGATAAGTTCATTGAATCAGTTAACAATCATATCTTAAATTTATTGATGAATTTAATGTGTGATGGACAGGAGTTATCTTCGTACTTTATAAATTTCAGAGGCAAATATTACTCACGAATTTACAATAATTCGACAAGGAACTGTGCTCATATTTACATTTTACGGTTTTGATTTATCGAGACAATTCAAATATTTTTATAAATTTTTGAAAATTTTCTTTCAAATTTATTTCAGCTAAGGATTGTTATGTAAAATTTTAAGCGCAAAATATTGCTCCAGGAATTTTAAAAATTCGACATTCAAAGTACTAGTTTTCAATTCTCTCTGTTTTTGAATTTTTAAATATTTTAAATTAATTTATTAATTTCTTTAATTTTTAATGTGGATTTATTTATTTCTGGGTAAGATAATATAAACTTTTCAGATTGAAATGATGAAAGAATATTTTCATTTAATTCGACATTGTTACTATTGCTAGTCAAGGTTCATTAAATAGCATTTAATTCACCCATAAATGCTTGATATGACATTTTAAAATTTATAAATGAGTCACTGAGGTTTTCCTAGTTTTAAATAAATTTATTTATTTATTTTATTGTTGTAATCATTTTGCTCCTCTCTTTATCCATTATTCCAATTTATATTAAATTGATTTCTTAAGAACCAAAATTCAAGAAATTTATGATTAAATTAAATTTCAAATTGAATTTTATTTTCAATTATTTTCATATTTTGATTGATCTATAAATTTTATTGCATTTCACCTTTGAATAAGGTTGAACTTCAAGGTATTGAGATAAAGGGTAGATTTTAATTCATTCTCTAAATTTTAACTGAAAATTTTATTCAATTTCATTTTCCAAATTTTTATATTTTTATTTTACTATTTAAATTTTTCAGGATGTTACAGGCTGCTACGTATAAAAAGGGGTATTTAGTGTAACAGTTTATCTTAAACAAATAGTTTATGTGAAAAATACTCAATTTCTTTGCTAAAATGATTTTTCCCCGACATAAATGTCGTGCCCGAATCATAAATCCGGACACTCTGTGTATTCTCGCACTAGTCGAGGATCGCGCTAGTGCACACAGTTAAGCAGGTAAAAGTACCACATCATACACAATGGAATATTAACAAAGTACTTCAATCATGTATATAAACGAGTTGTACAACCTTATGGTCTCCTTACAATATTTACACGCAGGCTTACAATAATCAGTGCATAGAGTTCAACAATGGAAAAATAAACATCGTGATGATTCGTCCATCTCCACAGCGCCTTGTGAGGCTTGTTCCTAGATTCTGGCTCCTCGGCGTACTCCTCTTCATAAGTGGCGTAGTCTCCTCCTCTCGTAAATTTTGTACGCAAGGGTGAGTACACAGTACTCAACAAGTCATGCATGAAATCTTGATTCTATTACTACATGCATGGCTTGTTACAAAGGATTAGCTCTCTTGGTTATTTTGCTTTGCATCAATATTTTGAATTATTATTTATTTAAATTAAAAGCAGAAAACTTTAATAGCATAATAAGTTTCTCAATTGTTTTCCACAATATTTTGGACACAATTCCTAATCAACTTTATTTAACAACTCGGCACCTGACCATCCACCCCATTTTATTTTCAAAACACTACCCCTTGACAGTAATTCCGAGCATTGTCGATCTGTGGACTCGGCTATTCAATAGTTTTTACACTCTGCAGAGGTTGTACACTTTACCCACAAGATACAATCAACTCATCACGTCGGTAGTGAATCGCCATACAAGAGTATCTGAATAAGTGATCATAACAAAACCTTTCGAAACTTCTATCTCCACCTTGGAACCTCTCCGTGTTGCCTTCACTATCACTTCCTCACACGAACAAGTATAGGACGGCGAACACCGTTGGATAGGGTACCAAGCAGTAGCACGAGCACGCTCCGTCTGCATTACCCCGTAATCGCCACCCGAGGTATCCAAGGTAAGACATCGAATCCTACTAAACTAGGTCTTCCCATTCGGACATGTGGTTGTACGAGAGACTCAGGTCAAAGGCTTGCAAGGTAAGGTCCTTAAGCGACCAAGGCAAGACATCCTTCTCTCAACATTTGGCACACACCCTCACAACACTCATACCCCCATTGCCACGAAGGCCCACTGCACGCAAGCCTCGGTCCACTTGCCCCATCGAAATCATTTCCTTCCCAAGTTGATCATTGTGCAACACATGCCAACAACAACTCAACATCCATATGGAACCACACAGGCCTCCATATATCAACATCATCGTGTGGCAACACATCACACCATTTCAAAATACATTGCATATTCCATTAATCAATATTGACCTTTGTATTTTAAAAGATTGTTCACGGTATATGCCAAGCTAAGCAACTATTCACGGTTTAGCCTCCCGTGTTGGCACAATATTATCAACCAACTAGTATTACCAAACTTAGGTTATCAAAGGAATCATGGCATACAAATATTAACAACAAGGTGGCAATAACAAATAGGTTGATTAGCTAATTCACCCAAATTATTTAAATCCATTTTTAATTGAATTAGCATGCATAGTTTGAATCAAAATACATTTTCAAAACTTAGGATCAAAATGGTCAAAGCACAACTTGCACGGCCCTTGCTATCTTTATTGTTCTTTACTCTTTATCTTTAACTCGGATCTTGATCTTCAATCTTTACTTCCTTGATCTTCACTTCTTTGAATAACTTCCTGACAACACATCTAACGATAAAGAAACACAAATTCAACAAAACTCAAAAGCAATTCAAATAAACTCCAAATTAAGAACGAATAGCATTGGGCTGTGGCTTAGATGAAATTAGGAACTTGAATGGATTAGGTCGATGATTAGACAAAAGAGAACGACTTTGGAAAATACAATCAAGAAAAGATTAATAAGCGGGAAAGAAAGAATAATATTCCGAAGAATATTTCTTCCGAAGTTATTATCTTGATTGGATAGTCGTTGTCATATGGACTCTCGATCTATAGATCGGGTCCACGAAGTTACGTTAGTTCGCCATGAACTAAGCAGAGGCTCGAGGTTGACTTTCGTTGATCGAATGGCACAATCAACCAAAAGGAAGATAGACCGATAGGCTAGGTGCGGCATAAGAATATGATATATGGCTAATGGTCTATCGACTAAGACCACGAATGAATTCTAGGTTAATGGCGAAATAGATTTTCAAGGATAAGACAAGAACGGATGGGATCGACATCCACTACGGTTCGATCCGGAGTTTAATCTTACATCGGAGCGAGGACTCGACGGCGAGGCGGTGATGACAGGAATACGAGGCTGAACTCAACGCGATGGGTTAGATCACAATAAGGCGATAGAAAAGGTAAGGACATCAAACTAGGGCTATGCACCTATGCGATGACAGCGATACAACGAGAGCAAAGCGTTAACAGCGGGACGTTAACGACGGGACGTTAACGATGGGACGTTAACGGCGAAACGTTAACGATGGAACATTAACGATGGAACGTTAACGGCGAAATGTTGACGGACGCTTTTGAAATAACAAGGTGGCGACTGTCGGCTGATAGATAGGGCAGCGAGGTCACGACATGGCAACTACATGGCAAATTTGTGCTGGCGAATGGGTATTGCCGAGGCAGCGGAACCATAAACGGAGACAACGATTTAAATAACCGAGATACAATTGAATAAAATAAAATAAACAGAAACTAAAAATTATAATAAAAATACTGGCAGATAGAGGATGAATTTAGATGAATTTAGCAATTTGAATCACTTGATTCGGAGTTCGGATGACAAAGATAAAAATGTTTGAAGTTTGCACAGATTGAAAAATTCAAAAACGAAAGAATATTCTCAGCATCTTCTTTTTACTGATTTCTTTTAGAGTTTCTTGTCTCTATGACTGGTGGGGTCCTCCTGTCATCCTCTTCCAAGCCTTCTTCTACCTCCAGACCTCTCCCATGGCAACACAGAACTTGGATCTTCCTATTGGCGCCGGCGATTGAGACCACGACGGACGACGGCGTACACAAAATGGAACGGCGACGCGATGGGGAGGTGGTGGCGCACGGCGGCAAGGGGCGGCGTGGCCTGACGTGGTGCGCGCGGACCCGCAAGGGACGGCGGCGGAGGCTGGACGGCTCGCCGGCGAAGGGAGGCGCAGGAGACCGGCGGAGGGGCGCATGAGGGGCGGCGGGGTCCGGGAAGCTGATAGGAGACTCGGCTACGGACGGAGTGGCCGAGGCGGCGTGCTCACGGTGGCCATGGCTGGCTTGGGCGGGCGAACGCGGGAACGGTGAACGGCGGCGAGGCGGCGGCCGGCGAGGGTGGGGTTGGATGCGGTGGGGTGGCCGGAGCTTATGCGCATGCTAGGGATGGCCGGAGAGGTCTCCTGAGGCGGTGGCACAAGCTTTTGGCCGGCATCAATGGAGATGAACAGTGCACGGGTGAGCACGATGTGGGGAAACTTCTATTTCGCGATATTTTGCAAAATTGGTGAGCGCAATTGAAAGAACATGATGGAATGAGTATGTAGACGCAAGGAATTGGATTGGGAATTACCGATTCGCAAGAAATCGACGATGAACGACGAACGGCGACGACGAACAATCTTCAAATTAAAGACCGGAACTGCAACGAAAATGAAATCTTGTTGAATGGTTGTGTTCCTGGAAGCAAGGGGCACAAAATGACGTGATTGGTTTGCCGGAAAACTCACCGGAATAAGAGACGGCTCGCCGGTGTCTTTGGAGGATGTCGGCGTACTGTTTTTGCGAGTTTTGGGATAGGAAACGATACAGAACCAAAGGGACAAGGTGAGCACGGTATAGAGGACATTGATACGCACGTTTGGAGTACTCACACGCTCGGAGAGACGAAGAAACGGAAGAGTTATGGCTAAAACAAGAAAGGGCAAAGATTTGATTGCAGCGACCATTTTGCTTCATTTCGGGATAAGCAATGGTGGGATAATCAATTTCCATTACGACGCCGTCGCAACGCTTCAAGTCCCACGCGTATTGGTGCGGTATAATGGAAGATATGAAGGTTTGAAAATTGTGCAAGACATGGAGTTCTAACGTACGCGCACAGGTCTGGTTCCATGGGAAGATGAACAGTGCTGGATACGTGTCGCTTTCTCATTGGCCGGAAGAAATGAAGGGACAAAAGCGCGAGAAATAAAATAGCAAAAATGATCTAAAAATCTTGGAAAAATTCCTAAAAATACTAGAGATTATTTTAAACCCAATAAAATTGGTTTTACTGAATTTTTATGAGTTTTGGAATTTAGAAAATTCCGAGACGAATATACTGGATTTAACGAAAGACCGCGAGAGATAAAATATCAAAGGATTCTATAAATCGTGGAAAAATTTCTAAAATCATTTTAGAATATTTGGAACCTAATTATATGAATTTTGATATTTTTGGAGTATTTTGAAACTCGGGTGAAGTTTGAATAAGGACCGAATTGGAAATTCAGACTTTATGACGGAAAAAGATTGAACTCTAATTTCAGAAGGATATGGATGCCAGGTTAATTAGAACACCAAGGGAATTCCAAATTTTTAATTTAATTGGAATTTCATAGGAAAGGTTTGAATTGGAATTTAGATATAGAATTGTCTTAACAATTAATGATTCAAATTAAAAATCCAATAAAAATCCAATTAACATCCATATGTTTAAATTAATAATTTTAATTAATTTTTAGCAAATCTCAAATTTGGGAAATTCCTGAGATATAAAGGACAATGTAAAAACTAAATTTTAAATCACTTAATGTACATGTAGGCACATTAAATTGTTTTAGATTTAGAAAATTCTAGATTAAGCTTCTTTAATGAATTAAAATCAATAGAATTTTTTTGGAAAGCTAATTTAAATATAAATTTTTGAAAACCCAAATTTTGGGATGTTACAATAAATATGTCAAGATAAACCCAATTCCACCGATGCCATCTTCTACTGTCTACCTCTGCTACAATTAACAGAGCCGTGTGCTTAGCGTTAGTTCAAATTCTACTCGTCATACTTTGATGCGTTGTTCCTGCAGGTTAAACATTATCTAAACACCTTTATAATTCACCGTTAAAACTTTTTATAGCCACACAATCATCTACACGATCTTTTGCCTCCACAGAGTACTTTTCCTATCCACCCTAATATGTGCACAAAAAACCCTTCCTCAAAATCAAGCGCTAAGATGTTTTCTCGTACCACTTCATCAAATCTAATGGCCCAAAACATTTGGTTCATCCATCCATCTTATCTAATCGCGCACAAATCGCTTCCTCCCGCCCAAGACAATCTAATCTAATTGCGCCCCCCGCCCGCACAAATCGCTTCCTCCCTAGTCGTTTCCCCTCCGCACAAATCGTCGCCAAGACACCCCGCCCTATTCCAAAACCCCAAACCCTTTCGGTTGGCGGCAATGGCGACGCCATGGACCGACGACACCTCACCCTCTCGCCTCACGCCCTCGGCGACGCCACGGCCACCACCGCGCCATCTCCGCCGGCAAGTTTCTCGATGGCCGCCTCGCTCTCGCCTCGCCTCACAGATTCGTCCTCCGACGACTTTCCTCGCCGAAGCTCGCGGGACACAGCGAGGGCATCTCCGATCTCTCCTTCTCGGACGCCGCCTCCTCGCCTCTGCCTCACGACCACCCGTCACTCAGATCTGGGACTCGAGAGGCGTGGCCGGGCCCGCCTCAAGACGCCTCCGACACACCAACTACGCTTCAGAATCTCCTCCCCCCAGGACAACGTGCTCGCCTCGAGCTCCTTCGACGAGGCAGTGCGCGTGCTGGGAGGTCGGTCGGGCGGCCGCCTCCGCGTCTTCTTCCCTCTCCGAAATCCGCCACGCCAGTAGACTTGATCCGCGACGGCGCCATCATCGTGGTCGGGAGCTACGACGGCTCTCTGCAGGCGTCTGGGACTCGCCACTTGTCATCTGGCCAAGACCTCATCGACGACGAGAGCGCCCATGTCCTTCGCTAAGTTCTCACCCAACGGCAAGTTCGTGCTTGCCGCTACCCTTGATAGCACCCTGGTGAGTTGTTCAAGGTTGCTTCTTTTCTTTATCCCATTGTAGTATTATTGTGTAGAGAACTTTCCAGTTAGCAGCATATCTGAAGTTGCAGTTGTGCTGTTATGTGAGTGTTGGTTTGCGCTATGCTAAGTAGAGTTGGCAATTTGTGATTGTGTTTGAGTTAGCGGTAACATCCCGAAAAATACAAAAATAAGGAAAATGAAATTTTGAAATTTAAAATGGAATAAAATTTAAATTTCAATTTGAATCAAAATTTTAATTTAAAACAATGTTCTTTTCTTATTTTCATGCATTCTAATTTTAAGAAAAAGATGAATAGCAATATTAAAAACTTAGTTATGAAATTTTACCCTGAAATCCTGACAAATTTATATATCTCTGGTAAAATATAATAAATAAAAACTTACATTTAAAGCTTTTATAAATTCAAAAAGCAGAAAATCAATAAAGTTCAAAATAGCAATGTCTGAATTTTTATAATTTAATTATCAATTATAAAATTATGAAAATTTTACAGAAGCATTACTAAGTCAAATAAATTTGAAAAAAAATCAAAAATAAATAAAATCATTTGCACACTTTAATAAATCAAAACCGAATTGGAAAATCATGCATTATATATTGTCGAAATTTTAATAAAATTTATAGCTATAGTTTTTGGCTGAAAATTTTACTGAAGACCTATCCTTATCTTTCCGACCTATGCAAAAAGTTTTATAAAATCTTCAACCGGTTGGCTGTCAAAATCTTGTACATCAAGACGGTCCGGTCTAGGACTTTTCCTGTGCTATCTCATTTCTGTGGCTTACAAGTGGGTCCAGAGATATGAGCTGGCCCAGCCATCAGCCTTGCCGACTTTACTCCCAGCCAACTCACCCCCACACGTCAGCTAGTCCCAGTTCCTTCTTCATCCTTCTGCTCCCTTCCCTTCTTCTTCTCTCTCTCGCCGACTGAATCAGCTCTTGACCGCGCAATTGCTGCCACGGCACCCAGTCGGCACTTACCAGCGAATTCAGCCCCTTGTGGCTGTCCAGTCCCTGCCATGGCAAGCTTTCCATTTCCATAGCGATTTCATTGCCTCGGCAATGATTTGCGCCTGCTGTCTCGGTGACCCCCATCCAAATCCTGATTCCACCGCCTCATCAACCTATTCAAGCATAGCTAGCTCTTTAGCGCTTTGCCCTCCCCCTTCGCTGCCTTAACCGCATCTGAGCTTAGCCAATTGTGCCAAAAAGTCCGCCGCTTTCTTCTCCGTTGCCGACGAATCCAGAAAAAGGGGGAAAAACCCGATGTGCCAATTCCGATCAACCACAGACCAATTAACTTGACCAGTACCCACTCCTTGATTCCCAGAACTCAATCCTACCCTCTGTTGAAGCTCTTCTTCCTCGGCAAGCCGCGCCGCACCGCGCTTCTTCCCCAAGCCCGGCAAGAACCCGAAAGAAGCAAAATCATCACGCAAACCTCCACACTTCAAATCAGACTGAATCGTCTGAGCTGAAGCCTCCTAGTGATCCTCAGAAGCCATCCAAGTCGTCAATTTTGGATCATCTTCTTCTTTGAGCTGCGCACCGTACTCTTCCCTTCCGCCATGGCCGTGCAAGAGGGAGCTCAACTCGCAAGGGAAGCACTGGTTCTCAAGCTCCACTTCGCCGTTCATGGCGCCGCCGCTGACTCTCGAGGGCGACCCACCTCCGGCCATCTCCGATAGCTTCCAAGCCATCCCCCGGGTGCGCCATGATCTGCTGATCATCACCGTGCAACTGATTCATCTTTTCCGGCACTCCTTCGCCGTCGGCGAGCCTGGGAAGCCGGAGTTCTGTTCTGAGACGCTGCCGCGCGGGACCCAGCGATCAGTCTCCGAGCTTGCGCCAAGACACTGCCACTCCGGGCCCAATTGCCAGCTCCACAGTCCGGGCTTGCCAAAAACAGAAGGCGTATTCTCATTAACGTTTTTTTGGCTAGCTGGCGGTTTAAAAACACTAAATTAATAGGGGCTTCCCATGAGATCACCCATCCTAATACTACTCTCATCCAAGAATGTTCAATTTCAAAATTACGATTGATCTCGGACGCTTTTAACAACACACATCACGCAAGGACTTTCGAAGGTCACTCATCCTATTACTACTCTCGCCCAAGCACGCTTAACTTTAGAGTTCTTATAAGATCTAGTGGTGGTATGATCATATCGACATATAATGCATTCCTACTCCCTTAACCCCGTGAAGCACTTAACACCGATTTCCAATTATTTCAAATTACCAAACTATAGAGGTAATTAGCAAAATTTAAAAGTTTCAAATTTATTTTCCATACTTTTGACTATTAATTATGCTTGCAATGTATGTACCATTACTATTAATGAAACTTGTAAAAACACCGTAACTTTTGACTCGTACTTTCGATTTTGGTGTTCTTGTACTTTCCTAATCATCACACGATGAGCTCTCTAATTACATTCTTTTGGGCACCGATTCTAATTTTCAAATACAAAATCCGAGCACTTTTATTAAAATAGCCATAACTTTTGACTCGTAATCTCGATCGTGCGCTTTTGGCTCATTGGAAAGATAACAAAAGTAACATCCAAATTTTATAAGTGTGTAAAATCGATGGTCGGATCCTCGATGTTTTGTGTGAGTGCATGCGTCTTGACGAATTCAAAAAGGTCATTTAGGGCCTCAAACGGCATTCAAGTGTTGAATCTGCTTTGATCGCTTTTTTCAATTATTGCAAATGGAGTATTAGTCCCAATTATTTTAAAAGTAATATTATTTAATTTCAATTCTTTCAAATTAGAAGGCGGGAGAGGTAATTAGTAATATTTAAAATTTTCTATTTTTTATTATTTGTATGCGGTTTCAAATTAAAACCGCCACGATAATATTATCGATGTGCTTTAGCCAAAAACCGCTACAGATGTTTCACATTATCGATGGCGGTTTTGGCTAAATCGCCATCGATATTCACATTATCGATAGCGGTTTTTGGTTAAAACCACCACGTATGTATTTGTATGTTCCAAAGAAAAACTCCATCGATAATGCATTATTTATGACGGTTTCAAATAAAACCATCACAAATAGTCTTCCCACTATTTTTTAAAAAACCGCCACTGATAATGCTATTTCTGACGATTTCAGAAAAACTGCCACAAATAGAGTGTCATCTATGTACTGTTTTGTAGTAGTGTTAGTTTACACCAATTCAACCCCTACCTCTTGGTGCGCCTCGATCCTTCAGCATGCATGAACCAAACAAGAATAGGGTCAACAATCTAACTAAAACTTCTAAATCAAACAAGGATACTCATAAGGTTGCAACCATACCTGCTTTATTCTCTGCCTCACCTCCAACAGGCCATTTTCCTCCCGTGGCCTCTACTCACTCATGTATTCTAGCTTTGCCATGGAAAGGATTCACATGAATAATACTAGATCAATGCCTGTGTGTTGCTACAAAAAATAAAATTGGTAACGAAACATAAAGGTCAAGCAATAAAAAAATTGTGCTACAAGATCAAACATCTATTTCTCTCGACATAAAAGTTTTTATGGTTTCTTCTCCGTATGAATTAAAACCAAATATAATGTACGTGAGTAATATATATTACCAATCCCAAAAATCAATCAATCATTTTATCCTTTTTGCAATTTATATTACCACTTTGCGTTCATCTTCCTCTCGCCATGCCAGCAGCAAGCTCCTCGGCGCCGTCGACCTCGTCTTCCTTGTCGCCTCGCTCATCCTCGTTATCCACCGCCTTGAGAGCAACACGGGCTTTCCCGAGCACGAGGCGTTGTTGCCAAAGCTACCGCCATTTCGACCATCGCCGCTATGCGGTCGCGCTTCGTGTTTGTGGAGTCCGCTTTTCACCGCCCACTTCGTCACAAGACACCATAGCCGCGTGGTCGGGCCGCCTCGAGAAAGGGGCACCGCCGCCACCAGCCTTTGCACCTCCGTATCTTACGGATCGCCACCACCCCTCGGCCGACTCTTCTCTTCGCTTGGTGGTGGTCCGTTATACCGACGGTTCACGATCTTCCCAGATGACCTCTCGCTTTTGCCGACCTACTCGTCTCCATGCCTCTAGCGTACAAGCCATCACTAACTTCACCACCATGATGCCGAGCCCATAAAGGTGAACAGAAACACAGCCGCCAAAGCGCCACCACACGCCATGCGCCGGCGTCATTATTCTCGCGACGCTCAACTGGATCAACCTGCTTATCTCAAGGGTATGCTAATGACTTCTCACCGCCGACGACGCCCCACCGGTGTCACCGCAACCGCACGAAGCGTCGTCACGATTTGTTCACGCTCAATCGGCGTGGCTGGGTCACGACACCCGTGAGCGCCACACTCGTTGTCCTTCCGCCGCGAAGCATTACTCGATCGCAACGCCGGCCTTTTGCGCCATTTACCATGTACGCCGATCCGTCACTTATTGATCGCTTTGTTGAGTTCATTCACCGAGGCGATGCGACATGGGAGATCTTGAATAAATTCTTTTGATTGATTCTGTGAAAACTGTGAAAAAGATATATAGTGTACAAAAGGAATGATGGTCGGCTATTAATTACCAAGAATAATCAAGGGTTTTACTATGATAATTAGCCATATTTAGAGAGATATGGTTGGTCAGAATTAGAAAGAATAATTAGCTATAATGACCGGCCATTATTGAAGATATGGAGGAGGGCTAGGAAGAACGGACCGCTACTAACTCAGAATTTATATTAGTAGAGATATCTCTATTAAGCCTAGAAGGAATGCAACAAGATGCAAATTTCTACAAGGTATACTTTTTTTATGTAAAAGGCCTCCAAAAATTTTGAAATCATGGATGTGTCCTTCCACCGCTTATTCTACAAAAAGACCTCAAAATTTCAAATCACAGACAGTGTCCTTTGACGCCTATTTTTCAAAAAGGCCCTGTAATTATGGAAATTCGACTAGATGCTAGTTTTTCCGCCCGAGATTCTCAATTCAATTAATAGGTCCATTCATTGGTTGTTTTACCAAAAAACCCGCATTCTGCGAATTCAACACGACGGGTTCTTTTGCCCTCGAGATTTGAAATTGTGTTTTTTATGAAAAGGCCCTCGAAAATTTTAGAATCGTGGATAGGTCCTCTCACCGCTTATTCTCGCAAAAGGGCCATGGAAATTCCAAAATCACAGACGGTCCTTTGACATCTATTTTCAAAAGTCCCTCGTAATTAGGAAATTGAACCGACATCCGACGTTGGTTTTTCCGCCGAGATTCGAATTCACGAGAAGGTCCTTTCACCTATTGTTTTACAAAAAACTTCATAGCTCAAGAATTCAACACGCACGGCGGTTCTTTTTATACCGAGAGATTTGAAATTGCGTTGTTTTTGTGAGAAGGCCCTTCAAAATTTTGAAATACTGGATAGGTCCTCCCACCGCTTATTCTCGCAAAAGGACCTCGAAATTCAAATCACGATGTGTCCTTTGATGTCTATTTTCAAAAGGCCCCGTAATTCGAAAATTCGACACGACGCCGGTTCTTCCGACCGAGAGATTCGAATTGATTGAACAGTCCTTTCATCGGTTATTTTGCAAAAAGACCTTGTAGTTCAAGAATTTAACACGCCACGATTCTTTTCATACGAGAGATTTGAGATTGCATTTAGGTACAGTTATTTTGTAAAAAACGTCCTTTCACAGATTCGACGCAGACACTGGTTCTTTAGACCTAGACTATCCAGCCAATTTTTAGCCTGGTTATTTAAACCCGAGAGATTTTGGGTAGGTCCTTATAGAAAAAATTGTGGTTACGCAAATTCGCTGACGGCTCCTAGCCAGCTAATTTTAAAAAAAACGCCTACAGAAAAAAAAACTTGGATCGAGTTTTTTCAGCTGGCGCAGCATTGGGCGCCTCTCTGCCAAGCGATTCCAACAAGTGGGCGAGTTCCTGATGCCTCCCAATCATACGATCGATTCTGTGAGCAATGTTTAGTGTGGCTGCCACCAGAGGAGTATGATGCCAAGACAGGTCCAACGGGAAGCAGTTTGGGTCTGGTTATATATCACGAAGCTGGCAATTAATCATAGATTTCACACAATAAGAAGTCACAAATCACAATCACATGCCAATTTCCCCTTGCCTACCCCAAAATGCATTTTTCACAATGTAAAAACCTTTTCTGAACGGTTTGGTGCGTAGTAAATAGATTCAGTGGACAGACAGTCTTAGGCAATGATCGATATATTGTCTGAGGATATGGTCCTGTCGGGATAGCTTCGCTTAAACAAAACCAGATTGTTTCTCGAATGGGAGGATTCAACAGCCTCCTCCCACAATTAGAAACTGTCCTCTATATAGAATTAGAATCGACCTAACCCGATTCTTGCTGATATTCTCTACATATATAGCTTGCAACTTTTGATTTCAATGAATCATCTGCCGTGGGCTGTAGTTCATTCCAGTGAACTTTTGGGCACCATCAGAAATGTATTGTTTCTGGCATTGTTTGCTTGCTCATTTTTTAGAGGCAGGAGATGGTGTCATCCTACCTTTGGCCCTACTTTATATCATTGTGACACTGATAATTATCTCTCGACATTCACATAGTTAGACGCACCATTCATCACTTTTGTATTCTCATAGCATGAGATAAGTGATATTTCTCTTAGCAAGTCGCTAACTCGCTATGTTGCACATGTGGCCAGGTGAGTCACATCCCATTTCCAAGTTCGTTCTTTTACTGGCACATTTTGTACTACAAGATTACAATGTCGATTCCTCTCTAGAAATAAAAGGATAACAATGGCAATGAGCAGGAGAGAATCATGATTTGGATATATCTGTGGTGTGGAAGGATCTAGAACTCTTCTTCACTTGGTTCTGTGTCCTATCGTTGGTAGAATTCTGCACTCCTTGTAGTTCATACTTTCAGACATCTGTCCTGTCCACGTGACCACTTCAATTGATCATGCTCCAAGAGAGCTTAGAACTGCAAAAGAATACATAATAGAATCAAATATAACAGAGCAGGGATCTGAAAACATTTCAATCAAACAAGTAGATAAAAGATTGCAATCCTACCGCCTTCATTCTCCGCCTCACCTCTTACAGCCTGGTGATCTAATGTAGCTGTGACATGGAACATCAGGTGAAAGCGGTCGGGTAATACCGACCGTATCCGAATCCGTGAAAATTTTACCCGAAAATTCGGATACGCATGCGGTATTTGTTTGTCGGGTCGGATACGGGTAATTACCCGGATAATTTTGTTTCGGATACGGTCGGATACGGGACAGCAGATACCGTAAATACCGGATTTTCGGATCGGATACTGGTACCGGATAATTTTAAAAATCGGGTACCCGGTTCATGATCAAGCCAAGTGACAAGTCAGCCCATTGCCCAAAGTGCCCGGCCGGCCCATTAGCAATGCATTAGAAAGTAAACCCTACCCCTAATCTATTCCCCATCCGCAGGAGACCGCAGCCGCCAAGCGACGCCAACGTCAGCCCATCGTTCGCGTCGCACCAGCGGCAGGCGTGCCCCGTCTCCGGCGGCGACGGCAGCCTCCCGCCGCTCGACTCGCTCAGCCCCGCTGAGTTCGACAGCGGATACTACCAGAACCTGGTGGCCGGCGCCGGGCTGCTGCACTCCGACCAGGAGCTGTTCAACAACGGGCCGGTGGACTCGCTGGTGCGGCTGTACAGCACGAACGCCAACGCGTTCTCGTCGGACTTCGCCGCGTCCATGGTCAGGCTCGGGAACATCAGCCCGTTGACAGGATCCAGCGGGAGGTCAGGCTTAACTGCAGGAAAGTGAATTTGTGATTTATACACGAAATTAACATGTTAATTTCGTTGTACTGAATGAAGCCTCACTTGACAATGGAATAGAAGTGTGTCGAGCAATCAGTGAATTGATTGATTGTTTTTCTTTCGTCAAGGTGTACAGTTTTAATTTGTTCAAAATTATCTAACTTTATATTCAGGAGTTTACTAGTGATTAATTAGTACCGTGCAACTCATGTGTATTATAACGTGAATCAACGGCTAGTCCGATTAGCGTGGCAGTGTTGACTTGTGTGGCTAGTCCCTATTAGTACCTCGGTATCGCCTAGCATTCACCAACTCGGTTTTCATAAGTACCGTTTTCGATCAAGTTTGTATGACATATTTTTTTAATGATCTTCTCCATAAATACTATGTGAATTTCATGTTTCAATGTAAATTAATGTGATATTTTCTTTATATACATAATAAATATCCAGATTTAATTGATACTATCTATATACATGAATATCCGACTAAGTACCAAGTATCCGTATTGTATCCGTCCCGTATAATATCCAGTATCCGCTTTCTACCCGTTCAGAATATTCCGGTATTCAGATCCGTATCCTACCCGATTTTTCACTACCCAGATCCGTGATCCGTATCCGAAAAAATAATTAGGGTAGGATATGGGATAACCTACTACCCGAATCAGTATCCGATCTGCTTTCACCCCTATGGAACATCGGTGCTCCAGCTGCTGAAGCATACCCCACCTAGCAATGCCACCATACATGCATGCATGTCAATTATTTCTGAATCTGGAACTCACATCACTCAATCATTGGCAAATGAATAATAAACGTCACTTTTCTTTTTTACTCCGCCATTGAAAGGATTTACATGGGTGATTACTTACCACAACTGCTTCAGTAAGCGCGAACATTCCCGATGCTTCTCAGTCCTACCCTCATGCGAGCAATGTTTCGTAGTGCCACGAGACGAGTGTTATGCCAAGACTAGTCCAATAGGATGCATGTTGGGTCTTTCTATGTATCACCATGCGCACATTCTTCACTCCTGAATTGTTTTTCAGCTTTTTTTCTGGGCATATTGGTGCGCAGTAAATGCTTTCAGTAGACTCTCCCAAGCAATGCTAGCCATTATTATTATTATTATTTCAATGAATCACCGGCTGTGGGCTGCAGCAGTGCATTTCATTCCAATCAGGAAGGTCCTTTTTGCCATAGTTTTCTTGCCCACTTTTAGGACCTGACAATAAAGCCACGTCAACTTGCTCTTAGTATGTATACATCAATTTTAGTCTATATGGAAGAATGAGAAAAGAGGAAAAAGAAAAGAGCTGACTCTTATTTAGTAGTCAGCTTTGTACGGAGGTATAGATAGATTATTTATGTAGAAGAGAGAAAAGATAGTTATTGTACAACATCTAAAGACAACCTTTAGAGACAGTTATTGTACAAGCTGGCTTTTAGCTTACTATTAGCCAAGAGTGGGCTTTGCTATTGTCGTGCCCTAAGAGATAGGCATTTACGGTGCTATTGTAATACATTACTTTATAATATTGTGACTTAATTGTCTCCCATTAGAATGTGGATATAAATTGCTCACTTACCTCCAAGCACCGTAGAAATTCTCCTCGGTACTACAAGATTACAACACCAATCCTTCTGTAGAAATGAAAGGATAACAATGCCAATTAGCAGGAGAGAATCATGATTGGGATATATCGATATGTGGTGTTGAAGGATCTAGAATTCTTCTTCTAATAAAAAAAGATTCTTTTCTCTAAAAAAACTTATCTTGCGCTAAGAACAGTATTCACATTACACAAAGATAATGAAGTGACCCAAGCAGTATATCTATTGGCGACGACTGATTCTGTACCTCACTCATTACATTTAGATGGAACACCGGTCATAGCATTTCACCCTGAAGAAAGTCCACCCTAACAATATTAAAGTTATTTTCATTAGTACCCAAGGCATCACGACTAGGTTTAGAATCTCATAGGTCCATTCAAATCAACCGCATTGGAAATTAAAGGGTCTTCATGTACGCATATTAGCTGAGATTACACGAGAGATGTCTCATGTATGCATGCAGGCAGTTCTTTCTCAAATATGTAGAACAGCAAGAGACAGAAGAGAGATGGAAGAGGAAATGCAAGTGTTACAAATCTTGTCCTGGTTAAGATCACAGACACAACACGCGATGCTGCAATCATGGCACTCTAAGGACTTTCTTAGAGAAACACACCATGACATGCTGTTCGTGTCTCTTCTCTGTTCCCCAATTTAGGTGCTGCAGCAGGACACACCATCTCAGGAAAGCGGCTGATTTCTAACAAGTAATCACCCTCACTCAAGTGGCCGGCCCTACCTGCCAAAATTTCATTGCACAAAAGAAATTTTGTTCTCTTATTTGAGTTCTCTGACCACAGAGAGCAATGAAACGTGAACACTGTAAATTTTATATACGGTCACAACATAAAGGAAAACTCACGGGGATTATCGAACAGCGTAGGTATATTCCTGGTGCCTCCTATTGCTACATGCTGTGACTAACGAGTAGCGTCTTCATGTGTACATGAAGAGTAGCGTGAGTGCCAGGTAACAAGTAGCACTCCACTCGACATCCGGTTGACCAGCCGACCGAAAATTGCTTCTTTTGGCTGTCATAGCAAATAAAAAGGAGAAATTTTAGTGTATTATACTAATAGTATACGGTGGACAGTACCACTGGTGGAGGAAGTATACACATCAAGGACACCACCTTTTATTTGTCCATCTTGAAGCATATCATGCATATAACCTACCTTCTGTCCTTCGGCATTTCTGTTTATAACAAGTTTAGATCGGAGATGGAATGAATGTTGCATAGCTATCTAGTTACTTGATGGCCAGAACTGTTGAGATTGGTCTTCTTCCGTTGCAGCAAACGCTAAAATATGCCGCTCAACCCTAAAATCTTGTGAGCAAACGTATTGTGTGGGTGCCAAGAGATGGATGCGATGCCAGACTAGTCCAATAAGATGCAAGTTGAGTCTCATTATTCCAAAGAATCAACCGCCGTGTACAATGTACTACATTTAGATGGCTCCAAAGACAAGCACATGGCTGTACAAGTGTATGTGTTACAGAGGACAACATATCCATCATCAGTTGATGTTGGTGATAAGTGTTGAAATCACTTATCCGGGATATAATTTCGTAATAACAGTTGAAGTGCACAATCCGGGATATAATTTCGTAATAACAGCATGATTTGAGTATTTGACTTAAGCCCTGTTCATTGTTCGAGAGTAGATTTATGACCATCCATTGCATTCCGTACGCAAACTGCTAGTACCTACTACCTAGCACAGCACTGCAAACTGCAACCTATTTGCTTGTTTCTCTGAACTAGTGTAATATACAGATTTCAGTTTCAGAGTCTGCAGCTAACTTTCAGTATTTGGGCTGCGTGAGAACTACTTACTCTAATACCCTGTATGGATTATCTGTGGTGTTACCACATGCCGTGCACTCACTCTGGGATTGCCTATCCACTGAGAGGATCCTGTAACCATCGTTTTCATAGGCCAGTTAATGGACAGGTAACCGATCAATTGAAGAAGGTAAAAACTGTTGCAATGTTTTTATTTGCAGGCATGATTCGTTTCAGAACTAGAATACTTCACAAGCCTTTATGCTAGAGTGGTTTGCGACCCTCACTGCGGATGGGAGTCGCACTCGTATTGCAACGGCTCTGTCACTGCTTGTGGTAATTCAATACTAGATTTTACGTATGAGAAATTTTACAGCGTGCTATGTTAAGAGTTATATGGTGGGTGGTGGAAATAAAATCTTGCTATTAATTTACCGAAAGTATTTCTATCACTATATTATACCGAAGAAAGTATAACAAGTATTAGCTAATTTGATATATTAGGTCAAAAATAACAAATAGTTTACCTTAAAAGAGCTATTTACGTATCCTTTATGCATTAGCATTTCTGGT
>CM070520.1:12663933-12826750 GCA_036346375.1 Guadua angustifolia
TGATGCAATTGAGCATAAATACAATGGAGAGTAAATAAATTCTTATGAAATACTAATGGGGCCCAAAATGTCCAGGAAAAATTAAGTGCGGATACCGCGTACGTTAAAGAAAAACTATTGCCTAGGAGAAATCATCATGCGTCCATAAAACCTTCAGAATGCATTTTAGTCATGTACTGACTAGCAAGTAGCAGCAATATCTTCAGCCTAAAATGGGACTGAGTGAGCGCAGGGCAAGTAGTAAGACACAGATAATCGATAAAGAGTAAAAGTTGTTCACATGCAGCCCAGCAACTGAATGTCTGCTGCAAACTCTGAAACTGAAATCTGTACATGGCACCATCTCGTATATATACCACTTGGTATAAACAAACACACACCCTTATTGCGAGAAGTGCATGCATGCTTTGCCTACTCATTGTCGGCATCCACAATACCCGGCTCTGTCTCTTGACATGTTAGAAAACATTGTGTGCTGATGACCTCGGCGTCAGCTTGGGTCTTCGTCTTCTCAAGAGTATACACATGCATGCTCTTGCTAGTTCAACAAGTAGTTCGCTTGCTTGGAATGGAGTGGCTGGCCGGCCATTCACAATGCTTTCCGTGAGTAGGACTGAGAGGCATCGGGATTAACGCACCTACAACCTCATTCACCTGAGCTCCACGTTCCTACATATGATGCTTGTCGCGAGACGATGGAGGAACGCATGACACACAAGAAGGCACACCAGTGTTGTCAAAGCGCAAGCTTCGGTTGTTAGAGCTGCCTTGCGCAAGCCAATCAACTCAAACAACCTATCCATGTAACTAAATCTATCTGTGACATGCATGGCACAAGTATTTCGTGCAAGCAGTTTACGGTTGGTGGTGGGCTGTGCAGACTTTGGACTTCAGACCAGTCTCTTACAAAACGACTCAGGATCAGGGATTTTTATTCCGATGAAATTTCGGCGAAATTTCGCGAATTTCGGGTATTTCGGTCCAGAACGAAAGGTCAATTTTTTCGGATTTGAACGAATTTGAATTAAATTCAAACAAATTTGAACGAATTTGAACGAAATTTGAACGAAATTCCGCCGAAATTTCGGAATTTCGTCTCTTTCGGTGGAGGACGAATTTTTCCCCAAACCGGATTAAAAATCCCTGCTCAGGATTGAAGTTGGTTGTTTGAAGTTGTTTGTTCCCTGAAGCTACAGAAATGTATGAGTGGACATATCTACAAAACGACTTTTTACACCTTCCCTTTCTTCTTTCCAGTGAGACCACCTATACTTTCAGAGCTCTTTGAAAGCTAAATCAGAAGACAAAAAACAAAAAATATATATCAAGATTCAAGCAACTTACCTTCTTCAATTGATCGGTTACCTGTCCATTAACTGGCCTATGAAAACAATGATTACAGGATCCTCTTAGCGGATAGCCAATCCTAGAGTGAGTGCATGGCATGTGGTAACACCACAGATAATCCATACAGAGTATTAGAGTAAGTAGTTCTCATGCAGCCCAAATACTGAATGTTAGTTGTAGACTCTGAAACTGAAATATGTATATAACACTAGTCCAGAGAAACAAGCAAATAGGAGGTTGCAGTTTGCAATGCTGTGCTAGGTAGTAGGTAATAGCAGTTTGCGATGCCGGCCAATGCTACTTGATTCAGCCACTCACCTGTTCTCGATCCTCTTCCGTTGTGGGCATCGGGACGGTAACCCCGCTCGGATCTCTTGTCATCCCGATTCCCCGGAGCGCCTCACCCCGTGCTCGCCGGGTGGAGACGCCCTTGTGACCGCGTCATGCCGGAGCCGCCCGGTCTTCATTGTTGATTTTTCATGTGCTCTCCCGTCACAAAATCTTAGGTCTTTCTCTTCTAGGTAACACGCAATTCTCACCGTTAATATAACTCATATCTTGCTAGGCATTGGATCGGTCTAATATCAAACACTCAGGTATCTAATGCTAATCTGAGATTAGGAAGTTCGACTTAAGAGTTAACAAAATATTAGAGAAAAAAAATACAAAAAGCAACGCCGTAGTTTTTTTTTTAATGAAGGTTGCTTCTTTTTTCCACCTATTGTGCACAGATATTACAAAATGTGGAGTAAATTGGTCCTTACTCCTTGTAGTAGAAATGTAATGATCTCATTAATTTCATCATTGCCAGGCAAATCATTTGCACGATCGAATTCCTTCCACGATTTGGTCCGGTCTACTTGCGAGCATTGGTATCATTTTGATCCGTCAAAGATTTCATCCGCTTGCTTCCGGGAGACACCTGCCTTCCGAATTGATAGAGAACCAACATTGCTCACTTATCAGTCAATCGTTGATGCGTGCAGCATCATGCATGACCTGTCAGAAACAGAAATAGGGCCCGGTTTTGGTCCGGTCCGCACGCCCATGAGGCGGCTTGATACATTCCTCTTTGCTCGATTCACGCAAGTTCAGGGGTGGACCCAACGTGGCAACTCCCAGACTCCATGGGCCTGATTTGCATATGGGCTTTCCTGGCCATGCCTAGACGAGTCACGCGATTCACATTTGTAGTTTTCGGCTTTTATGGGCTGAGTGATGGGCTTTGATTTACTTTCAGAGATGTTGGGCAGACAAATGATGACTGATACACTGTTATCGCAAGAGAAATACACGTCCTGCATTACCTTTGCTACTTAAAAAGAAGGTAATATTTTTTTTAAAAAAAGAAGGTAATGTGTATGTGTTACTCTGAAAAAGCTGGAAATATAAATAAGAGGCACTGAACAAGTGACTGCTAGTGTCAACGAGAATGACCATCCCTCCAGCTAGCTAGTGCTGGAAAAGATTATATGCTAGTGAGCTTGGCCTCAGCTAGCTTGGTCTTTTTATTCTCAAGAACATATATACACATATATGCATGCCCTGGCTAATACGAGCTAGCAGCTGTAGATCGCATGCTGGAATGGAGTGGCTTAGTTTGCCATGGACATTCTCCACCCAGACCAGAAGGGATCAAGGGAAAGGAAATGAAATGTTTTCCGTAGGTAGGACTGAGAGGCATCGAGAATAATGCTACTACACTCTGGTCCATATCAGCCCTCCGTGAGTAATCATTTGGAGGCCATCGTCGTTGGCCTGGTTATATCTTTCAAGCTTGATGATTTTATCGAGCTGCCCCTCATAAATAATAGGAATTTATTTGAACTGCATTGCTCGTGGGCAGAACTATGGGTGCCGGCTATACTCCGGCACCCAAAAAATTGAGAAACACCAAAATTTTACATCTTCAATAGACTAAATTTGTCGATTGAATTGATTTCGATTTTAGTGGTTTGGAATTTTTAAGACTTTAGAACTATTTGTATTATACTTTTAGCAAATTTCAAATATATATATTGGATTTATAATGGTTCGAAATTATTGCACACAAGACTATAGATTTACATGTGAAGTGTGCACTTCTATCAAAATTTGTCTAGTTCCGCCAAAGGAATTGCTTGTCTTGTCTTATACTAAAAATTGATCCGGTGCGAAACACTAGGCATTGAACAATAAATTTGAGCGAAGGGGATAATTTTAATAAGAATATGTGACAATTCTGTTTAAATGACTGAAAAATGTAAGAGTTTATTTGCTGGATTCACCTCTTAGAATATTCTCAGATAGACGGGAAAGGTCTTGAGGGAAACAATGATCAAGCTGAAAAACACATCAGATAAGCACTGACAACACAATACATTAATCCGTCAATATCCATCTTAATTTCAGTTTAAAGTACACGAGAACAGATCATGTGTACGGAATGCAATGGATGGTCATAAATCTACTCTCGAACAATGAGCAGGGGTTAAATCAAATACTCAAATCATGATGTTATTACGAAATCATATCCCGGATTGTGCATTTCAACTTGATGTCTAGTGCTGTCTTCAAAAAAAAAAAAACTTGATGTCTAGTGGAGTGCTACTTGTTACCTGGCACTCACACTACTCTTCCTGTACACACGAAGACACTACTCGTAAGTCACAACATGTAGCAATGGGAGGCACCAGGAATACACCTACGCTGTTCGATAATCCCCGTGAGTTTTTCTTTATGTTGTGACCGTATATAAAAATTTACAGTTATGTTTCATTGCTCTCTGTGGTCAGAGAATTCAAATAAGAAAACAAATTTTTTTTTTGCAATGAAATTTTGGCAGGTGGGGCCGGCTGCTTGAGTGAGGGTGATTACTTGTTAGAAATCAGCCGCTTGCCTAAGATAGGGTGTCCTGCTGCAGCACATAAATTGGGGAACAGAGAAGAGACGAACAGCATGTCATGGTGTGTTTCTCTAAGAAAGTCCTTTGAGTGCCATGATTGCAGCATCACATGTTGTGTCTGTGATCTTAGACAGGACAAGATTTGTAACACTTGCATTTCCTCTTCCATCTCTCTTTTGTCTCTTGCTGTTCTGCATATTTGAGAAAGAACTGCCTGCATGCATGCATGAGACATCTCTTGTGTAATCTCAGCTAATATGCGTACATGAAGACCCTTTAATTTCCAATGTGGTTGATTTTTACGAAACACATATCTATATACAGTGGCGTAGCTAGGATTTTAGTCATGGGTGGTCCAGCTTAACTTTTTTTAACACCTACGAAAACATCTTAATAGATTTGGAAACCTATGACTAGCAAGCTAAATGCATCAAATGTAAAGAACCAGAGTAAAGTTTCAGCCCCCATCTAGAACAGATGAAAGAAGCCAATATTGTAAATATCTGTTTATAGAGAAGATGTGGTTATTTTGTTTGGTGCTTACAGGAAGGAAAACGTTGGGATAACATTGAAATACTGCACTTTTGGAGGCGATTTAGAGGGCATTCAGGAAGGAAAACATTGGGATAACATTGAAATGGGCTGGGCCAGGGTGGTCCGTGGCCCACCGGGACCACCCTGTAGCTCCGCCCCTGTCTATATATATAAACAATTGATGATATTTAAGACATCTCCTTCGTTTTAAGAGCAAAAAAATCCCCACAATATTTCTAAATTCTAGAAATTCTCATATTAATCGAAAGAAAAACGGAAGGTTTTTCACCACTTATTTTAGTGGGACCAGATTATAACGGTATAGATTAATAATATATAACAAATATAATTATATTTCACTCATTGAAATAATCTCCACCACTATTTTGGTGGGACCAGATTATAATGGTGCGGATTAATTATATATAAATAGAGTTATATAACAAATACAATTGTATTTCAATAATTGGAAGTAGAGTCGTATATCAAATACAATTATATCATAATATCTAAACGCGCAATTGCGTAGGTAAATCTACTGGTTAATAATAATGTTAGGGTTGTTGTAAAACGTCGTCGATCGCCAATAATCAATCGCTAATTGTAGATGTAATCACGAGAGCAAGAACAATAAACACACAATGTAGGGGTGGAATTTTCTCTCGCTTTATTGATTCCATAGTTTACAATGAGGGGGCACCCGATATATATAGCGGCGTGAGGAGAGAGTTCGGATTCGACCACACCATCAAGAGATAGAGTCCTAACCATATTTGGTTTTAGGTTTCCTTATCTCACAACACTCTACCTTGGTTGAATACCGCGTAATGCATATGTCTCGTTAAAAACTCTACTCAAAAACCCAGTTGGAAAAAAGAGATGGAGAAAAGAGTACATTGCACTCACACGCTATGTTACACTAGTTGCCTCATTAAAAACCTTTATGTGAGAAAACTTCAGGAAAATTCACAAAGGGAAAAAGAGTACAACTTATAACCTTCAGGGTTTTATTACGATCTTCAGGAACACAATAAAGATTATGGTTCAAGGGTTCCCCCCCCTGAACTTTGCATCTCTCTAAGTCTTCTCATTTCAATGCCTTTAACATATCTTTGAAATATGGATTTAGACAAGGACTTAGTGAATAAATCTGTGAGATTTTCACATGTTTAGTTTGTAAGATCTTTATCTCACAACTCTTCTGGAGTTCATGAGGATATAATAACTTAGGAGCAATATGCTTCGTGATGTTGCTCTTTATATAACCCAATTGCATTTGTGCAACACAAGCAGAATTATCTTCATAGATAATTGTGGGGATATCGACGGTGTTAAGGCCACATGACTTCTGGATATAGCCAATCACACGTCGCAGCCAAACACATTCACGTGAGGCTTCATATAAGGCTATAATCTCTGAGTGGTTGGTAGAAGTTGCTACCAGCGTCTGTTTACAAGACCGCCAGGAAACGGCTGTACCACCGCAGAGGAACACAAAACCAATATGAGATTTGGCACTGTGGGGATCAGACAGATAGCCAGCATCCGTATATCCCACCATGGTCGAGTCTTGGTTCTTCTGGAAAAACAATCCAAGATCTTGAGTACCTTGGAGATATCTGAGTAAAGTCTTTACACCAGCCCAATGTCTTCTGATTGGGGCTGAACTATGTCTTGCTAGCAAATTTACTGTGAATGCAATATCAGACCTTGTGCAGTTCGCAAGGTACATGAGTGCTCCGATAGCACTTAAATATGGGACTTCAGGTCCTAAGACTTCCTCATTTTCCATCATCGGTCTGCATGGGTCTTTATCCACTTCGAGGGATTTAACAACCATGGGGGTTTTCAATGGATGTGATTTATCCATATTAAACCTCTCCAATACCTTCCGGGTATAGGAAGACTGGTGAACAAGAATTCCTTCTGGGAAATGCTCTAGCTGCTGGCCTAAGCAAAATTTGGTTTTACCCAAATCTTTCATCTCAAACTCCGTCGTGTGGTAAGCACTTGCTTCCTTTATCTCCTCTGTGGTTCCGATGATATTCAGGTCATCGACAAACACTGAGATGATACAGAATCCATTCTGGGATTTCTTTATGAACACACAGGGACAATCATCATTATTGGAGTATCCCTTCTTCAGGAGGAACTCACTAAGCCGGTTATACCTGAAAGGACCGATATGTCGCCTAGAGGGGGGGTGAATAGGCGTAATTAAAATTTGCAATTAAATAAAATCACCCGAGGCCCAAAATCCGGAGTGTCCGGACTTAATGTCCGGATAGTCCGGAGTAAATGTCCGGAGTGTCCGGACAGGTGACCTCGAAATGAGAATTTTAAATCCTTGCAAATTTTCAACAATCTAGCTGAATACAAAGGTTCTAAATGATCTCAGGTACCTTGGAAAAATATAGATCTAAAGCCAACCACTGAGATAAAGTAGATCGGGGCACCACAAGTTCCAAGAACTACAAACCCTAGCACAAGCAAGTGAAGAACACAAAGACAACGAATTTGTTACCGAAGTTCGGATTCTTGAAGGGAATCCTACGTCTCCGTTGAGGAGGCACAAAGCCCGGGTCCCTCTTGACCCCTTTCCTCCCGGTGTTGCACAAAGCACTCGCCGGTCTTCACTTCTTGCCTCTTTCCTTTCGGAGGCGAGACTAGCCTTCACAAACAACCGGGGCTCTCCACACGAAGACTTGGAGGCTCCCGGTGACTCCTTGCCGTCTAGGAGCCCTTCAAACTCCAAGAGTAATAAATACGCCGCTAAATCAACTTGGAGGATGAAACTTGTGCTCAAGAATCAAACAAGCAAGCTCAAAGCACTTGAATCCCCTTCTTTCTCCCCAAAGATGCAAATCAAATCAAAGATTTAAGTGGGAGAAAGAAGCTAGGGCTTGAGAGAGTGAGCTTGGGAATTGAATGCAGCAATGAAAAATTGGGCAACGGTTGGATTTGGAGTGAGGGCTTAAATAGCTCTCCCAAAATCCAACCGTTCTGTGTGCTCAAGACATCCGGACTGTCCGGACATTATCTTCGGATACTCCGACAATTTCCCGAGTGTCCGGACTAAATGTCCGGATACTCCGGACTTTCGAAGAAGGACCAACCGAGGACCCCACTGAGTATCCGGATTTAATCCCCGGATACTCCGGACATTTTCCTCGGAGTGTCCGGACTAAATGTCCGGATACTCCGGACTTACCTCCTCGGCCAGGAGTACCCTTAGATAGGAAATGCATTGTTTTAAAATTCTTTTGAGATGCAATTTTCATCCTATGAGCACAAGCATATCCTAGAAGCGATTTTCCGTCGTATCCCCCTTAATAGTACGGCTATCCTTAGACTCAATAAAATAAAGATTTCAACTAAAGTCTTGATGCCGCCTTTTCCAATTTTAAAGATGGTGGGGATCTCCAATCGCCAATCTAACGATGATATCTTCTTGATCACTGCATAGAATCTCACATGCATCGTTAGAGACAAGAATTGTGTTGCCATAAATCACCAAAACTCTTTGAGGGGCCTAGATGCACTTTCAATCTCCCCCTTTTTGGTGAATTGATGACAACACAATTGGATTTAGATAAAAATTTGAATGATATAGTATTTGGAAGGCCAAATACTTGGAGGGAGGAGCTCCCCCTAAATGCGTGCATTAGAGAAGTTTTGAGATAAATATCAAATGCACATATTTACGGGAAAAATTTTCAAAAGCTCCCCCTAAATGATTTCATTCTGGAGAATGTAACATGATATAGAGTAGATAATTTGCGCAAATAGATATGACATGATATCACACAAATGCATAACGGAAATTGATATTAAGCAAAGATATTAAGCAAATAGTTCGACATAAGTTCGACATCCAACAAGTTCACGAACGCACCAAAAAGCACAAGATCAACGAAACATTAAACAAAGTGACCAAGGCAAGCACACAAGATCAAGCACACAAGATAAAAGCTAGACTCTCTCTCCCCCTTTGGCATCAAGACACCAAAAAGGAAGAGTCTACCACCAAGAACTACTCGTCGTCGCCGGAAGGCTCGTAGTCCTCCTCCTCGCTGTCGTCGTCGCTGCCACTGACGCTGGCCTGAGGTGCAGGAGTTGGAAGATCGAAGAGCTGCCGGGTAGCGGAATCCACAACAGATACATGAGCTGACTCCTCAGACTCGCTACTGGCTGGAAGATCCTCACCCTGCTGGCGGCGGTAGGCGCGGAACTCGCGGCGGTGCTCACGAAGCTCACGACAGGTCTCCTTGACTTGTTCAGACATATCCTGGCATAAGCAAAACAGGCACTTGAGCATCCTCTTGATGGTGTTGCGGCTAGTGCGAGGAGAACCTTCTCCCGTGGGAGAAACTGGAGCGGTCGGAGCTAGAGGAGGAACGGTAGAGGAAGCTGGAGGAGGCGCAGACGGAGCAAAAGACCTGGTGATAGGAGGACGACCCTTGGGACGCTTGTCCACAGGAGCTGCAGGAGCGGACTGAGGACGGACCTTGTATGGCACATGCTCCACATCCTTCACGAAATCAAGCCCCGTGGCGTGCTCAATCACAGCCATAATAAACGGCGCATATCCGCAGCTGCTGGAGTTGCTCAAAGAATTGTAGCGGATGGCCTCCCAGATGAAATCAACCACGTCAAACCCATGAGTGCGCTCAACCAAATGGAATAGCAAATTTCTAACATAAGAACTGATGGTTGACGCATCTCCCTCCTTGGGCCAAAGAGTGACCCGAAGCAACCGAAGAAGAACAGCTGGCACTGGCTTCAGACCCTTGATAGTCCCCATCACAATATGCTGAGACGAGTCATATAAGTCTCCCAGCTGCTCAGGAGCCATGACCTTCTTATCATGCAGCTTGGCATCCCCATCAGCTGACCGCAAATGCAACACTCTAGCAAAGGTCCTCTTGGTCACCACGCACTACGCTTTATCGGTCATCCACCAAATTGCATCTTGCATTTTATCAAAATAGAGAGTGGCATAAAATTGCATGATTACCTCATCATTCCAAGAATGCATAAAGCTCATAATGTCCTTCACTTTATGCCGCTCACAAATCTCGATGACTTGGTCGAAGATGGGATTTTGAGCCTCAGACATATATAGCCAATCAACTCGCTTCATCTTCATCACCGGATTCTCCATAGGCAGAAGAACAGTCTCATAAAAGTCAGAGTGGAACCTGTTCCAGAACCGCTTGTCAACGTACTGATCTTGGTGGAACTCGAGCGGATCTTTGTTTCTCTGCGCAACTATGGCCTTGCCCTTTCCGCACCCCACACGATAGTCAACTACACGGTGGCATCATCCGCCCGGATATCTCCACCGGGCTGAAGCTTCTCAAGGGACCAATCGCCAACTTTGACTCTTGATATCGCTTTTTTCGCTCACGAAGCCTAGCATGTTCATCCGCGGGATGCTCTTCGGCAAGATTTTCTTGAGGGTTACTTTGAGCAGGAGACGGAGCAGCGGGAGGAGCGGTGAGGAGGTTTGCACGGCCTTGGGAAATTTTCTTCACGCCTAGCCTTTTCCTTTTGGGAGCGCCGGAAGGGGAGGAAGGAGGTGACTCAACTGGGCGCTTGCCGGCACCAGAACCTCCCTGGGAAGAAGACATCTGAGAGGGAACAAAGGTTGGAGTGAAAAAGAGTTGCACGAAAGCAGATTTCATAATTTATATTTTCGGGCCGAGAGGTACAACTCGGATACTCCGGACATTTTGTCCGGACTGTCCGAACAATTACTCCGGATACTCCGGGGATTTAGTCCGGAGTGTCCTGGGTTTTGTCCGAATACTCCGGATAAAATATCCGGAGACTCCGGGTTGGACAGATTCGAACCCAAAACCCTAAATTGCAAACAATGTGGGATTTGAAGAGCACATTCTAGTGATTAATCAAGGAGGTGAATGTACTCTAATCAGAGGAGCCCTAACCCTAGGTATTTCAAGACTCAAACGGAGATTAGGGCAAAAGATGTCATACCACAACGAAGAACCACAAAAACGAAGAAATGCCGAGGGAGATCCTTCCCCAAGCCCTCCAAGGATGATCCGGAGACTCCGGAAGGTGAGGAACACGCCGGAGTTGGAGGAGAACCGGAGGGCGGCGGCTAGGGCGAAGGTTTGATGTGGATGCGGTTGAAACAAATGAGAGGAGGGAGAAAAGGATGCCCCCGCACGGGCTTAAATACCCACAGCCATCACAGTCCGGATACTCCGGACATTTTGTCCGGACACTCCGGACAATTTGTCCGGACACTCCGGATAATTAGTCCGGACTGTCCGAGCTGACAGCTCGGGATTCAAATAGGAATTTCAAGGATTTTAAAGGGATGATTGACTCCAAGAATTGGGAAAAGAAATCCTAGGAGACGCCTTTGCACACTGTGACTAGCGAACACAAAACCAGACAATCCATAGTCACATGTCATTGGGCACGATCCGAAGATCAAAGATTTCGAAGAACACGAAAAAGATCAAAGAAAAAGACCAAATAAATTTTCTTTGAAACATTTTCAAGCATCAATCAAAGGCATGCACTTCTCAAGCCAAGTTGCGAGAATCAAGAATATTTAGCCCACTTCTCAATTCACAAAATCTCTTCTCGTCAAGCGGTTTAGTAAATATATCGGCTAATTGGTCATTTGTGCTCACATGTTGGATATCGATATCGCCTTTTGTGGAATGGTCTCTTAGGAAATGATGGCGGATATCAATATGCTTTGTACGGGAATGTTGGACGGGGTTGTTGGCAATTTTTATGGCGCTCTCATTGTCACACAAAAGTGGCACACGGTTATAGGTTAGGCCATAATCATTTAGAGTTTGTCTCATCCAAAGCAATTGCGCACAACAACTCCCGGCGGCTATATACTCGGCTTCGGCTGTGGATAGGGCTACAGAATTTTGCTTCTTGGAAGACCAAGAAACAAGGGATCTACCTATGAACTGACAAGTACCCGAGGTACTCTTCCTATCCACCTTACATCCGGCATAATCCGCATCGGAATAGCCGACTAACTCAAATGATGAACCTTTAGGATACCAAAGCCCGAAATGAGGAGTGTGCACTAAATACCTCAAGATTCTCTTTACGGTCACCATGTGGCACTCTTTTGGAGCAGCTTGAAAACGTGCACACATGCACACACTAAGCATGATATCGGGCCTAGATGCACAAAGATAGAGTAAAGAGCCGATCATCGAACGATATACCTTTTGGATGACCGGTTTACCTTCTTTGTCGAGGTCTAGATGCCCGTTGGCTTGCATCGGCGTCTTGATTGGCTTGGCGTTCTCCATGCCGAACTTCTTGAGCATGTCCTTGATGTACTTTGTTTGGCATATAAAAGTTCCTTCCTTCAATTGTTTGACTTGAAATCCGAGGAAGAACTTTAACTCGCCCATCATGGACATCTCGAATCTTTTAGTCATTATCCTGCTAAAATCCTTGCATAAATGTTCATTAGTAGATCCAAATATAATGTCATCAACGTATATTTGACAAACAAATAAATCATCGTCAATGTGTTTAGTGAAGATAGTAGGGTCGGCCTTTCCGACTACGAAACCTTGACCGAGGAGAAAATCACGAAGACACTCGAACCATGCTCTCGGCGCTTGCTTAAGTCCGTAGAGAGCCTTGTGTAGGAAGTAGACGTGGTCCGGATGGTTCGGGTCTTCGAATCCGGGTGGTTGCTCGACGTAGACCATTTCGGAAAGTGGTCCATTTAAGAAGGCGCTTTTCACGTCCATTTGATACAACTTAAAATCATGGTGAGTAGCAAAGGCAAGTAATATTCTAATAGATTCAAGCCTAGCTACTGGAGCGTATGTTTCATCGAAATCCAAACCTTCTATTTGCGTGAAGCCTTGAGCAACCAACCGTGCCTTGTTTCTAGTCACTATTCCGTTCTCATCTTGCTTGTTCCGAAACACCCACTTGGTTCCGATCACGTTTTGCTTGGGTCTTTCGACAAGCTTCCATACTTGATTTCTCTCGAAGTTGTTCAACTCCTCTTGCATAGCCATCACCCAATCCGGATCTTGGAGAGCTTCTTCTACCTTGAGTGGTTCAAGAGAAGATACAAAGGAGTAAAATTCACAAAATTTGCAAGTCGAGATCCGTGGATACTCCCTTGTTAATGTCTCCAAGTATATTGTCGACCGGGTGATCGCGTTGTATGCTTTGATGCACTCTCGGATGAGGAGTTGTTGCATTTATACGTTGAATAGGACCTCCGTCATCTTGAGAAGTGTTGGAACCATCTTGAGCTTGAATGGAAGAGGGAGGATTAACATTTGGAGCACAGATGTCCGGAATGTCCGGGGTTAAGTCCGGACACTCCGGAGATTTTGTCCGGATACTCCGGACATTATCCCGGACACTCCGGGTTGAGGTGCTCGGGATTGCATCCGGCTCCACCGGTTTTACCTCCCCAATTGCCAACTTCTTGATTGCTTCGCATGGAGGTTCTTCCCTATCAATTTCATCACAATTAACTTGTTCTACTTGAGAACCATTAGTTTCATCAAATGTTACGTCACGCGAGATTTCAACTACACCGGTGGTGTTATTGAAAACCCGATATGCGTAAGCATTCGATCCATAACCAAGTAAAAATCCCTCATCTACTTTAGGAGCAAATTTAGAAGACTTAGCCCTTTTGTTGAGGATGAAGCATTTACTCCCAAATACTCTAAAGTAGGATACATTGGGTTTCTTCCCGGTGAGGAGCTCGTATGCCGTCTTCTTTAGCAACTTGTGAAGATATAATCGGTTGGAGCTGTGGCACGCGGTGTTGACGGCTTCCGCCCAGAATATGTCGGAGACTTTGTACTCGTCAAGCATCGTACGCGCCATCTCGATGAGGGTTCGATTCTTCCTCTCGGCTACCCCATTCTGTTGAGGAGAATAGGGAGCCGAGAACTCATGCTTGATGCCTTCTTCATCGAGAAACTCTTCAACACCGGTATTCTTGAATTCGGTGTCGTTATCGCTCCGTATTTTCTTGATCTTCACATCGAACTCATTTTGAGCTCTTCTCATGAATTTCTTCAAGCTTCCTTGGGCTTCGCTTTTATCATGCAAAAAGAACACCCAAGTAAATCGAGAAAAATCATCAACGATAACTAAACCATACTTATTTCCTCCGATGCTAATGTAGGCGATCGGGCCGAACAAATCCATGTGAAGCATCTCTAGGGGTCTTGTGGTGGTCATCACATTCTTGGCGGGATGAGAAGCACCGACTTGCTTCCCGGCTTGACATGCGCTACATACCCTGTCTTTCTCAAAGACAACGTTGGTTAGTCCAAGAATGTGGTTGCCCTTAAGGAGTTTGTGAAGGTTTCTCATACCAACATGGGCAAGTCGGCGATGCCAGAGCCAACCCATGCTAGATTTAGCCATAAGACATGTTTCAAGGTTAACTCTATCAGTAGAGAAATCTATAAGATAGAGATTACCCTTTAAATGACCCTTAACGGCTACTGAACCATCAACCCTCTTAATGACATCCACACCTTTCTCACTAAACACACAATTATAGCCCGCTTCACATAATTGTGCAACGGACAATAAATTGTAGCTTAGAGATTCAACAAGCAAAACATTATTTATATGGAAATCATTGGTAATCAAGATCTTACCTAAACCTACCACTTCACCTTTTCCGTTATCGCCAAAAATGATGCTTTCACTATTTGATCCATTGGCTTCCAAATACGCGAACGTTGCCCTTTCTCCGGTCATATGATGCGTACATCCGCTATCCAAGATCCAACTTGTTCCACCGGAGATATAGGCCTACAAAATGAAATTTAGTTTTTGCTCTTTGGTACCCAAACTTGTTTAGGTCCGCGCATGTTAGTGACAAGTGATTTGGGGACCCAAATAAATCGCACACTAGAAGCATTCTTGGGCTTACCCCCAATATGATGAGCAACTACTTTACCGAGGCTAGTCCTCTTAAGCACATATGAAGCAAAGAAAGTAGATTGAGCCTTATATTTAGAGTTTGCTTCCCCCTTTACGAAGTGAATGGGCTTGTTCAAAGGTGCAACCACAATGTGGTTTCCTTTGCCCTTGGAAGGGACATAACCAAGCCCATGCTTCATGGGGTTACCTTTGCGCTTACCGAGGAACTCCTCTAGTCCCTTGCTAGCCTTATAGGACTTTTGTAGTCCATCTTCGAGCATTCCCTTGAGCTTCTCATTTTCATTAGCAAGTACTTGCAAAGTCTCAAGGTTAGTGGTACAAATATCAATATTGACATTATAGCACCTAGCGCATCCATTGCTCGTTGAAGGTAATGAAAAATTTGAGTTAATAGTTGAGGTAATCGGAGGGCTATTCTTGAGATCAACAAGCTTCAACTCAAGAGCCTTGCAAGCATCCTTTGCCTTAGCAAGTTCCTCTTCGAGTGAAGCGTTGGTGATCTCGAGACTAGTCACCTCGGATTCGATTAATTTTGAGTTCTCAACTAATTTCTCATTTTTCTCTTTTTCAAAAGACAAGCTCTTCTTTAGCTCACGGTTTTTCTCTTTTTCGAGAATGAGCAAATCCTCTTGAGCTTCAAGAGTAGCTTCCTTTTGTTCTACAACTTCCTCCAACTTTTCAATATTTTTTAAAAGCAGGTTTAATTTATGAATGTCAAAATTCTTCATAGATTTAAGCACAGTGTTAGCATCATCATCATCACTATCGCTATCGTGCTCATCTAGACATTCATTAGCAATGGAGAGGGTGGAGTCTTTTGACGATACCTTATGCCCTTTTGCCATAAGGCACATAGGAGTGTTGTCGTCGTCATCGCTCAAGTTGTCGAAGAGGCTCTTCGACGTTGTTGAGGTGGTAGGCACGGCGATGGCGACGGAGGCAATTCCTCCTTCCTCGTCAGACTCGGAGCTTGAGTCGGAATCGGAGTTTGAATCCCACTCTTCTCCAATATGCGCTTGACCTTTGTGCTTGTAGTGCTTGAATTTCTTGCTCTTTTCTTTGTCTTTGCCTCGATATTTGTCTTTCTTGTGAGGCTTCTCATCTTTGCTTTCCTTGTGCGGACACTCGGCAATGAAGTGGCCGGTTTCACCGCATTCATAGCATCTTCGAGTAGAATGTCTACCCTTTGACTTTCTTCCAAAGCTCTTCGACTGACCTCCTTGTTTGAAGTTCTTCTTCTTGAAGAATTTGTTGAATCTTCGCACGAACAGAGCCATATCTTCATTTGTCAAAGGACCATACGACTCTTCATCTTCGCTCGAACTCTCTTCCGCTTGGAGCGCTATCTTGACGGCCTTGAGGGCAATCCCTTTCTTCTTGCCAGACTTGAGTTCTTCAACGACCTCGGCTTCCTTCACCATCATCTCGTCCATCATGAGCCGGCCAATGACATCATGAGGTGTCAATGTGTCGAAGTTGGGCCGGTCTCGGATCAATTGAAAAGGTTGCGGTTGGTAGGAGTGATTACGCGGAGAATGATCTTCACAACTGCCTTGTCAGAAAGATCGGTGCACCCGAGACCTTTGGCTTGATTTACAAGTACCATTAGCCGGTCAAACATCTTGTTGTAGGACTCTCCTTCTTCCAAAGTGAACCGGCTTAGCTCACCAATGATGAGCTCTATCTTTGATTCACGGACACTTGAAATCCCTTCATGACTCACTAGGAGTCTATCCCAAATGGCCTTTGCTTCCTCAAGTCCATCCACTCGATTGAACTCGGAATCACTTAAAGCATTAAACAAGGCATTGACGGCCAAGTCATTGAAATGTTGATCTTTGTCTTCTTCGGGAGTAAGATTCTCGGGATCATTAGGCTTGAAACCTGTTTGCACAATCTTCCAAATAGAAGGGTGAAGTGACCTCAAGTGCATCTTCATCTTATGCTTCCATGCCGCATAGTGAGTGCCATCGAAATGAGGCGCTCGACCGGAGGGCACGGAGACATACGAGGAAGAGCTGAGGGAATTGTAATTAAGTGGAATTCCCATCCTAAGATCATCCCCCGTACCCGAGGTGCGGGTGAGATCTTCGACAGACTTCCCTGTTTGCGACATATTGATTCTCCAAGCGGTTAAGCCAAACTAAGGAGATTTGGCTCTGATACCAATTGAAAGGACCGATATGTCGCCTAGAGGGGGGGTGAATAGGCGTAATTAAAATTTGCAATTAAATAAAATCACCCGAGGGCCAAAATCCGGAGTGTCCGGACTTAATGTCCGGATAGTCCGGAGTAAATGTCCGGATAATCCGGAGTAAATGTCCGGAGTGTCCGGACAGGTGACCTCGAAATGAGAATTTTAAATCCTTGCAAATTTTCAACAATCTAGCTGAATACAAAGGTTCTAAATGATCTCAGGTACTTTGGAAAAATATAGATCTAAAGCCAACCACTGAGATAAAGTAGATCGGGGCACCACAAGTTCCAAGAACTACAAACCCTAGCATAAGCAAGTGAAGAACACAAAGAAAACGAATTTGTTACCGAAGTTCGGATTCTTGAAGGGAATCCTACGTCTCCGTTGAGGAGGCACAAAGCCCGGGTCCCTCTTGACCCCTTTCCTCCCGGTGTTGCACAAAGCACTCGCCGGTCTTCACTTCTTGCCTCTTTCCTTTCGGAGGCGAGATTAGCCTTCACAAACAACCGGGGCTCTCCACACGAAGACTTGGAGGCCCCCGGTGACTCCTTGCCGTCTAGGAGCCCTTCAAACTCCAAGAGTAATAAATACGCCGCTAAATCAACTTGGAGGATGAAACTTGTGCTCAAGAATCAAACAAGCAAGCTCAAAGCACTTGAATCCCCTTCTTTCTCCCCAAAGATGCAAATCAAATCGAAGATTTAAATGGGAGAAAGAAGCTAGGGCTTGAGAGAGTGAGAGAGTGAGCTTGGGAATTGAATGCAGCAATGAAAAATTGGGCAACGGTTGGATTTGGAGTGAGGGCTTAAATAGCTCTCCCAAAATCCAACTGCTATGTGTTCTTAAGACATCCGGATCGTCTCGGGACATTATCTTCGGATACTCCGGATAATTTCCCCGGAGTGTCCGGACTAAATGTCCGGATACTCCGGACTTTCCAGAGAAGGACCAACCGAGGACCCCAGCTCGGAGTATCCGGATTTAATCCCCGGATACTCCGGACATTTTCCCCGGAGTGTCCGGACTAAATGTCCGGATACTCCGGACTTACCTCCTCGGCCAGGAGTACCCTTAGATAGGAAATGCATTGTTTTAAAATTATTTTGAGATGCAATTTTCATCCTATGAGCACAAGCATATCCTAGAAGCGATTTTCCGTCGTATCCCCCTTAATAGTACGACTATCCTTAGACTCAATAAAATAAAGATTTCAACTAAAGTCTTGATGCCGCCTTTTCAAATTTTAAAGATGGTGGGGATCTCCAATCGCCAATCTAACGATGATATCTTCTTGATCACTGCATAGAATCTCACATGCATCGTTAGTATACGCAATTGTGTTGCCATAAATCACCAAAACTCTTTGAGGGGCCTAGATGCACTTTCAATACCACATTCTTTTCGACTGTTTTAATCCGTATAGCGATCTCTACAGTTTAACGCTATACATATTGCGATTATTAGGATTCGGGACTTTTACTCCTTTAGGGACTTTCATATAAATGTCCGAATCTAGTGACCCATATAAATATGCGGTCACCACATTCATTAACTGCATTTCTAAATTTAAGCCAGGTGCCATTTATATTAAATATTGGAACGTTATTCTACTCAACACAGGAGAATAGGTTTCATCGTAACTGATGCCGGGTCTCTGTGTGAACCCTTGTGCTACAAGCCTCGCTTTTTATATCTCACCACAAGGGTATTTTCATTTCTCTTCTGGATGAAAAACCCATTTGATCTTGCAGGGAATCACTTTTAGGAATATTCAGTCAACAGGACCAGAAACTTTCCTCTTATTAAGCGAGCGCTGCCTCAATTGCTTCTTTTGTTTGACCCTATCTGAGCGCTTCTGGCACTCTGCCATAGACTTTGGATCTGGATCCAGCTTTTAGCAATTTTAGAGGCAAATATATGTCGACAATTGTAGTCTTTCTATTATTCATTTCTCCTGCATCACTTCGGGGATATATTTATATAAATTTCTTCCAACTCCTCGTGATTTCCCACAAAGACGGAGTCTGGGTGTTCCGACTTCCCAGCGTGGAATTGTGCGCGCAAATATACGCTGGGTTATCATCTTCAGGATGGATCACTTCAGGGATGTTACCATCTCCGTGATGGCTCACTTCAGGGATTTTCCCAACATCAGGTTAAGCTTCTTTCACTCTCACGGTAGTGTTCTCATTTTGTTCGGTTCTCTACTTCATGACGTCTCATGAATTGAGTCTCGTGTACCTGGAGGCCTCCCCCTCTTCTTATCGTGAGGGTCAAGAGTGGGTTCAATATCCTTCTAGGGTATCCCCACTCTTTTAGGTGCATATACTTCAGGTATATGAGATCTTTCACTCCCTTATGACCAGTGAAGGCATTTGGCAGATCATTAGCTTATTTATTGCAGATTTATTATCCTCCGAACTTCAAGTTTGGTCTCTCTAGTGCGTGGATCTAAGGACTAGGCATTCTCTAGTGTGGTACTTATCTCCCCCTAATGCCGAAAAATGTCCTTAGTATAATCAGCAGATTCGAGCAGTGTCTGAATCCCCGTCATAGGCTCTAGGTATTTTAATACATGACAGAGATTCATAATCCACATAGATCCTCAACTTCTGGTAAGGTCCTATATGGTGGTACGCTGTGGTGGAGAGATTGGCACGTATACAACACAGCCAAATTTTCGCAGATGGAAAATACTTGGTTCTTTCCCACGCACTAGCTACAAAGGGGAAAATTCATGGAATGCAGTTGGTCTGAGTTGAATTAATGATGCAGCGTGCAGCACTGCATGGCCCCAACAACTGGTGGGTAACCTATAATTCTGCAAGAGTGGCCTAGCAATAAACTTTACTCTCTTAATTAATGACTCTGCAAGGCCATTTTGGGTGTGGACATGGGGTACAGAATGCTCTACATTAATGCCTAGAGCCATACAGAAATCATTGAATGCTTTTGAGGTAAACTCGCCAGCATTGTCCATTCGAATGGACTTGATTCTTTCTTCTGAAAAGGAGGCTCTTAATTTAATGATTTGGGCGATTAATTTAGCAAAGGCATGGTTCCTAGTAGATAAGAGACATACATGGGACCATCTAGTAGAAGCATCTATTAGTACCATAAAATATCTGAAGGGGCCCGACAGGGGCTGAATTGGTCCACAGATATCATCTTGAATTCTCTCCAGGAAATTCAGTGATTCTTCCCTAATTTTAAGATGAGAGGGATTTAACTATCGCCTTTCCTTTAGCACATGCAGAGCACATAAAAGCTTCGTGTTTAGGAAAGGTCAGTAGTTTTTATATTATGGCCAGAAATTATTTATTATTCTTCTTATAATATTCAACTCAAGATAACCCAATGATCGGCTAGAACTTAAATATCTCTGGGTTTTTGTCGCAACATAAACTTTAGGTTTTCTATGTGCATAGTATAACCCGGAGGAGAATGAATGAAACTTTTTAACCACACATTAATTATACCCATTAAACTTAATCATGAGTAGGTATTCTATACTGTCCTCATTCTTTGTCTCCATATGGAAACGGTTCAGACCAATGTCTTTAAAACTTAAGAGAGTGCGACTGGACTCAAGGTATAATATGGCATTTTTCCAGTGCCAACTATGAGGGTATCGCTTCTGGCAATAGTCGTAATAATTCCAATTTACTTAGTGTGGTACAACTGTCTTCTAGACAGATTTTCTCCTCCCTTATCGGATTACACTTTGTTCTATATTAGAAGTATGATTTATCAATCAAACAATTGTTGCATCAGGAACAAATTATAGAATATAGAACAAACATAGCACAATCAAACAAATATCTAGGAAATATCAATTTATTCAATTTTGAATGATAATCGCTCAACAGGAGCATAGACCAAATGTTCATTCAGGAACTAGGCTAAACTGATAAGGAGACTTATAAGGAATATGTGACATCGACTAGCAAAGTGAAGGACTACTTAGGAGACTAAAACAGGTCTCCTTATGAGTCATATATGTCCTTCAGGACCCTCAAACTTTATAATTTCAAGAACCATATTATCACACTTCTCAAGACTCATGTCAACAACAAAGTTGAATAAAGAAGTATGATTCAACATTATTTGCCCGAATCTTATTTACTTTTCCAATGATTTTTGAGTAAAGGCCTACGACATGCTTCGGGATGCAATAGTCGCATGACCAATAGTCAATGCATTCATACCTAAAATAGGGTTTGCCGCCTTACTTCTGGAAGTCCTTGACTTTTTTTACCTTTACTCTGAATTGTCTCTTCCCCTTATCCCCTCTATTCCATTAGCCCTTTCTGCGGCCACAGATATTGCTAGCCTGCTGAGCATTTGCATGTGCTTCAAGCACTGCAAGACTTCCATTAGGGAGTACGTGATGATTCTTCACTAGGAGTTCATCATATTTTCTGCTTCTAGCAAATGCATATAAGATCGAAGTACTTCTGGCACTGAGCATGGTGATACTATTACAGTAGTATCCACATATTGGGGTGGCAGGTGCATATTCTGAAAGCACAGGAGGATTCATTCGCACTATGCTTCTGGTAACAGAACGGATCTTTACTGGTTATATCTTTTCCCTTCAGGGAATTCAAAAGTACTGGCTAGTCATCTTTCATCAATTATTTGGCCTTTAGGTCCGAATAGAGATGATGCCTTAGGAGGTGCAACGCCGTATATCTAGTGGCTTTTGGGAAGAGAAGGGGTGCCAGCTTCAGGCTGGGAAAACAGTAGCTCCAAAAGATCGAGCTATCAGATTAATCTTGGTATTAATTTGCCTAGGTAAGAAAATTATTGCCGTTCAGGGCAATCTTGATAAGTTCCCTCTTTGCGATGTCCAACATGTCCTATTTCTATTTATGCAAAAATGACTTCTACTACCGGTAAAATCATTATATTGCATGCTCACTCTTCAATCAGTAAAGCTTGGTCTATATCTATTCAGTAGATAATTATCTAAAATTTCCCATAATTTTTTTCTAGCAATTTTCATAGTTTCTTGCTAATTATTCAGCAATTTTCAGAATTACCAATTAACGGAAGGATAAACTTCAACGTGAAATAAACATGGTATAATGCTAAGCTAATTACATCTTATGTAACCCTTGCTGGTTGGGTATGAAAATATGTAATGAATGCCTCCGTCAACATGACTCCTGGCCAGGTCAACCCGCCCCGAGGGCTCACATAAGGGAGGGAGCACTTCCCGATTTTGGGCGCTAATTAAGAAACCTAGCCTCATGTGTGTTTTCCTTAGACACCAATTATCATGTATCCATTCATTCAAAACAGAAATCAAAGGCCCAACCACTTTTTGTCCTCAAGCCCAAAACCGTTTTGATAGCTTGATTCTTTCCATGATTTTCTAGCATTTCTGTTAATTACTAAGCAATTTTCGGAATTACTTAAATAACAGAAATAAATTTCAGCACATCTAAAAAAATGGGATGAAGCTAGAAAATAAGTCCAAAGCATAAACGTCCAGTAATGAATGCTAAAAACTCAATTTTTCAAATTTTGGAAACCCATAAGACTAGGCAATCTAATTTCTAGGGGTTATATATCAACTTTTAGAATTTAATAGCATTTTCGGTTCCTTTTCTAAAAAAAACTTGGATGGGCTGCGGGCCCTTTTTTTTCGGCTGCCATCCAACTCATGCGCATTGCGCAGCCCAAGTATCCACGCGGCCCAAGACAGAAATGGACTGGTGGCCTACATGCGCTTTCTGCCCAGCTAGGACGCGCGGCCTGCGAACGGCCTGCCCGGTCCATTGCGGCCCGCTCGGACTGAGCACTAAGGATACCTAGCCTCACCAGCCGCCCGTCACGTGGTGGCCTTTGCGATGCAGCCAACGCGAGCGATAACCTCACCACGCGAACAGATGCGAGGCGCGGGGTCAGCGGCGGCAGGCTCGACGGCCACCAATCGTCCGGCGTACAAGTGCTGCCGTCATCAAGTTCTACTGCCGTTGGGGCAAGCGCTTCGGGCGCTCCGATGGCCGCCTCCGCCGTGGTGCGAGGTCTCATCTTTTGGCTAGTGCTTCACCGTCTCTGGAGTCGACCGCGGGCATGGGCACTAGCACGGTCATGGCGCTTCAGGCGCGCGGGGACTACCGCCGAACTCCCACGCGGCGCGGTTGAGAACGGAGCAGCTGACTGCGGGACTGAGGGCGAGGCGTCGCCGGGCCGCTGCCGGAGCGGAAGACGAAGCACCGCCGGGTCAATCTTCGGCAGCGTGGCCTCACGGGTGACGACTTCAGGCCGAGGGCCCGATGGCCAGCGATGCTGCACGCGTGAGGACGGACGACGACTTCAGGCCGAGGGCCCGATGGCCAGTTGGATCGTCGGCGGCACAGCTGGATGCGACTTCGGGCGCAGCAGGCTTGGCTTCGGGCCGATGACGTGCGCGGCGACGAACACAACGAACAGGTCTCAGGACCTTTTTTTTATTTTTTTTCTTTTAGGTGGAACAGTACCGCAAGCATGATTGGAATTGATTTGATCTGATTGATCGCGGGTGAGGGTGGGGAAAAAATGATCTACTAGATCGATAATAAAATCCCTAAATTTCCGATCTACTAAATTCAATTGCGATTCAATCGATCATGCTAATCTGTTACCTTGATTCGTCCTGCAGGAGAAAATTTTGTAGACTATCGCGTAGGATAGAGTCGCGTAGGACTTTTTCGGCAATCCGAGTGGATGCTTACGTGATGACGAGTTGATTGCAGATCGGATCGGGCGATCAATCGCCGGTAGTAGTCGTTCGTTCGTCGTCAACGATCCTCCTCCTTGTGGTAGAGACTCGTGCTGATAACGTGTTGTAAAACGTCGTCGATCGCCAATAATCAATCGCTAATTGTAGATGCAATCACGAGAGCAAGAACAATAGACACACAATGTAGGGATGGAATTTTCTCTCGCTTTATTGATTCCATAGTTTACAATGAGGGGGCACCCGATATATATAGCGGCGTGAGGAGAGAGTTCGGATTCGACTACACCATTAAGAGATAGAGTCCTAACCATATTTGATTTAGGTTTCCTTATCTCACAACAAGGGTGGACTTTCTTTAGCTGAAATGTTATGACCGGTGTTTCATCTTAATGTAAGAACTGAGGTATAGAATTAGTCGCCAATGGATATAACTGCTTGGGTGACTTCACTATCTTTGTGTGATGTGAATACTGTTCTTAGCGCAAGATAAGTTTTTATTAGAGAAAGAGTCTTTTTTTTATTAGAAGTAGAGTTCTAGATACTTCAACACCACACATATATCTCAATCATGATTTTCTTTTTAACAGTTATACAAATATTAAAATATGAATGAAGAGTAGATGGTGATTATTTATCTCTTCGTTTGCTTTAAGATTTGCACAACTTGTATTAGGAGGAAAAGTATTGAAGCACTACTCGTCTCTCCTTGCCATTGTTATCCTTTTATTTCTACAAAGGAATTGGGGCTGTAATCTTGTAGTACTGAGGAGATTTTCTCCAGTGATTGGAGGTAAGTGAGCCATTTATATCCACAATCTAATGGGTGACAATGAAGTCACAATATTATAAAGTAAGCTATTACCAGAGCACAGTCGTCTCTCTCTTAAAAGTGAGCAAGAAAACTATGGCAAAAAGGACCTTCCTGATTGGAATGAAATGCACACTGCAGCCCACAGCCGGCGATTCATTGAAATAATAATAAAAAAATGGCTAGCATTGCTTGGGAGAGTCTACTGAAAGCATTTACTGCGCACCAATATGCCCAGAAAAAAGCTGAAAAACAATTCAGGAGTGATGAAAAGGTGCATTCGTTTGTGGCCTCACAAAAGCCTTCCTATTGTGAAGAATAGGTGATACATAGAAAGACCCAAGCTGCATCCTGTTGGACTAGTCTTGGCATAACACTCGTCTCGTGGCACTACGAAACATTGCTCACATGATGGTAGGACTGAGAAGCATCGGGAATGTTCACGCTTACTGAAGCAATTGTGGTAAGGAATCTCCCATGTAAATCATTTCAATGGCGCAGTAAAAAAGAAAACTGATGTTTATTATTTATTTGCCAATGACTGAGTGATATGAGGTTCCAGATTCAGAAATAATTGATATGTATGGTGACATTGCTAGGTGGGGTATGCTTCAGCAGCTGAAGTACCGATGTCCCTTGTCACGGCTATATTAGATCACGAGGCTGTAAGAGGTGAGGCAGAGAACGAAGACAGTAGGATTGCAATCTTATCTCTACTTGTTTGATTGAAATGTTTTCAGATCCCTACTCTATTATCTTTGATTCAATTATGTGTTCTTTTACGGTTCTAAGCTTCCTTGGATCATGATCAATTGAAGTGTTCCTGTGGATAGAGCGAATGCCTGAAAGTATGTACCACAAGGAGTACGTAAATCTACTATGAATAGGACACATAACCAAGTGGACAACCAAGCAAATAATTGTTTATGACAACCAAGTGAACTAGATTTCTCGTTGGATTACTTAATGTTAATTTATCATTTCTTCAATCTACTTCAGAAAAGTCTTCTTTGTTGTATTAATAGAGGCGTTTGCTCTTGCTACTTAAGAGCTACCATATCGAGTTAACAAAAGATAATATTGTCTTTCGTACAAATGCAACTGCAGTGGTAGAGTCATGTGCTTGCTTCACCCAAATCAGAGGATCATTGTACTGGAAGGACCAAAAGCAGTGACACTACACTACAATAATGTCAGTTTAAACCATCTAATGAGCTGCTAGGTTAGCTGAAAATGCTGAAGAAATGAATAAATGGAAATTAAAGCCCACTGTTGGTTGGGCTTCTCCAAGGTCTTTTTGTTGACAAGAATGAATGCATTCATAACTTAAAAATCACATTGCTTGCCAAAGGATGCTTCGATCCTTTTCATCAGTCAGCATCCATGAGAATACGTTGCTCTCGTCAATATAGGACTAAGAAGCATCGGGAATACACCTATTACAAAATGGAATTCTCACTGTAAGTAATCATTTCTGTTAGTTTTATACTGACAGAGAAAAGAAAAGCTTAAGAAATGTGTCTTTTGAGTGATATGAGATTTTGAAGCAGGATGGATATGTATGACAGTTGTGAGGGAGGGCTGTTTCGAGCCATCATGCTACCAAGAGTGCATTTCCATTTTCCTATATGGACTGACATGCAAACGTAAATCGTTAAGCACAAACGGATGCATTTGACTTCAACACCTTCATGCCTACTATATATTTTAGTGCAGGATAAGGTTCTCAAAGGAAAGAATCTACTGAATAAGAAAGAGTAATTCCTTTTTTTATATCTTTCAACGCTACAAATACTCATATCCCAGTCATGATTATCTCTGAACAGAGATATTTCGCTCATCCACGTTGTAATTATGTTCTTTCTACAGAGGAATCGACGTTGTAATCTTGTAGTACAAAATGTGCCAGTTAAAGAAAGAACTTGGAAATGGGATGTGACTCACCTGGCCACTTGTGCAACATAGCGAGTTAGCGACTGGCTAAGAGAAATATCACTTATCTCCTGCTATGAGAATACAGAAGTGAGGAATGGTGCGTCTAACTACATGAATGTCGAGAGATAATTATCAGTGTCACAATGCTATAAAGTAGGGCCATAGGTAGGATGACACCATCTCCTGCCTCTAAAAAATGAGCAAGCAAACAATGTCAGAAACAATACATTCCTGATGGTGCCCAAAAGTTCACTGAAATGAACTATAGCCCACAGCAGATGATTCATTGAAATCAAAAGTTGCTAACTATATATGTAGAGGATATAAGTAAGAATCAGGTTCTAGTCAAAGGCCTTGTTTGGAGGAATTGTGCTTCAGTTTTGGGCCAAAAGATCCCTCAAACAGCATGGCTACAAAGCAGCTGAGAATCTAAGCCACAACAGAAACACCCTCAAAAGCTGAAGCTGCTGAGGAGGAGCTTTTCAGCTGTGGCTTGGCTTGACCACCTCCTACCTCGGTCGCTATGCCTTCTCAACCTCCGCCTTACTGGTATACTCCACCTCATGCTCGCAATTATTACTTGACACATCTCATGTTTCTGTGTAGGCTCATTGACTCGTGGCATTACGATCCTGCCAGAAGAAGCTTACACCAATACTGTTGTGCAGCGACCCTATGTCAATGTGTAGATCAGCTCCACTAAAAAAAGGCATGTTGATCACTTTATCTTTTCAGTAATCATCAACTCGTACCTCCGCTAAGGCTACATGTTTTAAACTACGGAGTGACTTCAGCTCGAACGTCCGATATTTTCAGACGCGTTGCATCCATATTCCATTGACATTTAGCCTTGTACCCTATATTGTAGCCACACATAGCCTCACATTCGATGTTATTTTTTATTTTTTGTAAATTTTCCAAACTTGACCAAACTAACCGAATAATCACCCCTAAATCTAATGCCATGCGTGGAACTCTTCAAAGTAATGCTACCTGCAATCTGCCAATCCCTGTACAGTCAAATGAAATTAGTGTGCCGTTGGATAAACAGAGCTGCGAAAAACACTGAAAAAATTGGGGGATATTTAACGTTCTGGATCTAGAGCTTGGCATTGCATACTATGATCAGACTAGGTGATATCATTTGTTAGGGATAGATGCATGGCGGGCAATAGCAGATTGGAATAGATTGGCACTGCCCTGTTGCTGTGCTGATAATCCGATAAACCCCTAACTCTGATACTACTTGTTAGGGATAAAAGCACGGCAAATAACTGGAGACAAGATTTAACATGAAAAAACCCTTGCGGAAAAAACCACGAGAAACAATCTACTATAATACTTCAAAATTTCAAGTACAAGGGTTGACTTATATAGCCAAAGAGTCCTAGTTGTAAAAACTTAGACTAACAACCACTACTACAAAAAACCTCTTTCTTACCGGTTTATCACTGTCGGTTTGGTTAGAACCGGCAGTGATAACATTTTTACTGTCGGTTTATAAGCTAAATCAGTAATGATATTATTACTGCCGGTTCTTTTTAAGAACCGACAGTAATAAGTTATTATCACTGCCGGTTCTCAACAAGAACCCGCAGTGATAATGGAGGAAGCATCACTGTCGGTTCAGAATCGAACCAGCGGTGATAATATTTTTTGAAAAAAAATCATAACTTTTGCATATGGAGTCGGATGGATACAAAATTTATATGAAAATCGTAGCTCTCGATGAGATCTACAACTTTGTAGTTCACAACTTTTTTATTTGAAGTCGTTTAGATATCCAAATAATCATTGAAACTTTCGGATATGAAGGGATAAAAGTTGTCAATGATTATTTAGACATCTAAATGACTTCAAATAAAAAAGTTGCCAACTACAAAGTTGTAGATCTCATCGAGAGCTACAATTTTCATATAAATTTTTTATCTCCATCCGACTCCGTATGCAAAAGTTATGATTTTTTTAAAAATATTATCACTGCTAGTTCAATTCCGATCCGACAGTGATAGTAGTACTGGACTACGGTATTGCCGGTTTTACTGTTCATTCTGGTACTGTTGGACTTATAACTGTGGTAGTGTCACCTCTAGACTGATTTTCTCTGAAAATCTATACTTTCGCTACTCTTCGATGAAGTGAGGTTTTAGTTGGTTCTTTTAAGAGGAAAATTATTGTTGATCATTCACCTCTCTCTCATCGCCATTTTCGGCCCTACCTTTAACATTCTGGATCTATAGCTTGCATTGCGTACAATGATCAGAATAGGTTGACGAAAGCGAGAGCTTGCGAAACACAAGGCTACTTTGATGAAAAATGTTCATATTGCAATTACATGTTAGTGCTCACCATGGAATGAGAAAGAGGAATGCATCAGCTACCAACACAATAGGTTGTTTCTGCAAACCTCAGATCCATGCAAGCCCAATCCAAGCCATAAATCCATAACAGAAATGTAGATGGTCACATCATTTGCTTGAAGCACGGCGTATGTTCTCCATGCTTATTGTTACATTCGAGGAAACACGAGCATAATTGGAAAACACTACTTATACAAACCGGAGATACTTGAGAGGAAGACAGACGCATGCATGAGGGATGATCGAGAAGTCTCCCAACTCATCTTGCACAAACCTTCGAGTGGTGCGTGCAGGATGATTTGAACCACAAGCGGAAGATTTGCCTTAGAAATTACAAATCATCTTCTTCTTTTTGTGTCACCTGCAAAAAGCACACAAGAAAATGACTTCTGGTTATTGAATCGCTTGTCTCACGGAGAACTATAGTCCAGTTCATTCAAGAGAATACAATTTCAGTTATAAAAGGGAATTAAGCTCAACCAGTTGATTCTGCAATGGACAGAAAGTTACACATAAGCTAAGCTAAGCGGTATCGATTGAGCATATTGCTCCTCCTTTTAAGGTTGAGGGAAAAAACAACAAATATTTGCACGATACGCTAAGCTCCGAACACAAATACTATTCAAATCAAAGACCAAGGGAGGGATGAAATAGTTACTGACCTTGCATCCTTTCCCCTGCAGCTCTTTGCGAGTGCTGTCATCTCCAGAAATCTGGGCCATATTCACCAGATGCAGCTCCTTGAGGAACGGAAGGTGCAACAACCCCTCGGGAAGCTTACTCATCCTCCTGCACTCACGAAGTATTAGGTTGGAGAGCCTTGGCATTGCCCCAACCTCTATCCTCCACTCCTCAGTGGAAAATGTATCAAGTATCAACACTTGCAGCCGAGGGAACCCATGGGCAAAGCAGGACATGGTCCGGCCTTCATACCCTTCCAGTTGCAGCACCACAAGAAAGGGAAGCTTCTCCAAGACCGGCATCGGGTCTTGTTTAATGACATTAGCAACTAGACCCCCGTAGATTTTGTGGGAAGAGTTCGCTCTCTGGCAGCCTATCGATCACATCAAATCTATTGAGGAAAATATCAACAAGGTGAGGCATGTTTGCAAATATTTTAAACATCTCAATAGGGATGAGGACCTTGGCCAAGTGGAAGATTGTTAGCTGAGTCATTTGGCCCAAAAACGTCACCACCATGTCACTGCAGAAATAGCCACTATAATCGCACAGAATATATATACGTAAGCTTTGGAGCTCTTTTTGCTGGACACTCCTTGGTACGAAAAATTCTCTAGTAAGGTAAACATGTCTTAGAGCAGGGATATCCCATAGAGACTTTGGTAAGACTGAGTCCAATTCGGTGCGCCTCAGATCTATAGTTTGCAAGTAAAGTAGCTGTCCAATTGAAGAAGGGACCGTGACCTGTGTACACCTTGTCAACCTGAGACATCTTAGGTGAATGCACTCACCAATTACCCAAGAGAAATTCTTTAGGGTTGAGCGTTCTACGTGAAGAACTCTCAAGAATCTTAGCTTACGTAGGAAGAACGATGAAATATCAAAGCCGACCAGAGTTTGGACATTTGATGTTGCCTGAAAAATCTTGTCATCATAGGAGTTTTGAAATGAATAACGATAGAATATCATGGTATCATATGATGATGCACCAACTTGCCCTGCATCTTTTTTCAGTGCATCCATATGTCAGCATGAAGGCAAATATTTCGACTTATATTGAAACAAAAATGAACTATGTACAAAGAGAGAAGAAGACTAACCTACATTTTTGTCGATATTAAGAAAACCATCTTGTCTTGCTTCTTCTATGCACCAGTCACGTAAAATATCATGAATCTTTATTTTCTCAATCCAACCATGTGCTTTGCTTCGGCTAACAACTTGGACCAAGTTTCTTTGAGCCAGCTCAGTAACATAGTTACGTGCTGTTTCTTCCGGTTTATGCCTTGTCGTATGTGGAATGAGGCATTCTGCCATCCATAATTCGATAAGTTTCGATATAAATATGACATAATCCTCAGGGAAAGCAGCAAAATAGAGGACACAAGACTTTAAATACTGATTTGGCAAGTCATTGTAACTACGAGCTATTATGTTTCGCATCATCTGTAAATTTTCGCTTGATGTCCAGCCCAAAAGTATATTAGACCATGCTTCTGTATTTAAATTCTTTGATAGATAACTCCCCAAAACTGCTAATGCAAGTGGTAATCCATTACATTTCTTTGCAATCTTTATCCCTAGTTCTTCAAACTCATCCAGATTACATATCATGGACCTTTTGTATGATGGTAAAGCTTTGCTACTAAAAAGTTCCCAACTTTTCTCATCATCCAAGAGCTTCAGATCATGAACATAGGTTGGCATTTCAATATGATGTGCAACATCAGTCTTTCGGGTGGTTAACAGTACTCTACTGTTGTTGTTTGAATCTGGAAAGGCTTTAACCTCTCTATTTATTTGGTCCCAAGTATCTGTCGTCCAAACGTCATCAAGCACAACTAAGTATCTTCTCTGCAATAGGAAGTCTTGGATCTTCTTCCCCACGTCATACTCCTGCATCTCATCAATTTCTTTGAAGTCACTTTCGTCCGCAATGATGTTTTTCATGATAGTTTTCAGTAAATCAACACCTTTAAACTTTTCAGATACAGCCACCCAAACAAGTTTGTCGAAGTGTTCTTTGATCCTAGGGGAAGTGTATACTTTATTAGCGAGTGTAGTTTTCCCTGCGCCAGGCATGGCGACTATAGACACAACACTAAGTTTACTCTCTTGGTCAACTAATTTTTCCACTATTTCTTTGTACTCATCCTGAAAACCAACAATGACAGTATCATCTTCAAAATTTCCATGCATACGACCATAATCTTGTGCAAACTCATACTCAGCATGACCCATGCCTTGTGCAGCGGTACCGAAATCAACAATTTTCAAACTGTTTGCACTATCGAAAATCTCCCTGAGTGTCCTTCTTATGCGCTTAATTTCAACTCCAATTTTATGGAGAGCTCTCAAATCACTTGGTAAAGAAGCACACCTTGAAATAGCACCAATAAACCCCTTCTTGAGCCTGTTTCGCTTCTCGATGTACTCAGCGGCTTCAATAATATTCTCAGCGTCATACGCCGCAACTCTGATTTGGCGAACCCAGTTGGCTTCGCTAGCGTTTCCCGACCTCATCTTCTGATCGGCATCTTTAAGGAAGCACTGGAGCCTTACCAGCTCATCCTTGAGGAACCCCACTTCATCCATGACTCCGCATATCATCGTGGTCTCCTGAGCAGCGAGGCTGGTGACGCTCCCGACCACGGCAGAGACAGCAGACTCGGCCATCGCTACACGAAATTTGTGTCCTGCTCTCAGCGAAAATGGTGGTTATGGAATGGTTTACACAGAAAAGCAACGCACACATAAAGAGGAAGAAAGGAGAAAGATCAGCGGGATACCTTAGCTTGTGTAGTCAGTGCACCGGATCGGCCGTGTGCCGTGGTCGTCTCCGGTGGTTGACGGCCATAGAGACAGTAATTAGGCTACCGGTGGTTGACGGCCAGAGTCAGTAATTAGGCTACAGGTGCAGTGCTCCGAGATGAACAAAGGTGCTCTCCTCTGTAATCGGTCAATAATGCTACACTCTGGTATAATCACATGGTTGCCATCTCGCTGCAGGTCACGTTGGATGGGGCCATAAAATTCAGCAATGATCAATATCATATAGTAAAATGAGAAGAAAAGTATTAGCTGTAGATATGACGGATCGAGTCCGCGCAATACTCTTCGCGAAGACGTAAAACTTTGCCTGTGTCCATATATCTATTGTATATTAAAGAGAATTGAGCGTAGCTTGGTTTACTACTAGCCCGGCGTCGCTGTCCGCATTCGATTTGTTATAACATAGTAATTGTATTGCAGTCTTACTTTCTCAGCAGCAGGTAAGCAAGAACAACAGTTGCGCTCCGACTTTTTCCCCCAAAACAATGCACTAGTACTTTGCCACGCAGGTGCTCAACATAATCAATGAAATCAGTAGCATCTTGGAAGACATCACTGATGTCTGCATTGTCATCATCATTTATCTACAGAAAAGAAAAATGATGCATTGAAAAGAAAGCAAAAGATTAGTTCACAGTTATGGCTCAAGCGCAAATAATCTGCAATCCCAAGAAGTTATTTCAAAAGTTTTCTCAATTGTACTTACTGAGAAGTTTTGATAGTCAAAAAGGAAAGGCTGCTGAGATTCAGACTGTCCAATTTCATTTGCACACAAGCACAATACATGAGTGATGCCAAGGTACTGAAGTGTGTATGTTGACCGAGCAGTTAGAGCACCACCAATATACAAGTAATCTGTGATCTTGAGAAGGACGTTCAGTGCTTGCAGCATCAGAAATCAATGATATCCTCTCAAGAATGTGCTCAAGTCGAACCTGAAAACAGAATTGCTTGTTATGTTCAATTACTATAATATAATTAGTTACCAGACAGGCTATTATCTATCTCTTCAAAGAAGCCTGTGTTAAAACTGTTATCTCGACACAATTTCACAACATCAGTCCTGAGCACATCATTCCATTGTTCTATTTCTTTGCTTAATTCATTGTCTGCACATGCACTTTTGTTGATGTTTGGACATTTATGTAATGTTTCTTTTCCGATTGGATTGCCACATGCACTTCTGTTGATGTTTGGACATAATTTATAATTTATCTTTGTGGATATCAGCTGACCATTTTCAGTTTAACCGAAGTATAAGTGCATAATAGATATTTACAAGGATCAAATGAATCACGGAAGCTACTTTCAGTTTATATTGCCCTATTTTGTCCTACTTCATATTTATCCATTTCGATTTAGGCAAACAATACAATCTTGACCAGAAGACTCGAAGCTGACAAAGTATTTTGATCTTTGTTCTGGGTTTCTATATTCTGGAATTTGCTTAGCTTCGGGGTTTGCAGCAACAGTGGCGGTGGAAAAAATAATTAAGGTAGGATACAGGATAACCTACTACCAAACTGTATCCGATCCATTTTCACCCCTATCAATTGGCTTCGCTAGCGTTTCCTGACCTCATCTTCTGGTCTGCGTCTTTAAGGTAGCACTGGAGCCTTAGCAACTCATCTTTTAAGAACCCCACTTCATCCATGACTTCGTATATCATCGAGGTCTCCTGAGTAGCGAGGCTGGTGACGCTCCCGACCACGACAGAAACAGCAGACTTGGCCATCGCTACACGAAATTTTGGTGTCCTGCTCTCAGCGAAGACGGTGGTTATGGAATGGTTTAATCAGAAACACATATTCTATCTGTTGTTTACACAGAAAAGCAACGCACACATAAAGAGGAAGAAAGATGGAAGCTCAGCGGGATACCTTAGCTTGTGTAATCAGTGCACCGGAGCGGCCGTGTGCCGTGGTCGTAACTCGTAAGCAAAGGAGGAAGCGTAGGAGACTTGTCCCCGCCGTGGTCGTCTCCGACGGTTCACAGCCAGAGACTGCAGGTGAAGTGCTCCGAGATGAACAAAGGTGCTCTCCTCTCCTCTGTAATCGGTCAATAATGCTACACTCTGGTATAGCCACGTGGTTGCCATCTCGCTGCAGTTCACGTTGGATGGGGTCATGACTCATGAGGCCATAAAATTCATACAAATGATCACTATCATATAGTAAAATGAGAAGAAAAGTATTAGCTGTAGATATGACGGAGTCCACTGCAAGGAATGATGATATTTGCGAGTGGATAATTGAGACTGACTAAGGTGCCAAAAATGCAGATGGACAACAAAAATTTTGCAAACACGCAAAAGCTTTGTGTGTCGATATATTAGAAGAAAATAACGAAATAGTTTGCGGGTACAACGACACGGCAAGCTCGAAGGCTTTCTGTCTGACATGAAACGCTCCTAAGAGAGACAATTTGGACAGCTCATGCCATCAGATGACCCATCGAGTGCTGAATCTGGAGCAGCAGAACATTACCCCTACGAATGAAATGACGAGGAGTACGGGGCTGCTGCAGACCACTCGTGGGTGGCGGCTAGGGTTTCCTCCCCTAGCCGCCACCGGCACCTCAGCCAAATCACGCGCACATCGGCGGCGCGGCCTCCAGATCTCGATCTCCTCGCCTGTGTCTCTCGTCGCGCGCTCCCGGAGATAGCCGAGATTGTTCGGTCCGATTTCCTCCCCGCCTGTGCTGGTCGAGATGACGACCAAACATGCGAGAAATTCCCTCGCCGCTCGTTCGGCGGGCGCTTCCGTGAGGCGTCTTGGCCATCGCGCGTGGCGGCGCGTCCGGGAGGTGATTATCCTGAGGGCACAAGCGGCGGGATGCCGTCTTCAGCTGGTGCGGTTCTATTCGAGTCCGATGATTTGCAGGCTCCGATCGACCGTCTCCCCGTGCGCCGCCGAGGCCTGCTCCGTGGGTGTCTTCTGATTCAGCCTGGTCGCGCGACATATCCTCGGGCGATCTTCTAGCCCATGGATCTGGCCGGCCGATCGCAACAGCCGATCGGCGGTGGGCTGGATCTATCGTTCTCTCTATGAGGGCGCGCGATTCTTGGCGATGTGCAGGATATTGGGTGATGCTTTAAGAATCAATTTAAAGCAGTCATGGTAGGTGGAACGGCGGCTGCTGGTGGCGATCGATTTAATGGTCGCAGCTATGGTGGTCCACTTTGTCCTGCTCGTGGTGGTCTTCGTCCCCCAAGATTTCAAGTTGGTGGTCATGGACGGTATGGAGTCTGTGATCGCGTTCAAGATTTTAGGGGGCGCAATGATTCAAATAGCCGCGGTGTTCTTGGTGGTGGCGCCCAGAATGTTGGAAATCCAGGGGTTGCCGGATTGTGGCACCCAGAATATTGGAAATCCAGGGGGCGGCCGGATTGCTTACGCGTTCTCTTTTTTCCTTTTTTTTGTTTTGTTTAAAGGGCTGTGTGCTTCTTGTTAAGCAGAGGCCGGGAGAAATTTTAAGAACTTGTATCATCTTGATGTAATGTTCTTGAGATTAATAAAATCTTCCTTCATCTAAAAAAAATGAAATGAGCATCTAACAGGTGGATCTAAATTATGAAACATTTACATCTTGTGGGGATTTAATTAGAATGTGTAGCGCTATGTTACTTAGATATTTGAGAAAACTGGTGTACTTATTTGTAACATCCCGAAAAAATCAAAAATGAGAAAAGAAATTTAAAATTTAAAAATAAAATCAAATTAAAATTTCAATTGAAATCAAGATTTTAATCTACAATATCATTTTTTCTCTTTTTTCTTGAATTACAGTCTTGAGAAAAGAATAAATTGCAATATTAAAAACGGTTTCTTCCAAAACAAACAAACTATAAAAATGAATTTTAAATATGATCTTAATTTTAATTTTCATTTCCTGAGTTCAATAGCATTATTGGTTTTTCTTGAGTTTTGCTTTAAAAAGAAAAGTCATATATATTGAAATGGTAAAATGGTAAAAGTAAAAAGGTAAACAAAATATCAATAAAAATCTGTAAAAATATTATATTAAATATTATAAATATCTAGAATAACTTTACAGAAGTCAAAATTCGTGTGAACTCATTTATTGATGACAAGAGGTGCAAATTAATGGTTTTTGACTATGAACAGTACATAGGCAGTTTTATTTAAAGATTTACCAAGCTTATACTTAGTTAAAAATTTTACCACACATTCCTCAGATCAATATTTACCTTTATTAAAAATATAAAAAATTAATATTTAATTTTATTGTCTTTTTAATTTAAGAACTGAAAACTAGAAAATCTGGAAATTGTGATTTCAGATTTTTTTAGAAAATAAATATTCATGATTTTATTCGGCGGCGCACACTTTGGTACGTTGCGTCATACATTCAATATAATCTTAGTGATTCGTAATTTATTTTGCTAACTAATTCGTAATTTACTTGGCAGAGTGATGTCGTGCTCCATCACCACAGGGAGTTTCAGGGCTTATATACTCGGCTGACCACCGGAGTCGACGTGACGAGACAGGAGGTCACGTCTTACGTCGGGAGGTTTCTGGACGGCTCGAGACACGCCCTCGAGTTGTCCGGATACCGCGTCCCTACCGACGCAGCTCAGTATGCCGCTTAAGCGAAGCGGGGGTGTAGCAGTACATCTTCGCGCGCCATCGCCCCGCAGCTGCGAGAGGCACGCTCAGAGCCGCCACGCTGCGGTGAGTCTTGAGATGCACTGTTCACGTGTTACAATCGCATATTACAATGCTCTAAACAATTCTTCATTTGCTACAGAGCCCTTGATCCACAGTTTTTGGCAGCATTGCACTTGCTCTCGACGACTCGAGCACTGGGGTGATGACCTGACCGGTGGACTACGAGGACCCTGTAGCGAGGTTCCTCAACACGGATGGGGCGGGGACATCACAACTGTATGGAGTGCCACCACCGACGCAGCCTACTCAGCCCGAGTACGCGATGCCTCCAGCTAGGCCGTAGAGGATCCACCGCGCGTCGACGCAGTTGACGTACTCGCAGGGCTAGGTTCGGAGGAGGCCTCCCTAGAAGCGAGGCCGACAATAGTTTTTTTTTATTTTTATTATTGGTAGTATATTATGTACTTAGTTAATCGTTTGAAATATGTTGCACGAACAATTGCATTCACATTTTTTGTAATTTAAAACTTATGTACTTAGTTAATCCTTTCATCAGCTAATAGCTTTGTCACACACCTAGTAGCTTTATCAGACTGAAACGACAACACTCTGCACCACGCTTTTCGGGCTGAAACGACAACACGCTGCACCCCGCTTTTCAGACTGAAACGACAACACGCTGCATCCCGCTTTTCAGACTGAAACGACAACACGCTGCACCCCGCTTTTCAGACTGAAACGACTACACGCGGTTTCGTGGTCACGAGTGCTTTTTCGATTTTTGGAACTTCATGCCGGGGCATGCTCGGCCAGGTCGCCCATAGATAAGTGGTAGCCTATGTTGCGTAGAGCATTCATGATTTTTTTCGTAATTTTTGGGCAGTATCCGGTGGGCCCCGCGAGGCTATGAAAACCCCTAAGTGGCCACGATTTTAGCGGTTTCGTGGTCGCGAGTGCCTTTTCACATTTTCGCAACTTTGTGCCGGGGCAATGCCCGCCTAGGTCGCCCGTAGATAAGTGGTAGCCCACATTGCATAGATCGCTCGTGATTTTTTTCGTAATTTTTGTGCAGTATCCGGTCGGCCCCGCGAGGCTACGAAAACCCCTAAGTGGCCACGAGTTTAGCGGTTTCGTGGTCGCGAGTGCCTTTTCACATTTTCGCAACTTTGTGCCGGGGCAATGCCCGCCCAGGTCGCCCGTTGATAAGTAGTAGCCCACGTTGCATAGATCGCTCGTGATTTTTTTCGTAATTTTTGGGCATTATCCGGTCGGCCCCGCGAGGCTACGAAAACCCCTAAGTGGCCACGATTTCTCAGATCAGAAGTTACAACGAAAAATAAAGTGGAGAACACTCTTCATTAAGACATAAAACTAGGATGCGAAAATAATGGTTACAACTTAACATCTACTGAGCGGACCAAGGCTACTTCCCCTTCGCCCATGCCTCTAGTGGGGCTTCTCTGGCACGACGTGCCCTCTCTCTCTCGGCCTCCTTCTCCTCGGCTTCCTTTCGACGTGCCTCCTCGCGTGCGGCGTCACGCTGCGCTTGAAGCTGCTCCCTGAAGTCCGCTTGCCGGTTCGCTTCATCAAGTAGCCTTTGGTGCTCGGGGTTGATCTCCTCGTCATACCACTTCTCAAATTCACACAGTGGCGGAGGCGACTGCATGAAACATAAATTAGCAATGTTTCATTCACAAATATTACGACACAAATATAATTGTTACCAGTTGCCGATTCTTCAGACTCTTCTCCGGCGGGTCGAACTCGTAGTTGCGGCACATCCAATACCTCCTCTTCCAAGTCGGAATTTCCCAAGAATAGACAAGCCTGCAAGGATCTCTGCACAAGCACATCGGTGGGACAACTCCGATCGGTACGAAGAGGTCCTAATACGCCATGTTGCGCGGTAACTCCGAAGCACCTCCCACTTCTTTCGCCTTCCCCTTTCCCTTTCCACTCGCACGCCTCGGCATTTTTTCTCTCTTCTTTTCTTCCTTCCTTTCTCCCTTCGTTTCTTTGGCTGGATGGATGACTGATGAATTCGATTGAACACAGTGCCGAACAAGTGCTTAAATAGAGGGAAAAGATTCTATCGCCATATGGTTGGGCGACAGGGGTGCGTGTCGCCCAACTATACATCGATTTATTTCCTGTCGCCATTTCATCGGGCGATAGGCTTCGTTCGCTATTTGATCAGGCGATAGGAGGCTGCGGGGGTGACGGGGCCACCTGTCGCCTGTGCATTTTTCTATTTAGGCCCCTGTCGCCCGTTGGATGGGCGACAGAGGTATATTTCTGAAAAAAAAATTCGGTGGTATATTTTTGAAAATTCGAATAAAAAATGTATTATTAAAAAAATCCAACGGGCGACAGAGGTATATTTCTGAAAAAAAAATTTTGGTGGTATATTTTTGAAAATTCGAATAAAAAATGTATTATTAAAAACAAATTCGCTGTTTTAATGTCGAACCTGAGCTGTCCAGAGCCTTATCTCCTTATCTGTTCTTCTCTTCTCTATTACAGGTGGGCCCAATTTCTGTCACGGACCCCTTTTGCCGAGGGCAATCCGACCTCTTTTTTCTACTCTGCCAGTGGGCCCCGGTCCCACGTGGCAGTCTCATCCCCCAATCCTCTTCTCCCTCCCAACCGAAACCACACTGTCCTCTTCTGAAGTTTCGCTTCTCAGTTCGATTCATCGCATCAGCTACGCCGCTCATACACCTCTGCTGCCACGTTGAACCTCGTTTCTCCCGCGCCATGTCCTGCCCTCTTCTGTTTCGCGGTTGAGCTGGACTAATTATCCACTTCCGTTCACATTTTGTGGCTTCTTCTTCTAGCGCCTATAAAAGCTGAGCAAAGGTGTTCCTCAGTGGCTCAGCCTAGCGCATACCCATTCAACTATGGGGGCATATCCAGTGCAATCAGGCTTTTGATGCAATCACCGTGCAATCCAACTAACAAAAGTTTCAAAAAATTCTGGAAAAAATCATGGATGTACATCTCATCTTACCCCATCTACATATAAAATTTCATGATCAAATTCATCCTATGTTAAGAGTAATAAAAAAGACAAATTTCTGACAAACTTGAATAGTTCAAATGCACTCCAAACTTGAATAGCTCGGATTAACCTCAGTTACCGCCCCACTTCACCTCCTTCAATCCCGGCATACGGCGCCGCACTGTTTGGGCCGATCTTCACCCGAGCTGATCACCAAGGTGAGCTTGAATAGAACCCTAAATGCTCACCGAATGCTCATCAAAGCTCATGATCTCATCAACCATGCTCAAGGTTTCGCTTTCTTCTTTCTCGCCGGCCAACCGGTGGTAGCCCGTTGTGATCGCTTCCAGCCATGAGCGACCGGTAAAATGAGTACCCCTTGGTCTACTGATACTTAAGCCGTCGCCAGTGGCGCTCATTTTCTTGCTGATCGAGCCCGCATCCGCACAGCCATGGCGCCGCCGCAAGCGACTGGTGGCGCCATACCTCCGGCCAATCCTGAGCCACAAAAGCTAGTCCCCTGTGATCACCGTGATGCGTAGAAGCTCTCTGTGCTACCGATTCATTGATTCCTGTACCAGTTCATCGCCGGTGAGGTCAGCCACTGTCTCCCCTGTTCGGAGCAGATGACAAGCGGGCCAAGCCTGTCAGTGTCTTGCTTGTGCGCGTCGCCCACACGCGAGACACTGACCGTTGGCCCCCCTCCTATCAGTGGCTACCTCTGAATGCAAAAGCCCACGCGCCAAATCAGAAGAGGCGCTTTCCCTATTGAAAAGTCTTTGATCTTCTTTCCCACATCATACATTCATACTCCTGCATCTGAGTAAGTCAGCCAGTAAATAATTTTTTATGCACAGAAAAGTGAGTAGATAATTGAAAAGACACCCCTTTTGACAGAAAACAGTGTACGTCAGAATTAAAATAAAATTTCGAAGTATATCTGAAGCTGAAAATTTTTCCTTTTCTATAGCGTGATCCTATTACGTGCATGACCAACGGAACGAGATTATGTGTGAATTCCAATATATAATTGAAAAAGAAAATCTGTACACTGTATAATCCAAAAAGTACGCAAATTCAAAATAAAAATAAAAGGAAATTAGCAATTGTTTTTTAATTCCAAATGAACTGAATATGAGAAATATAAATTTTGGTTTTATTCAAAATTAAAATTCCACTAATATGCTATTACAAGCAAAAAAATAAGGTAAATAATTTGATTTGTATATTTATCTTTAGTAATTTGAGACTCCTTCAGAACTCTGACGTTAATCCTAGAGAGAAAAGGCTAAAAGTTACCACATTAATCAAATAAACACAAATAAATATAAATCTCTCGTTAATGAGAGAAAAGAAAAGGTCTAATCCATTGATTTTGTGAGCAATAACTCTGAGTGTACGGTTTGGATGTAGTATCACACTATAGAAAAGGAAGTATTCTATCCGTTCCGTTGGTCATGCACGTAATAGTATAGGATCGATGCCCGCTCCCGATCAAGTGCTGGTGAAACTGCCTTAGCCCGGCTATGAATGCCACCTTCACGTCGCCTTTGAGACCTCTCCCCACTCCTGACCATTGTTAAAAAGTGAACAACCTCCATAAGGCACTCTCTCTTTCATTTTGCCCAAGGAACCCGAAATAGGGGAAAATAGAAAATCGACCTGATGAGGTATTAGTTGTTGCAATCGGGTCATTCTCGAGCTTCATAGAGTGTTCCTGTTTGTACATCTGCGCCCTCTTCCCCACCGCTTAATTTCCTCTTTGCCGGCGATAGTTGGCAGCCACACTCGGTTGATTTCTGCCTGAGCTAAAAGGTAAAATGGGGTCTTAAGTGTCATACTGATGCTCAACCAACTTCCGTATTGGTAAAATGGGGTCTTAAGTGGTCTGATTGGCTAGCTCTTGCTGAGTATTGGTATAACACCTCGTACCATTCTGCTTTGGGCACAACACCATTTGAGGTGCTATATGGTTTTCCCCCTCGCCACTTTGGAATTGTTAACACGCATGCATGCTCTGTGACAAATGTGCAAGAATGGATAGCACAGCGGGCGGGGATGACTCAGTTACTGCAACAGCATTTGGAGAGGGCACAGCTTCGAATGAAGAAGCAAGCTGATGAGAGCACCGTTCAGAACGAGAGTTCCAAGTCGGAGATCTAGTCTACCTGAAGATGCAACCTTATGTGCAATCCTCACTGGCTCACCGCAGCAATCAAAAACTCTGTTTTCGTTTTTTCGGTCCATACAGAGTCTTGGCCAAAGTGGGGGCAGTCGCTTACAAACTTGATCTTCCAGCGGAAAGCCAAATTCATCCTGTGGTTCATGTTTCACAGCTTAAAAAGAGCATTCCCTCCTCCACCACGGTCAGTGCAGAAATATCTCTTATCGCTGATGATCCGCCTGCTTCACTGTCACCTGTTGCTATCCTGGACCGTCGCTTGATTAAGCATGGTGCCGCTGCTACACCGTGTGTCCTCATTCAATGGGCTGGTCTCTCACCATCATTTGTCACCTGGGAAAAGCTCTCCACACTTCGCCACCGCTTCCCAGAAGTCGCGGCTTGAGGGCAAGCCTCTTCCTAAGGGGGGGAGAATGTCAGGAATTACTATGTCCGGAGAAGCTAAGTAATGCAGAGGAGGTAATTAGCTGGTTGTCGGTTGGGTCTTGTGAGTTGCGTATTGTCGGGTGGTCCTGTGTTGAGTCCAGGGCCCATCTGTAAGTGTCTAAGGAGAGTAGTATATAACCGGGATTGTCTGGAACGTTTTGGTTTTCGTCGTCTCCAAGTTAAGAAATCTGATCTCCCTCATTTCTTCTCTCCTTCTTCCTCCTCTCCTGCTCTGGATGTTCTTCCCAACTTGCAAGATCATAACACAGATGCACCCGCTCAACCGCCTCGGCGATGAAGAAACCTGCTGTCCACGTTCCACGTTGGGAGCTGTAGAGGGAGCTTTAATTCAGTGGGAGTTAACTTGTCAACTTCTGGTTGCTGCAGTCTCATCCTCTCTCTCTGCGTGTGGGCCCTCCAATGGACGTTGAGTTGTCAAGTTCGAGTCCAATATCCCTGCCCTCTTTTTCATTAATTTTACCGGATATAGCCCCTTCTCATTTAAATTTGTAACCGCAACAAGTGGCCTGTCGTAACAGACTAGTGGGACAAAGCACCTACTACAGTATGGGAACACAACAGAAGATTTACTGCAGAAGATTTACTGCATGTGTCCTACGTATCATCTAGGTGTTGTCTCTTGAGCTTGCCATGGTGGGAGAGAGAATTATTTTTACAAATTACAAATTTAAATGAAAGTGGGATACTTCTATCAACACAAGTGAAGAGGAGGCTAAATGTAACCAGGCTTCGTCAAGTTCTTGTAGCCGGACGTTCACCAGTAGTCCGTCCCTTGAGGCTCTGAAGCATATTTTCCACTCACTCTAGAGCCAAGCCCACGTTACTATCCATACGTCATTTAAAGATTTGTGTACTGAATTAGAGCCATTTTAATGGACACTACCCACGTAGCAGAATGTGAGTTGTTGTATATTCATCTTCCTTGAATCAACACTGTGGTTCAAATGTGCTATAAAATTACTACCAAACAAAGATTGCACATCGGCAGCTAGCCACTTGTACTTAACCGTGCGTTTTTTTTTGGGTTTAAAATTTTCGTTGCGTGTTATTTCTAACCAAGCGATAAGTCATCAATGGCTTGTCCATGAACGCGGATGCAGGGGCTGACGCCGACAGCGAGGCCTCCAGAGGAAGGGGAGGGAAGAAGGGAGTGACTGGAATGCGGCGGCGCTCTGGCAAGCCACGGCGTGGTCGGCGAATGGTTCAACAACCATGCATGCACCTTTGGTCGATGGCTACGAGGAGCTTATGCCTATTATTATCTGAAAGTTGTATAAATATTAAAACTTGAGCGAAAAGTAAATGGTGATTACTTATCCCACTTCTATGGCTATGAGGGGCTTCTACGTATTATTATCTGAAAGTTGTATAAAAACTAAAGCATGAACAAAAAGTGAATGATGATTACTTATCCTTTGCTTGCTTCAAGATTTATGCAATTCGTATTGAAATTTTGATGCATAAAAAACACTACTCTGGATCACTCATGAGCGCAACAAAGCAAGAGCACTTAACTGGAGATTCGGGACACCAATTAACACTTGGGATGATGAAATTTGGAGAGGCAGGACCTCGAATGGACACATGAAAAACCGCTAAAATGCACGATTAGGATCAACTGAAAATCGACAGCTGGTATGGTACATAGGACTAGCAAAGAAAAGAAACAGTCTCAAAAAAAACATAAAGGAAGAAAGCGCAACGTACTATTCAAGTTTGGAATATGAAAATTCCATGAATAAACCAAGCAACGTAATTAACCACAAGCCAGAGCTCAAACATGAGCACGGCATTGTAATGCGCTCTATTGATCAACTGCCTACATTGTAGGTACCCCGCGCTAAACTTCTCGAAAGCTCTCCAATCATACAGGGGGTATACAGGAATGACTTGTATATAGCATTTGTATGTTCGTAATAGTAACTGTTTGGGCGCAAGGAACCCAGATACTGAGCCTTTGAGTTATTCAAATGATAGGCCACCGCTCTAAGTGTATGACCCAAGAAGACTACCTCTTTGAAAGGATGAAATCCAAGGATGTTGATGCATCCATAGCAGTATTCCTCACGTCCACCGTCAATTGGAAGAAAATCATCATTGTCGGAGTTCCACTCAAAATTCTCTTCCGATATAGTTTTGGTGTTGTCATGCACATTGATATTATCTATGACCATCCAAGCTCCATCACGGCGTGAGCCTACTTGTTGGGCAATGGCCCTAACGTCATGTTGATACTTCAATACCCACTCCACCTGTCCACATGATTCGTTAAGGATCCAAACCTGTAGTTGCCATTCACTAACTGTTCCAAAGTATACCCCATTCTCTGATCTTCCTAGATATGGTTTTGCACACTCCTTTTCAATGTCTGGCGTTTTAATTACTTGGTACTCGTCATTTGACAAGGAAAACCTGAAAAACATAAATTTATCACATAAAAAATATATATGGCGTCTCACTGCTTAAACTGATGTAATGTTCTTTTAAAATTGATCATCATTAAATAACTAGAGCAATTTAAATGTAATGCAAACGGATGTAATGTTCTTTCAAAATTGATCACCATTAAATAACTAGAGCAATTTAAATGTAATGCAAACGGACATAAAAACGTACATCTACCGAAACTTCGTCACCTGACTGGATGACGGTGGACATGAAATCATATATATTAAAGACAACAGCGAATGTGGTCTAGTTTACATGTAACAAATCATTAATTTTTTAACTTATATCATTCATATTAATTGTACATTCGTCTATTTAACTTTTTAACACGCCAGCAGCCAATCTATATGGGCATCAGATGCATGGAAAATGTTAAATAATAAAAAAAACAAAACAACAAATACATCTAGCCCAAAAACATTACGCGCGTGTATGTGTGCATGCACTAGCTAGGCTACTAGAGGTAGTACAATAAGCATCAAAGTTTTCATCGACACTAAACAAACTAGCCTGATAGATTCATCTATTATACTAGAAAGAGCATCAAAGTTTACATGTGTGCAAGAAAATGGAAGGCGAAAGCCATTGGAAATAGCAGGATTGCATATTTGTATGTATAGTAAGATAATGCGTACCTAGTGACAAAAGCGCCTCGACAATGCACATAAAGTGCTCCCTGCCAGTATACGGCATAGCGCTGGCGCTGCTGTCGCGGTTCCGATGGATCCAACCGCATATCTGCGACCGTCCCCGCCGGCTCACCTTCCCGGACAAAGGCCCTCTCCTCCCACCGCCCGGTCCTCGACGAGAATACGTTCAGTCTCCATGGTGACGGTGGCCATTCCATCAGGCACCATGGGTCATCAGGCTGTGGCGATTCCACTGGCTGCTGAAACTCCTCCGTGTCCTCAGCCGACGTGCCGTCCGGCAATGAGAAGAGCCTTTCCAGGCAGAACGGTGCGTCCATCTCCTGCCGCCGCAGCAGCACGCGTCGACGCTCCACCGCCGCCTTCCGGTGGTTCTGGGGCGTCGGCTTCTCCGGCACGGTGGGGATCAAGAACACCTCGAAGTGCGACGACACGGCCGGATCGAAGACGAGGTGCGCGTGGGCGTTCCACCTCCTGGTCTCCGTGCGCTGGGGAAGCAGCTTCCAACGCTGCGTCGCGGGGTTGCACACGCAGAGCATGCGCCACCACAAGATCTCGCAGAGGAGGAGGCCGTTGCAGTGGTCCTGGACGAACCACCAGTCCTCTCTGAAGTCTTTGGGCATGAAGCTGAGCTTGCCGTCGATTTTGGGGACCGTCGACGTCGAGGAGGGGCGGACAAAGAGGTGCGGGCGGCCGTGGTTGATGTAGTTGGCGAAGATGCCGTGCACCGAGTGCGGGAGGAGGCGCGGGAGCAGCAGCCCGCGGGCGTCAACCATGGCGCGCCACGCTTTGCAGACGCACCGGACCGCGGCGATGCTCCGCGGAGGCACGCGGCGGAGAACTTCGGCGATGACGTCGTCGGGAAGCGCCCCAACTTCCATCTGCATGGATGGATGCGGCGGCGCGGCGCGGCTCGCGCTGATTAGTTAGGGTTAACCGAGCGGCGCCGTGCTTATATCGGGAGATGCAGGAAGTTTACGAGTGCATGTGCATGGGCCGGTCGTGTGGGCCAGTTTTTCGTAACCCAATGTGTTTATATACCTCTTTAGTTCTCTTTCAAAAGGAAGTAGAAATTATATTCGTTAAGAAGGTAGAAATCCTAATTCTTTCAGAATTCATTTAGTATATCTCTCTAAATCTTAAAAGCTAGATGTGAGTCATCATACTTAATAATGTTTAACATGCAGGAACAACGCATCAAAGTATGACTGGTAGAATTTGAACTAACGTCGCTAAGCACACGGCTCTGTTAATTGTAGCAGAGGTAAACAGTAGAAGATGGCATCGTTGTTGGGTTTATCTTGACAGATTTATGTCGGGGAAAATCATTTATGGCGAAGAAATTGAGTATTTTTCACATAAACTATTTGTTTAAGATAAACTGTTACACTAAATACCCCTTTTATATGTAGCAGCTGTTGAATCTGATCAGAGTTTTGTGAGATACGACACTAGTGTATATGATATCAAGAATAAAGAAGATGAATCTCGTAGAGAATCAAAATAACGATGTTGAAGTAATCATGACTAGAGAAAAAAGATTTGGTGAGGTTGAGCGTAAATTCTTTAAACACAACATAAAAAAATAAAAAATTAAAATTCTTACTCTCTTATAATCCTCTCAAATCTTATAGTCCCCTCGGATCCTTACTCTCTGTCTCTGTAGGAGGCGGTCAAAGATGGCGGCCGGTTGTTGTCCCGGCCATGGCCAGGTACACTAGTTTGATTTGAAGGCCGTAAGCTGGGCCCAAACCTGGTACAGTGGATGATTGCTCCGCGTGGCTGAAAAACAGCTGAAACGAGATGAACGACAATTAATCAGAGCTCCCATGTGGCGTTACTGAGCTTGGCATCACCAGTATGTGTCACGGGTACTGTAAGGTTATTTCCAGTACATGGTAACATATTCATTTAATGCATGTTACATAAGTATTTTTGATGATATGGTAAGAGAGTTAACAGGTGAGAGAAGAAAACTGTATCTTGAGAAAGATACCACTTGAGCACGAAATCATAGACATTGAAACGTGAATCATCTAAGTGGCCCACAATTCATACTCTCATACACATCTAGCATTTAATTATCTTGTGGGGACTAAGAAACAGTCCATGATACCATGCATTGGGATAGTTATATCTTCTATAATATCATATGATATAGCAGTTTTGGATATTGTGACAATGTACAATGCACTGTGAATAGCCTAATTGTACTGGAAGAGTGCATGCATCCTTGCTATATCAGGCTTTCTACCATCTTCATGAGAGATCAGAATTTATATCGATGTAATATCAAGAGGTATCAAAATTGGTACCTCTACTCTTTACTTTTTTTATTATTTTTTATCTTTTGGTGCTATCTCAATGTACCAATAATAGGAAAAAGTCTCTTTTGCTTTATATACACACACACATAAAGTCTCTTTTCTACTCCCAATAGTAATTACTCCCTATGTTGTATCTTATAATATAGAGAGTATCTCAAGCAACGGAGGGTATGTACATATAGTATATAAGCATATAATACTAGCTATGTAGTATTTACATTTTTTCAGATGTGGTATGTATATTTTTTGAAATACTCCTTTTTATGTCCATATATAAAGGTATTTGTAAAATATGCTAAAAACTATATACTCCCCTGCAATTTTTTCATATGGTTCAGGGTATCTTATAATTATTATATGAGCATATTCAAAGTGATAAAAGAGTATTTCAAGTTCATTTAGGTGGTATTTCAAAGGTGGGAGTAACTACGCCCGGGAGTAAAAGATATTTTCATTTGTTCGCCATTGCTTTGAGTGATCTGATCTCATCTTATTTTTCTTCTGACTGCATTGCAAGTAAGGCTCCTTCGTTTCAGCTTCTGCTTAAAAAAAATAGATTATCTATCGAACGAGAGGATTCTGGACAGTTTCTCTCACAAGCAAAAATTACCCTTTACATAGAAGAAGGATCCGGCTGAAACCTGATATGATTCTTGCTGGCTTGGTCCAGAACCTAGAAGTCGTAGTTGACCCGGCCCTATTCTTCACAATCAAAAGCAGCTTCTCTTATCATTCAGAATCCATAATCCAGAAGCTGAAACGAAGGAGGCTAAATCGATCCCGTGGTGCCAAAACGCTTGCATGTCTCTGTTTGATTTAGTGCTTGCATTCATTTTTGTTTTCACAGCTCTAGGAGTTAATGGGGTACGTATATTGTGAGGAGGTCGAAAAAGCCTCCCATGTGGCTCCATGGACGCTATGGTTTCCTCTTTCTAGATGCCGATTCATACCGGCGTTAGAATTCGCTTCAGTAATTGAGGTCAGAAATAAAAGCTGTAAGTGCTGGGCAACCGTGCACGGCTTTGGCACCAGATCGATGAACAACATCATTTTTTTTTTGTAGAATGGACTAATTACAACAAGAAAACTGGAAATAATTTCTACTAATTTAAGTCATACAACAATTTAAGGAAGCATACATATTTTCATGATCGATCGAGCCTGAAACTTGCCAAAATTACAAGATTGGGTGATAGGTAAAGCAACTAATTGAACCCATTCGTACCAAGTTTAATAATTTCTTAGTTGCGGCAACATATAGCACCGACTAAAAATACAGCAACAGTAAAAACAATAGCTCAATTAATTACTGGTGTATATATAACCATCTATTTGTCACAGTGATCCTCCAAAGGACGATTAGCTTCACAAAAAATACATCACAAATTCCATTGGTTATTTTGCAAAGAGTTTTTTTTATCATCATTGAGAGATACCAAAATTTACATTGAACTAGTACCAAGAGGTACAAAAAATTTATAGGTAGAATTACCAACTTTGATACGTCTTGGTATCTCATAAGAATGGTAAAAAGTCTCATCTTGCAAACGTAAAGATCACCAGCATTAAGAGAGAAGCAGGCAGCTCATATTGATCATCACTCAAAAGTAGTACGAAAGTAGTACCTGTGAGTGCACAACTGGAACCATCTGATGAGTTAAGAGGGGGAGCTGATAAAAAAAGCTGAAAAGAAAAATAAAGAGGCAAAGGGCTTGCATTTGATGCGAGTATCTCTAGAGCCAACAAGCCCACGTTACTATCCATACGTCATTTAAAGATTTGTGTACTGAATTAGAGCCATTTTAATGGGCACTACCCACGTAGCAGAGTATTCATCTTCCTTAAATCAAGACTCTGGTTCAAATGTGCTGTAAAATTACTACCAAACAAAGATTGCACATCGGCAGATAGCCACTTGTACTTAACCGTGCGTTTTTTTTTGGGTTTAAAATTTTCGTTACGTGTTATTTCTAACCAAGCGATAAGTCATCAAAGGCTTGTCCATGAACGCGGATGCAGGGGCCGACGCCGACGGCGAGGCCTCCAGAGGAAGGGGAGGGAAGCAAGGAGTCACTGGAATGCGGCGGCGCTCTGGCAAGCCATGGCGTGGTCAGTGAATGGTTCAACAACCATGCATGCACCTTTGGTCGATGGCTACGAGGAGCTTCTGCGTATTATTATCTGAAAGTTGTATAAATATTAAAACTTGAGCGAAAAGTAAATGGTGATTACTTATCCCACACTTCTATGGCTATGAGGGGCTTCTACGTATTATTATCTGAAAGTTGTATAAAAACTAAAGCATGAACAAAAAGTGAATGATGATTACTTATCATTTACTTGCTTCAAGATTTATGCAATTCGTATTGAAATTTTTGAAGGGGAGGGAAGCAGGGAGCAGTCACTGGAATGCGGTGGCGCTCTGGCAAGCCACGGCGTGGTCGGCGAATGGTTCAACAACCATGCATGCACCTTTGGTCTATGGCTATGAGTGGCTTCTATGTGTCATCATCTGAAAGTTGCAAAAAAACTAAAGCATGAACGAAGAGTGAATGATGATTACTTATCTCTTTGCTTGCTTCAAGATTTATGCAATTCGTATCGAAATTTTGATGCATAGAAAACACCACTCTGGACTGTCGTGACTTGTCACTCATGAGCGCAACAAAGCAAGAGCACTTAACTGGAGATTCGGGACACCAATTAACACTTGGGATGATGAAATTGGGAGAGGCAGGAACTCGAATGGACACATGAAAAACCGCTAAAATGCACGATTAGGATCAACTGAAAATCAACAGCTGGTATGGTACATAGGACTAGCAAAGAAAAGAAACAGTCTCAAAAGAAAAAAAATAGAGGAAGAAAGCGCAACTATTCAAGTTTGGAATATGAAAATTCCATGAATAAATCAAGCAACGTAACTAACCACAAGCCAGAGCTCAAACATGAGCACGGCATTGTAATGTGCTCTATTGATCAACAGCCTGCATTGTAGGTACCCAGCGCTATACTTCTCGAAAGCTCTCCGATCATACAGGGGGTATATAGGAATGACTCGTATATACTGTTTGCATGCAAGTAACCCAGATATTGAGCCTTTGAGTTATTCAAATGATAGGCCACCGCTATAAATGTATGACCCAAGAAGACAACCTCTTTGTAAGGATGAAATCCAAGGATGTTGAAGCGTCCACAGTAGTATTCCTCACCACCACCGTCAATTGGAAGAAAATCATCATTGTCGGAGTCCCACTCAAAATTCTCTTCCGATATAGTTTTGGTGTTGTCATGCACATTGATATTATCTATGACCATCCAAGCTCCATCACGGCGTGAGCCTACTTGTTGGGCAATGGGCCTAAGGTCATGTTGATACTTCAGTACCCACTCCATATGTCCACTTGATTCGTTAAGGATCCAAACGTGTAGTTGCCATTCATTAGCTGTTCCAAAGTACACCCCCTTCTCTGATCTCCCTAGATATGGTTTTGCACACTCCTTTACAACGTCTGGGGCGTTTTAATTACTTGGTACTTGTCATTTGACAAGGAAAACCTGAAAAACATAAATTTATCACATAAAAAATATATATGGCGTCTCACTCCTTAAACTGATGTAATGTTCTTTCAAAATTGATCATCATTAAATAACTAGAGCAATTTAAATGTAATGCAAACGGACATAAAAACATTTACCGAAACTTTGTCACCTAACTGGATGACGGTGGACATGAAATCATATTAAAGAAAACAGAGGATCTGGTCTAGTTTACATATAACAGATCACTATTTTTTAACGTATATCATTCATATTAACGGTACATTCATCTGTTTATTATTTTTTTTGAAAGAGAAGGTAGAAGCTCTGCCGAATGCATTAAAGAAAGACGAAAATAAATAGTTTACAGATGTTTTGACAATAGTAAAAGCCCGGACAACATGTCTGTTTAACTTTTTAACACTCCAACAGCCAATCTATATGAGCATCAGATGCATGGAAAATGTTAAATAATAAAAAAACCAAAACAACAAATACTTCTAGCCCAAAAACATTACGCGTGTATGTGTGCATGCACTAGCTAGGCTAGTGGAGGTAGTACAATAAGCATCAAAGTTTTCATCGATACTAAACAAACTAGCCTGATAGATTCATCTAATATACTAGAAAGAACATCAACCAGAAGGTACATGTGTGCAAGAAAATGGAAGGCGATCGAAAGCCATTGGAAATAGTAGGTTGTATGTACGTATAGTAAGATCATGCATACGTACCTCGTAACAAAAGCACCTCGACAATGCACATAAATTGCTCCCTGCCAGTATACGGCATAGCGCCGGCGCGGCCCCCACATCGTCGGTTCCGATGGATCCAACCGCATATCTGCGACCGTCCCCGCCGGCTCACCTTCCCGGACAAAGGCCCTCTCCTCCCACCGCCCGGTCCTCGACGAGAATACATTCAGTCTCCATGGTGACGGTGGCCATTCCATCAGGCACCATGGGTCATCAGGCTCGTCCTCTTCCACGGACGGTGCAGGTGGCGGCTGTGGCGATTCCACTGGCTGCTGAAACTCCTCCGTGTCCTCGGCCGACGTGCCGTCCGGCAATGAGAAGAGCCTTTCCAGGCAGAACGGTGCGTCCATCTCCTGCTGCCGCAGCGGCGCGCGTCGACGCTCCTCCACCACCTTCCGGTGGTTCTGGGGCGCCGTCGGCTTCTCTGGCACGGTGGGGATCAAGAACACCTCGAAGTGCGACGACACGGCCGGATCGAAGACGAGGTACGCGGGGGCGTTCCACCTCCTGGTCTCCGTCTTGCCGGGAAGCGGCTTCTTATGCGTCGCGGGGTTGCACACGCAGAGCATGCGCCCCCACCCGATCTCGCCGAGGAGGAGGCCGTTGCAGTGGTCCAGGAGGGACCACCAGGCCATTCTGAAGTCCTTGGGCATGAAGCTGAGCTTGCCGTCGATTCTGGGGACCGCCGACGTCGAGGAGGGGCGGGCGAAGAGGTGCGCGCGTCCTTGGTAGAAGTAGTTAACGAAGACGCCGCGCACCGAAAAGCGGGATGAGGTGCGGAGCATGAGCTCATGGCGTCGACGATGGCGCGCCAAGCCTTGCAGACGCACCGGACCATGGCGAGGCTCCGCGGAGGCACACGGCGGAGGACGCCGGCGAGGACGTCGTCAGGAAGCGCCACAACTTCCATCTGCCTGGATGGATGCATGGATGCGGCGGCGCGGCTCGCGCTGATTAGTTAGGGTTAACCGAGCGGCGCCATGCTTATATCGGGAGATGCAGGAAGATTACGAGTGCATGTGGGCCAGTCTTGTAGATTTTTCATGGGCCGGTCGTGTGGATTTTGCATGACCCATGTGGGCCTCTTTAGTCCTCCCAACCGAAGAAGGAATCTAAAAGAAAATGGAAATCCTAATCTTAATAAGATTCATCTAGCACATATTTAACCTGCAAGGAAAGCACAACAAAGTATGGCGGTAGAATTTGAACTAACTCTAAGCACGCCGGCTCTGTTAATTGTAGAAGATGGCATCGGTATTGGGTTTATCTTGACAGATTTCTATCAGGGAAAAATCATTATTGGCAGAGAAAGTGAGGATTGTTTCAGATAAACTGTCACACTTTGATACTCTTTATACGCGTCAATTTTTGGATCGAACCAGAGTTTCATGAGATACGGTATAAGTGTGCACGATCTCAAAAACGAAGAAGATGAATCTCATTAAGAATCAAAATAACGACGCTGAATCAACCACAACTAGAGAGAAAATATTTGATGAAACCAATCGCAAATTCTTTAAGCACAAACTCAAAAGAGTACAAGGGATATCCTCTCAAAAACCTATCGAATCTTTTAGAGCTTTCGGATTCTTGCTCTATATAAGAATTTAGTGTTAAAAATATTCTAGCCTCTAATCCTCTCGTGCTTCTCTTGATTTAGATGAGTTAGGCCCCGTTTGGTACGGTTCCAGATTCTAGTAGAAATAGAAACGGTTCCGAATTCTTGGTAGAAACGTTTCAGGTAGAATCAGAATTCGAAGGAACGGGTTGCTAGCCGATTCGACCACGGCGTGTAAAAATCAGAAACGATTCGCTTTGAAACGTTCCGAGTCCTATTCCGTTTGGTTGGATTTATTTCAGATTCTAGGAGAAACAGTCCGGTTCCAAGTTGCCAAACGGGGCCTTAGTTTATGGCTTCTTGGTTGTATGATTCTTCACCTTTTAGATCTATATAGCCTAATTGATTCTCCTCCAAAAGCAAGTAATACTCCGGAAAAAAATAGAAATCGTAATCATATTGGAACCATCGCCAAGTGCCCAGCCCTGTCAATTTCAGTGAAGGTAAACAGTAAAAGATGATATCAGAATTGGGTTTTTCTTGACATATTTGTGTCATGTCAGATTTCGTTTTTGGCAGAGAGATAGGATTGTGCTGATCAGTAGCTAAGGGCCTGTTTGGTAGAGCTCTAGATTCCAGCTTCACCTGAAATGTGAAACTTGTAGGCTAAAATAAAGTGAATTAAGTTTATATTTTTGGTCTAAAATATAAACAAGATGATCTATCTAAACACCCTTGTACTCATAGCTTCAGCTTCACGAATCTGGTGAAGCTAGAATTTTCAGCTTCACCAGATTCACGAATCTGGAAAAGCTGAATCCCTACCAAACATACCCTAAGAACCATCACCTCCAAAGGTTCCTGTCGGGGATTGGGAAACTCTCGTAGACGACCATCGTACCCCAGCAGCCGACCATTGTATCCTGGCAGCCCCCGAGCGTGCCCATACTCGGATGTCGCCCCCAAGAAAGGTCTTCGGGTCCCCCGACCTTCGGGCCGACTCCGTCCTCCGTCAAGCGCATCCCCGAGCATGCCTGCTCGGAGACCTACGACATGACGACCAAGTCAGCAGAGGAGGCCTCGGGCCTTGCCCAAAAGCCGGGCGCAGTCCACGAGGACGGCGTGGCATTAATGGCTTGACGGCTCGAAGGACTTTGTGCCCTGGTGTGAGACCCCATTCCGAGGAACAGGAACTCCATGTGATTACCGTACTAGTCCCTGGATCAGTAGCTAGCACTCACATGTTTACAACATTCATACCATAACCAAACGCCAAGTTTTAATTTACAAAGTTTGCCACAGATTTAATTATACAGAGATAGTAGTTACAAGAGAGAATAAAACAGCGGAAACGACATAATACTTAAAATCCCAAAAGCCCGGTAGTATGCCCAACCAAAACCACAGGCATCTGACTAGGCAAAAGCCCTAGGAGAAATCATCGTCGAACTCCCCGAAACCTGCTTGAAAGAACGCATCTTCTGGCTCATCGTAGGGATTCTCTTCTAAACAAAGTGGATAGCAAGAATGAGTACAGACGTACTCAGCAAGACTTTATAGCAAATGCAAATAATAATCATGCAGGCTATTTCAAAGGAACAGGCTCTAAGTTATTTTGCATTTAGCAGAAAGAATTTAAACATATGACATAATAGATTGAAATTCGCATTTTTATGAAACAGCAAGAGAATTGTATCAATACCAAAAATAAACATGTTCCATGACTTAGCATCCCAAATGGCGAAAATCCTCACAAGCCGATCCTTTGAATTAAACAAGTGGTTGTCAAAACAGAATCAACCCATTTTATAAAAATGTAAAACTCTAACATTGGAATGACTTCACCAAGTGCCCATAACCGCGGGCGCGGCTAATCGATTAGATTTAGACTCTGCAGAGTTGTACAGCTTTACCCACAAGGAATGAATCACCTTTTTGCTAGGCCATACGACGCACTTCCTTTGGTGTGCCGGCAAGGCGTTCATACATAGCCGTTACATTATTCAGACGTGACTTTGATCCAGCCCGGGACGTTAATTCCCCGCCGTAGAACTAGAAACACACACACCACACGTGGTTCCTTTCACGTGGTGGATCCACTTTCACACACTCAACACAACGTTTCTAGACACAGCAGGGCGTACACCGTTGCATGGGTGGAAACCCGTCCAGACAGACCAAACCGGAATGCCTGTGCTAAGCTCCCGCCTACCAATGAACAAAGCCATGTCCAAACAACTTAATAAGCTAAGGCTACCCCATAAATAGCCCTCGTGGTTGCACGGAATTCTTGGATCGATAGCGTCCCATTTCTCGGTCCTTAATCCGACACGGGCGACACTTCACCCTACACTACGTGCAAAACCCTTATTGCACAACCGGCTATTGCCAAATAGTCGCCCGCACCGTAACCATAGTTTTCGGGTTTTCAGGTTTTTAACCAACATATCAACAACCTTTAGTAGAGTAATAACCAGTTGTGAAATCATTTGGAATCATCATGACGATCTAAGGCGAAACTAAGCAGTTGTAATATTGTAACGATTATACCCAAACTAACATTAACTATGTCTAAGCATACTAAGGTTCACAAGGTTCACAAAATCAATTAGATTAAGGAAAACCATAAATTCCAAGGATAGTTACTAACCTTATCCAAAATAGCAGTTTTGTGAGGACCCGGATTACCAAATCCGAACCCTCCTGTGTTTCAACCGCACTAGTCCAGGAACAGCTAGCGCACACAGCATACAGTGATGATAACACAGTCATATCATAAAGTTCATAATAGTATTAAGCAAAAGAGTGCAACAACATCATCACATTATTACAAGTATGAAGCCTTACGGCTGAAGTGTAAATGTAGCAGCGGAAATGTAGAACAAAAAGAGCCAATCAGCTAGCCCACAGGCAACCGACTGGGGTACGCTCCCTAGAAGATCGTGTCATCCTCCTCCTCGAAGTCTCCAGCACAAATGTCGAACGGTGGATCGTTGGCTCTCTGATAGCCCCTTCTCCCATCATCATCTGCTTTATGGAATAAGCAGCCCCCGCATTGAAACGCGAGGGTGAGTATGCAACATACTCGCAAGTCTAGGAAACTTGATGCAAGTAACTAAATGCATGGTTTAAACAAAGGATGGCATAATGGTTCATTTGCATAAAGCAGAATTTTAAAATTTTAAATACAAGTAATACTTCCGTAAAGCAGCATTTAACAAAATGTAAATGGCATAATTAGTTAACTTTGAAATATAACAGTTTCCAGGTTCCATCTACCTGGCTGGCTCCAATCGACAAACTACATCCGGGAGCTCTAGCCGCTCGCGGATTCCCAACCACATTTTCATTTTTAAACCAAATCCATCATTTTCCATTTTAAAACCAAAAACCAGAAAATCTACTATGTGAAAGCGTTCCACGCTTGCCCTTATCCGTAGGCACGGCTACTTAAGTAGTTTTTAAGACTCTGCAGAGCTGGTACACTTTACCCACACGACATGATCAACCCTTGTCGCCATGCAATTAACACACTTCCTTTGGTGTGTCGGCAGGGAGATCATGACAAGGCCTTTACAATGCATATACCGCTACCGACTCCGCCCGCTAAGGTTTCACATTGGTAGGGCTACCCTTGATCGAAGCCCCTCTTGCGCCTTGCAAGTACCCTCCCAGCAAACCGCGCAGCCCAAATGGCGAAGTCAAATAACGATACATGCAAATTACTTAGCCAGGTCGTACCCATATAGACATGTGGTTATACTGTATAGCATGGCCCATGGTGTCCACACGATCGATCCTTAATTGACTAGGGCGGACAATCACATTCCAAAATTTTGTGCATCCCGCACCCGCCATTCAACCAATCCGCCCCGGTCCAAATCATTTTTCACTTTTAATTTTCAAATTAATACCGGCAACACCAATTGCCACAAGTTTCACAATTCATTTTTGCATCAAGAATGAAATCATTTCCATAATGGTAAGGTACCAACGTGATTAAGCATGGCTAAGCATTTTCTACCGTTCCCATAACAAATTAATTACCATTAATTACAGTAATTAGTTTTCCTAGGGTGTCAATGGTTGTCAACATGAATGTCAATGTGGTTATAACAATTTGAAACTTATCTAAGCATTCAAAATGACATTAACATACAATTCATAATCCAAATAGCATGCAATAATTTAAAAACAAAATAGCATTTCATAAATTTGGGTTCAACATGGTCAAGGAGACTTGCCTTCACCCTCTCCCGCTGCTGTAGCCTACGCTGGATACTCCTCTCGCTCAACCGGTGCGTCGTCTACACGCGAAACACGCGAATCGAGGCAAAACAATAAATAAATAGAAATAAATAAAATTCAAAAATTCATAAAAATGACACCAACAGATAGATCTTGATTTTATATGAATTTATAAATTTGAATCGTTCGAATCGGAGTTCAAACGGAGGAGAACGGGCCTTCCGAAGTTTAAATGGAGGAAAATCAGAAAATAAAGGAAACGACACGTGTTGCGCTGTGATTCGCTGGAATTTTGGGTTTTCTCGGATTTATCAGCGATTTAATGAATTAAATCGTGTCGCTGACATCGGGCCCTCGGTCGATGACTCACGAGCACTGACTATGAGCACCGACGCCTTGCAGCGATGGCGTGGCGACAAGTGTCACAGACGTGGCTGACACGGTGCGGGATAGGGCTGACGTGGCATGATGTGGCGGCGAGGTGGCGCTACAGGGCAACCACGTGGTGCTGACGCGGCGTGATATGGCCGACATGTGTGCCGGTGTGCTGACATGGCGAACACGTGGACTTACGACGAGGAGGTGGTGCCCCCACGGTGATGATGTGGCGGACACGCAAGCATCAGGGCCCACGGTGGCGTGACATGGCGTAGAGGTGGCACGACGTGGCAGATGACGGTGCGGCGCACAACCAGATTGAACGGCAAAGAAGTGACCGAAGGGTTGGCTTACCCAACAGTGTTCAGCGCAGATCCAGCCGATGAAGATCGATTAGACGGCGACGGAAGCTCGAAGACGACCGCGACGAGGCGGCGGCGCTACACGCCGGACGTGAGAACGAAGGCATGGCAGACGGCGAAAACGAGTCGATTAGCGACCGGCTTTGGGTGGAAAAGAGGAAGATCACCAAGACGAGTCTAATGGTACCAAGAACACGGGCGAAGACTCACCGGAGAGGGAGGAATCGGCGGCGGAAACCTTCGGGCCTCACTGCGAACTCCGGCGAGCTCGTGTGGGTAGATGGCGGCGTCTCAGGCGACCAGCCCTAGGGCAAAATGAGCGGCGGGAGAAGAGGAACCTCGGGGCAGCGGCTACAGTGCCTTAAGTAGCCTAGGGGTGCGGGAAAACGACACGGAAGTCGGGATTGGGCTGGCGGTTGGCTACGGGCGGCGGCGCTTGAGCTCGGACGACGTGGACGCACGGGATCCACTGGATCGGAATCGGACGGCGAGGGAAAAATCTGAATAGGGTTAGGGTTTTCTTGTTGGTAGTAGCGGCTTTTAATTTGTTGGATCCGTGATCGTATTGAGGGCATTAGGGTTCTTGTCTTGAGGAAGCGGGCCGGATGAACGATGGTTCGCCCATACGGAGGGAAAAGAGATTAAATAAAATTTCCGAATAAAATAAATCTTAGAATTCCGAATAAACTCCAAATAATTCAAATAAATAGCGAATAAATTCGGAAAAATCTCCAAAAATACAAAAAAATCAAATAAAATACAAGGAACCCAAATAAAATAAAAAATAATTAATTTGAGTTATTATTTATACAAATTAAATCCTTTTGACTTTTGAAAATTCAGTTGAAGCTAGATTAAATTCGAGAATTTTTTTTTTCGGATTTCGGATTTTGAAATTCAACTCCAAGAGTTTGAAAAATAGAATGTTACAAGTTTTTATGGAGAATTATCCGGATGCACTATACAGTTGCAAAAACAACATACAGTAGGTGAACTAGTAGGTTCAACATGGTCAAAGGATTGCTTGCCTTGCTCTTCACCGCAAATGTCAAACCCTGGCTCAGCAACTGCTTCCTCCTCCTCCTCGAGGGAATCTGCATCTACACGTCGAATTCGAAAGAACCAACAGCACTTACAAATTGGCAAAGAAAGAACGAAAGAAAACAACATAGAAAAGCGAATAAGACCCTTGCACACGATCCAGGGTTGCCTTTTTATGAATCCTTTAATTACCTTTTTCGAATTCAAGATGCTAAAATTGTTTAGATTATACATTTATTCATTGGTTGCAAGGTGCACAATTCCTGCTGCTCCCAGCAAGCATGCTGGAACCCTATTGCTTATGTGTTTTGCTTAAGTAGGACTTAGAGCCAAAGCTGGACAAAGCAAAATTATTTCCTTAGATTCTTACAGAGCATAACTTAGGGATCATTTCTAAGTTATTCTTTACTAACTTCAGGATTAGATGAGTTGCTTTGTGTTTTAATAGAAAGTCTTAAGTGATTATATAAGGTCAGGAGTGATTAATTCTTTTACCTCAATTTGATTTCACTTAGAATCAGTTTTGCACGAGTTAGGTCTTCAGATGTAGGCTACTGGTTTATTTTACATAAGGTTTGAGAAGGTTCTGGTGATAAAAGCTACTTAACTATACTTTTCTTCAATTGCACTACAGTTCATTCAATCTCATTACAGCCTTCAACATATGAATACTTAGGGTTGTTAAACTATCAAAATAAATAGGCAATACATGATGGAATGAGATTATCCTTTTATATTTGGGTAGTCCATACTTTGGACAGCACCACAGATCAGATCGCATAAGTTTTACACTTTAGACGAGACTTTATATTCATCGTTGAAAAGGCTTAAATGACATTGTAAAGTTTACGTTCTACAAAATCGGCGAGAACGCGAAGTGAAACATTAACACTTAAAGGTTTTAGGTTGACTAGATTAATATGCAAACCTTAACCAATTAAAATTCTTTTTACAGAATGTGATAGTATAAACTTTGTACAATGTTTCTAGACTGGTTTTACTGATTTTAATATTTGGATAAGCTATTTTATCTACCTCTGAAATAGCCTAAATGTTCATATTGTTTAACATCAAAATCGGCCAAGATTCAACTTAGTTTTCCAACTACAGTGTGTATGTTTCTTGATTCATTTTCAACACCTACAACTCCCAGAAGCTTATATCATCTACAATTGCTGAAATCCATTTATTTCTTTTTGTAGCACTTCATTTCATACTCATTCTCTTTTTAACCTAATTAAACCTGGATTAATTTGACAAGGCAAACTAATCTTTTAAGTATAAATGTTTTCACACAATTGAACTCATCCCAGAACAAGAATTTCAAAGATATTTGATTTTATTCATTTTGGTGAAATCCAAATTAATCTTTTTCTTAGCACCTAAATACCTATTTCGGTATTTTCGTTTTAAATATTCTCACCCAAAACTCTTTCAAGAATATTTTTGCATATTCTGGAACTATTGGATTTTATATGACTTTAGGAATTTATTTTGCTAGACTTTGAATAGTATTACCAAACATTCTGACTACTTGAATTTAACTCAGGACTTAGATTCCAGATTTAAACCCAGAATACGTTTTACTGATCAGAAAACGCATTCATACACGCGCGCAGAGCTGAGTTCGAAACTCCCTGAGATTGACGAATTGGGCCTAGGCGTCAGAGACTCAAAACAGGGCAGCTCGGTTTCTTCTTCACCGCCGGCGAAGCATCACCGGAGCGGCGGAATGGATGACGCCTAGGGCTTCAGTGCGACGAGAGGAACACAGTAGTGGTACCGATTCAACCCGCGGTGGCCGGGAAAGTGGCCGTCGCCGGAGAGGGGCGGCGGAACCACGGGCAAGCGCGAGCGACTCACCGCCGGCGAAGCTTTCCCCAAAGTAGGCACTCGGTGAGCATCAAGGAGGGTAGGGGGTGCGATTTCACCTGGTGTTCGGGTTGGAGATGAACCGGAATGAGCTGCCGCCGGTGCGCCGGAGCTGGAGAAGAAGGGCTCCACGGCGACGTCGTTCCGCGCGGAATTTGCTGAAATAAAGCAGAGGGATGAACTCAGGAGGGCCTAAGGATGCTCCAGACCAATCGCTTCGATGCATCACTCACCCAAATCACAAGAATCCCATTCTCCCCCTTCTTCTGTTCTTGGCGCAGAAATGGCGAAAAGAGGGGAAAAGAAATACCGTTCGGCTCAGTGGGAAGTCGACACTGGCTCAGTAGTCTCTAGGCGATGCGCTATGGCCTTTTGTAGCAAACCAACAGAGGAACTCCCGAGTGAATCGCCTGCAGCCTCCCTCGGAAGCCACGGTGAAGTGCGCTGCGCTGCAAGCCTCGAGTCGTGGCAAGACAGGGTACGAAGCGGGAGCCAAACCAATGGGGGAGCGGTGAGGGCAGTGAGGCCAATGGGAGATCGAGTAAGAGCAGCTCGCTCGAGGAAGGAAGAGAACCAGGGACAAGACAAAGCCTGACCGGTGGGACTAGACCCACACGGCAGTGAGGGCAAGAGATCAGTTTGAGGATGGACTCGGTCAATTGAAATGAACTTGCATGAATTTGCCTACTAAGCTTTGCCAGCAATCTTTTCATATTTTTCTCATACTCTCTCCTTACAGTAGATCAGTTCATGATGAAAAATGGGGTTAAAATATTTAGTATATCAATTACTGAAATTCTGATATGGTATAGGGCTCTGAATTTTTATTTCTGTATTTGAATTACCAGACAATTTAAATCTTTTGTAGAATTTTTGAAACTTTGAGTTTCAAAAGGATTTGGGACAAGGATTCTTAGATAAAATTTTTTAGCTCAAGATATTGCTTCAGTAATTTATAAAAATTCTGACATTCTATCTTTCAGCTTTTCTTACTTTCTGTTTTCGAATTATTTAGGGCTCTATCCCATCTGATAATTTCCTGAGATTTTTGCCAATGGTAAATACTGTATCAAAGGTGACTTGGTAAATTTTTCAGCTGAAGATAAGCTCTGGATATTTTTCACAATTTCTGAAGGTGCACTGTTTCTAGTCAACTTGACCTCTCTTTCCATTTTTAATATTCAAGTTGATATTTGCATCTTTTATCAGTATGTAAATTGATTTCTCCATCTATTTGGATTTAGAAGATAATTATTCCCAATTCTTCTTCGGTTCTTTTACTTCTTCCCATTTCCTTTTACTGTCTTTGCAAATGTAAAATCCAAGAAATCAATTCAGGAAGAATCACAAATTCCATAAAACTCAAAAACACTCAAAATGCAAACTCATATTATAGCATTTCACTGTTTAAAATTTTTAGGATGTTACACCTGGTCTGCGCTGCCGCGGTCTGCGCCCACTGTGCCCACATCGCGCCGCACCCGGCGGGAGGCGCGTGAACAGCTACGCGCACGTCTGAACAGTAGCGCGCCCCCTGTAATGAATGCTATGTCGCCTGTAATCCCCTATAAATACCCTCTCGCGCGAAGGGTTCAGAATGGGACAAAAATCTACCATTTTCACTTATACACAACGCTTGTTACGGTCGGCCTGGAGGGACATTCTTAGAACCTCTCAGGACCCCTTGAGCAAGCACATTGTAGTACATCCACAAGAGGCTAGTGCAATCACTGGACGTAGGGTTGTTATCTCCCTTGCGAGAGGCCCGAACCAGATCAAAAAGACTCCCTGTCCGCTATGATTGTCTTGGTCACCTCGTTTCATAGCCCGGCAAGCCCTCGGACGCTATACCCCCCGCGAAAAAGGGGCCTTAGGTTGATCCCTCATTCAACAAGTAAGCTCGGCGGGGGACCGGTTTCTGAATCGTCGATAGTTCCATCCTCGAATACTTCAGAAAACTAATGTATTGGTATCAGATACGGATACAGCTCTGATACGGTCGGATATTTGTCTTGTTTGTATTGGTGATTTTTCTATTTTTGAAACCCCACACCATCGCTCTCCAGTTGCTCTCTTCCTCAGGCTCTCACGTCAACATTCCTCTCCCCTATAAACGGTGGTCCGTGACACCCTTCTCCCTGCAGACGCAATGACGCCATTGGCCCTCACGATTAGTGAGTCCTCCCATTAGCCCTCTACTCTCCTCTTGACTGTGGTAGTATAGTATACGTCCAAACGTCCAATGGCTACCATGGCTAGACAGAGGCTAAGAGGCAAGGCATATGGATGCAGCTGGCTAGAATAAAAGTGTACAATAATGAGAACGTTTGGGAGAGAAGTAGACTATATGTCCTAAGTCACTTGCTATAGGCTGAAAGGCTAAGATGATTTAGCCTATTTGCTTCATCATTTTTCTTTGTTATAATATCTCTTTTATGCGTGGCATTCCATATCTCATATATATTTATCTATATTTTTATTTTTATTATATATATACATATATCGCCGTATCGGTACTTTTAGAAGTGATACAATTACAAAGAAATGACATATCATGTATCCCTATCACGTGCCTTCGTGGCTGATAACAGTGGGCATCTCGAGGTGGAGACTACTCCAGCACCATGGCGTGGACGGTGAAGGCAGCCATGATCAGCCACCTGCTACTGCCGTGGGCAACCAGATGCACCCGCTCAACCACCTCGGCGATGAAGAAACCAGCGGTCCACGTTCCACGTTGGGAGCGGCGTAGAGCTGTAGAGGGAGCTTTAATTCAGTGGGAGTTGACTTGTCAACTTCTAGTTGCTACAGTCTCATCCTCTCTCTCTGCGTGTGGGCCCTCCAATGGACGTTGAGTTGTCAAGTTCGAATCCAATATCCCTGCCCTCTTTTTCATTAGTTTTACCGGATATAGCCCCTTCTCATTTAAATTTGTAACCGCAACAAGTGGCCTGTCGTAATAGACTAGCAGGACAAAGCACCTACTACAGTATGGGAACACAACAGAAGATTTACTGCATGTTTCCTAGTACCATCTAGGTGTTGTCTCTTGAGCTTGCCATGGTGGGAGAGAGAATTATTTTTACAAATTACAAATAAGTCCTTTCCTAAATGTCAAAGAGTTCACGGTCGCAGGAGCATTTGAGCCGAGCCGTCGGCTCGGCTCAAATTTTTTTTCGCTATTTGGTCCTTTTGTAAATTACAAATAGGTCCTTCGCGATTTTTTGTGAGAGGAAGATTTTTCATCTAAATTCGCGTTTGGGTCCCTCGTGCGTTATTTTACGAAAAGAACCTCCCGTTAAATTCAAATCGTGAACAAGCCCTTTTCTAATTTTTAAGGATAGCGGACAGGTCCAAAAATATAACATTCAGGTCCTTGCTCTTTACGTCTAGGTCCTTTCTCCGTTTTTCTCGGAAAAAAATGTTTTGTCACTAGAAATATGTGTGCAGCTCTATCTCTAACTTTTTTCCCACCTCGATTTCCCATCTCGATCTCTAATATTTTTTAAAGCATGCATTATTACTCCACGAACGCGCCGGTCTCTGATATTTTTTAAAACATGTATTATTACTTCGTGAACGCGTAGAGTGTTAAGCTCGACAAAAGAAGGTTGTCATCTCTAATAATTTTTCGCCATTTTCCCTCTAAACTTTTTCCCCACCTCGGTTTTCTAGCTCGGTCTCCAATATTTTCCAAATAATTCGTCGAAAGAGATATTTCTACAGCTCTATCTCTCTACTTTTTTCCCGTTTCGCTCATTATTTCGACGATTTAAAAAATAAAACGCCGCCGAAAAAAGAAATCCCTATGAAAAAATGACACGCGCGGCGTGTTACGCCGCGAGTCTCTAATATTTTTTAAAACATGTCATTTCTCCGTTTTTCCGGAAAAAAAAGTTTTCGTCGCCAGAAATATTTTTGCAGCTCTATCTCTAGACTTTTTTCCTAGCTCGATTTCCCATCTCGATCTCTGATATTTTTTAAAACATGTATTATTACTCCGCGAACGAGTCGATCTCTAATATTTTTTAAAACATGTATTATTACTCGGCAAACGTGTAGAGTATTAAACTCGACAAAAAGAAGGTTGACATCTCTAATAATTTTTCACTCCCTCTAGACTTTTTCCCCGCCGCGGTTTTCCAGCTCGGCCTCCAATATTTTCCAAATAATTCGTCAAAAGAGATATTTCTACAACTCTATCTCTCTATTTTTCCCCGTTTCGCTCATTATTTTGACGATTTAAAAAATTAAACGCCGCTGAAAAAAAACATGTTTTCTTCGAAAAAACGACACGCACGGCGTGTTACGCCGCGGAAAATTTCCTAGTTTAAATGAAAGTGGGATACTTCTATGAACACAAGTGAAGAGGAGGCTAAATGTAACAAGGCTTCGTCAAGTTCTTGTAGCCGGACGTTCACCAGTAGTCCGTCCCTTGTGGCTCTGAAGCATATATATTTTCCACTCAGTCGAGAGCCAAGCCCACGTTACTATCCATACGTCATTTAAAGTTAAAGATTTGTGACTGAATTAGAGCCATTTCAATGGACACTACCCAGGTAGCAGAATGTGTTCTTGTATTCATCTTCCTTGAATCAAGACTAAGGTTCAAATGTGCTGTAAAATTACTACGTACCAAACAAAGATTGCACATCGGCAGCTAGCCACTTGTACTTAACTGTGCGTTTTTTTTTGGTTTAAAATTGTCGTTACGTGTTATTTCTAACCAAGCGATAAGTCATCAATGGCTTGTCCATGAATGCAGATGTAGGGGCCGACGCCAACGGCGAGGCCTCCAAAGGAAGGGGAGGGAAGCTGCAGGGAGTCACTGGAATGCGGCAGTGCTCTGGCAAGCCACGGCATGGTCGGCGAATGGCTCAACAACCATGCATACACCTTTGGTCGATGGCTATGAGGAGCTTCTACGTATTATTATCTGAAAGTTGTATAAATATTAAAACTTGAGCGAAAAGTAAATGGTGATTACTTATCCCACTTCTATGGCTATGAGGAGCTTCTATGTATCATCACCTGAAAGTTGTATAAAAACTAAAGCATGAACGAAAAGTAAATGATCATTACTTATCACTTTGCTTGCTTCAAGATTTATACAATTTGTATTGAAATTTTGATGCATTAAAAACACTACTCTGGACTGTCGTGACTTGTCACTCATGAGCGCAACAAAGCAAGAGCACTTAACTGGAGATTCGGGACACCAATTAACACTTGGGATGATGAAATTGGGAGAGGCAGGAACTCGAATGGACACATGAAAAACCGCTAAAATGCATGATTAGGATCAACTGAAAATCAATAGCTGGTATGGTACATAGGACTAGCAAAGAAAAGAAACAGTCTCAAAAGAAAAAAAATAAAGGAAGAAAGCACAACTATTCAAGTTTGGAATATGAAAATTCCATGAATAAATCAAGCAACGTAACTAACCACAAGCCAGAGCTCAAACATGAGCACGGCATTGTAATGTGCTCTATTGATCAACTGCCTGCATTGTAGGTACCCAGCGCTATACTTCTCGAAAGCTCTCCAATCATACAGGGGGTATATGGGAATGACTCGTATATACTATTTGTGCACAAGTAACCCAGATACTGAGCCTTTGAGTCATTCAAATGATAGGCCACTGCTCTAAATGTATGACTCAAGAAGACAACCTCTTTGTAAGGATGAAATCCAAGGATGTTGAAGCGTCCACAGTAGTATTCCTCACCACCACCGTCAATTGGAAGAAAATCATCATTGTCGGAGTCCCACTCAAAATTGGTGTTGTCATGCACATTGATACTATCTATGACCATCCAAGCTCCATCACGGTGTGAGCCTACTTGCTGGGCAATGGGCCTAAGGTCATGTTGATACTTCAATACCCACTCCATCTGTCCACATGATTCGTTAAGGATCCAAACCTGTAGTTGCCATTCATTAACTATTCCAAAGTACACCCCCTTTTCTGATCTCCCTAGATATGGTTTTGCACACTCCTTTACAACGTCTGCGGGCGTTTTAATTACTTGGTACTTGTCATTTGACAAGGAAAACCTGAAAAACATAAATTTATCACATAAAAAAATATATATGGCGTCTCACTGCTTAAACTGATGTAATGTTCTTTCAAAATTGATCATCATTAAATAACTAGAGCAATTTAAATGTAATGCAAACGGACATAAAAACATTTACTGAAACTTCGTCACCTAACTGGATGACGGTGGACATGAAATCATATTAAAGACAACAGAGGATCTGGTCTAGTTTACATATAACAAATCATTATTTTTTTAACGTATATCATTCATATTAATTGTACATTCGTCTGTTTATTATTTTTTTTGAAAGAGAAGGTAGAAACTCTGCCGAATGCATTAAAGAAAGACGAGAACAAATAGTTTACAGATGTTTTCACAATAGCAAAAGCCCGGACAACATGTCTGTTTAACTTTTTAACACGCCAACAGCCAATCTATATGGGCATCAGATGCATGTTAAATAATAAAAAAACCAAAACAACAAATACTTCTGGCCCAAAAACATTACGCGTGTATGTGTGCATGCATCAAAGTTTTATTTCATCGATACTAAACAAACTAGCCTGATAGATTCATCTAATATACTTGAAAGAACATCAACCAGATGGCCATTGGAAATAGTAGGATTGTATGTATAGTAAGATCATGCATACGTACCTAGTAACAAAAGCACCTCGACAATGCACATAAATTGCTCCCTGCCAGTATACGGCATACCGCTGGCGCGGCCCCCACATCGTCGGTTCCGATGGATCCAACCGCATATCTGCGACCGTCCCCGCCGGCTCACCTTCCCGGACAAAGGCCCTCCTCTCCCACCGCCCGGTCCTCGACGAGAATACATTCAGTCTCCATGGTGACGGTGGCCATTCCATCAGGCACCATGGGTCATCAGGCTCGTCCTCTTCCACGGACGGTGCAGGTGGCGGCTGTGGCGATTCCACTGGCTGCTGAAACTCCTCCGTGTCCTCGGCCGACGTGCCGTCCGGCAATGAGAAGAGCCTTTCCAGGCAGAACGGTGCGTCCATCTCCTGCTGACGCAGCAGCGCGCGTCGACGCTCCTCCACCACCACCTTCCGGTGGTTCTGGGGCGTCGGCTTCTCCGGCACGGTGGGGATCAAGAACACCTCGAAGTGCGGCGACACGGCCGGATCGAAGACGAGGTACGCGTGGGCGTTCCAACACCTCCTGGTCTCCGTGTGCTGGGGAAGCAGCTTCCAACGCTGCGTCGCGGGGTTGCACACGCAGAGCATGCCCCACCACAAGATCTCGCAGAGGAGGAGGCCGTTGCAGTGGTCCAGGACGGACCACCAGTCCTTTCTGAAGTCGTTGGGCATGAAGCTGAGCTTGCGGTCGATTCTGGGGACCGTCGACGTCGAGGAGGGGCGGACGAAGAGGTGCGGGCGTCCGTTGGCGTAGCTGACGAAGATGCCGTGCACCGATTGCGGGAGGAGGCGCGGGAGCAGCAGCGCGCGGGCGTCAACCATGGCGCGCCACGCTTTGCAGACGCACCGGACCGCGGCGATACTCCGCGGAGGCACGCGGCGGAGGACTTCGGCGATGACGTCGTCGGGAAGCGCCACAACTTCCATCTGCATGGATGGATGCGGCGGCGCGGCTCGCGCTGATTAGTTAGGGTTAACCGAGCGGCGCCGTGCTTATATCGGGAGATGCATGCAGGAAGTTTACGAGTGCATGTGCATGGGCCGGTCGTGTGGGTTTTTCATGACCCAATGTGTTTAATTATATACCTCTTTAGTTCTCTTTAAAAGGAAGTAGAAATTATATTCATTAGAAATCCTAATTCTTTCAGGATTCATTTAGTATACCTCTCTAAATCTTAAAAAGCTAGATGTGAGTCATCATACTTAATAATGTTTAACCTGCAGAAACAACGCATCAAAGTATGACGGGTTGAATTTGAACTAACGCTAAAGCACACGGCTCTGTTAATTGTAGCAGAGGTAAACAGTAGAAGATGGCATCGGTGTTGGGTTTATCTGGACAGATTCATGTCGGGGAAAAATCATTTCTGGCAAAGAAATTGAGTATTTTTCACATAAACTATTTGTTTAAGATAAACTGTTACACTAAATACCCTTTTTATACGCAACAGCCGTTGGATCAGATCAAAATTTTGTGAGAAACGACACTAGCGTACATGGTCTCAAGAATGAAGAAAATGAATCTCATAGAGAATCAAAATAATGATGTTAAAGCAATCATGACTAGAGAAAAGATTTAGTGAGGTCGACTATAAATACTTTTAAGCACAACATTAAAAAATGAAAAAATTAAAATTATTACTCTCTTATAGCCCTCTCAAATCTTATAGTATCCTCGGTTCCTTGCTCTCTAAGGTAGTGTTTGGTTCAAGGACAAAAGTGGATGGGATGGTCCCATCCCTGTTTTTAAACAAATTTTTAAAAAGATTTTTTCTCTCTATTAGAATTAACAAACCGTCTATCCTCATCATTCATCCAACCAAACAAAAAATTAGCCCATCCTCATCCACCCAACCAAACAGACACCTGGATGACTCCATCCTATCCAGATTGGATGGCCATATCCCATCCAACCTCGTCCAGCCAACCAAACGCACCCTAAGAGGCGGTCAAAGATGGCGGCCGGTTGTTGTCCCGGCCATAGCCAGGTACACTAGCTAGTTTGATTTGAAGGCCGAAAGCTGGGCCCAAACCTGGTACAGTAGATTTGCTCCGCGTTGCTGATGAACTTCCTCTCTACCCAAAAAAAAAACACACACACACTGAAACGAGATGAACGACGGTTAATGGGAGCTCCCATGTGGCGTTACTGAGCTTGGCATCACCAGTATGTGTCACTGGTACTGTAATTGTACTGGAAGAGTGCATGCATCCTTGCTATATCAGGCTTTCTACCATCTTCATGAGAGATCAGAATTTATATCGATGTAGTATCAAGAGGTATAAAAATTGGTACCTCTACTCTTTACTTTTTTTTTATTATTTTTTTACCTTTTGGTGCCTTCTTAATGTAAATTTTAGTATCTTCCAATAATAGAAAAAAGTGTCTTGCTATATATACATATGCACATATGTATACACATATATATATAAGAAGCCTCTTTTCTACTCCTAAGAGTAATTACTCTCTATGTTGTATCTCTAGCGTAGATAGTATCTTACTGTGGAGGGTATGTACATGTAGTATATAAGCATATAATACTAGTTATGTAGTATTTATATTTTTTCAAAGGTGGTATGTCTATTTTTAAAATACTCCTTTTTATGTCCATATATAAAAGTATTTATAAAATACGCTAAAAACTATATACTCCTTTGCAATTTTTTTCATATGGTTTACATTAGGGTATCTTATAATTATTATATGAGCGTATTTAAAGTGATAAAAGAGTATTTTAAATTTATTTAAGTGGTATTTCAAAGGTGGAAGTAACTACGCCTGAGAGTAAATTAAGGATATTTATTTATTCCCATTAGAATGAATGGACACCAACACGACGGCATTGCTCTCCGCGACGCATCAGGAAGGCACACGTGACGGCGCATTCATCTTGTATATAAGTAATCCTGCACTCATATGTTCGCCATTGCTTTGAGTGATCCGATCTCATCTTGTTTTTCTTCTGACTGCCTTACAAGTAAGGCTCCCTTCATTTTAGCTTCTGTTTTAAAAAAATAGATTATCTATCGAATGGAAAGATTCTGGATAGCTTTTCTCACAATTAAAAGTTACCTTTTACGTAGAATGAGGATCCGACTGAAACCTGATATGATTCTCGTTGGCCTGATCCAGAACCTAGAAGTCGCAGTTGGCCTAGTCCTATTCTTCCATAATCAAAAGAAATTTCTCTTATAATCTATAATCTATAATCCAGAAGCTGAAACGAAGGGCCTAAATGGATCCCGTCGTGCCAAAACGCTTGCATGTCTCTGTTTGATTTAGCGCTGGCATTCATTTTTGTTTTCACAGCTCTAGGTGTGAATGGGGTACGTATATTGTGAGGAGGTCCAAAAAGCCTCCCATGAGGAGCTCCATGGACGCTATATTGGTCTCCTCTTTCTAGATGCCGATTCATACCGGCGATAGAAGTCGCTTCAGTAATTGAGGTCAGAAATAAAAGCTGTAAGTGCTGGGCAACCGTGCACGGCTTTGGCACCAGATCGATGAACAACTTTTTTTTTTTTAGAATGGACTAATTACAACAAGAAAACTGAAAAATATTTTCTACTAATTTAAGTCATACAACAATGTAAGGAAGCATACATATTTTCATGATCTTGCCAAAATTACAAGATTGGGTGATAGGTACAGCAACTAATTGAACCCGTTCGTATCAAGTTTAATATATAATTTCTTAGTTGCGGCAACATATAGCACCTACTAAAAATACAGCAACAGTAAAAACATTAGCTCAATTAATTACTGGTGTATATATAACCATCTATTTGTCACAGTAATCCACCAAAGGCCGATTAGCTTCACAGAAATACATCACAAATTCCATTGGTTATTTTGCAAAGAGATTTTTTTATCATCCTTGAGAAACACCAAAATTTTCATTGAGTTAGTACCAAGAGGTACCAAAAATTTATGAGGTAGAATTACCAACTTTGATACGTCTTGGTATCTCATAAGAAAGGTAAAAAGTCTCATCTTGCAAACGTAAAGATCACCAGCATTAAGAGAGAAGCAGGTAGCTCATATTGATCATCACTCAAAAGTAGTACGAAAAGTAGTACCTGTGAGTGCACAACTGGAACCATCGTAGGGGGAGCTCATAAAAAAAGCTGAAAAGACAAATAAAGAGGCAAAGGGCTTGCATTTGATGCGAGTATCTCTCATCGGCCTCACCACGGTGTGTTTTATACCCAACATTGCATTCTTTCTATACTAGTTCAATGCCCGTGCGTTGCTACCAAAAATAAATTTGATAACAAAACATAAAGCTCAAACAATAAAAGAAAATTGTGCTACAAAATCAAACATCTATTTCTCCCGATTACACAAGTTTTTATGGTTTCTCCTCTGACATGAATTTAGGCATTCATGATATTAAAATAAATTTAGAAATGATATTCTTGGTATACGTCCCGAAAGATCTGAATATAAATGGTTCAAGGCCGGCCAGAAGCTCCCCAAGCCGTCCTCCAAGGACCGTGAGGGCATGACGCTCAATTGCCTGGAGGCGCCCCTGGACGTGGACATCAAGAATGGCGGCCGCGTGGTGGTGCTTAACATCCAGAACCTGCCACTCATGAAGGAGGTCGGGCTCGGCGCCAACGGCAAGCGCGTGCTCAGATCAGGAGCTGGATCTAGAAGGGGGCGGGGATCAGGAGCCGGATCGGAGACGATGATGGCGGGCGGCCGAGGGGGATGAGATCAAGACGAACGAAATCTGGTGCTATCCGGACAGGAAGGGGCCGGTTCGATTTTGTTCAGGAGGAACGAGATCGAGAACTATCGCGAGGAACGAAAGCAAAAAAAGAATAGACCGGTTTTTTTCATCCGATTCGGTTTTGTGGGTTGGTGATGGAGAACGAACGTGACACCACCAACTCCTAATTAGAAGTAGTAGAGATTCCACGTTTCTAGTTGGCAAAAATATTTTTGGTATTTCACGTAATAATTATAATGAAAGATTTGGCTTTTGACATAAATCAAAATCAAGCATTGATCATGCTAAAAAAATCCCAAGAAGATGTTGACTAAAGAAAGGCGAATGTAAGGAGATTTGAAGATGGACAAAGATTCTATCCAAATAAAGATTGAGCCAGCATGAAAAGGGAAACTTGAAATACAATATAAGATTCGGTCGAATGTATTATGTTATAAGCACCTTATGCCGGTTGGTGAAAAAAACACGCACACACCAAATTTGAAGACACACCAAATTTGAAGACAGGTAAGGATTTTATCCAAGAAAAGATTAAGCCAACATGGCGGAGGAGATTTTAAGTACAATCAAGATTGAGTCAACTGTATTAAAGGCCCATTCGGGACAGCTTTTGCATATCTTCTGTTTAAAAGAAAAGCGAATTGTTTGTCGAATTGGAGATTTTGGATAGTATCTCCCATAATCAAAAGCCAATTTATACACAAAATTAGAAGGAGAATCACAATATGTCCCAATCAGATCCAATGGCCACCCTCCTAGGGTTTTCGGGAAACAGACCAAACAGGCCATGCAGCTAGGTTGCGACTCGAGGAAGCGGGCCAGACCGGATGGGTTTCAGCCCAATCACTATTTATTGAATTTTTAAGCATTTTTGAATAAAAATAATTCAGATAAATAAATTAAGACAAATAAAATAGAAAAATACCAGGAAAAAATCCAGAAAATACTATAAGACATTTAGAACTCAAATAAAATATTTTCAGTAAAAGATCATCAATACTTTTCACTAAATAAAAAAAGATAGCAAATGGCCCATTTCAATAAATACAAAACAATTAAATAAAATCTCAGAAAAATTCAAATAAAATAGAAAAGCACAATGAATCCAGAAAAAAGCAAAATTTGGGATGTTACACAAACAAACCGATATAAATAGCACAACAAACTGTATTTGGATCAAAGTGATAATGAGAATCTAGCACATACCTAAACATGCTTGTAATTAGCATTCTGACAAATATGATATTCACAGGCAACTAAACTTCAATTAGCTTCCATGTTAATGATTCAGTTGGGACAACAGCTGAGAGGGACAACGTTAAAACTATCGTCACTCATACAATGTTATGCAGTAAAAGATAATAAATAAGACACTATTGATGAAGACATCAAAGGGGATAGCCACACTGCATAAGAAAAACATAATATATTGCAAGGAAATCAAACAGTTAGAAATATTAATACACCTAGTAAACCATAAAAAATATTCCAAAATTGAAGCCGTAGCCAGATAGAACAAACTTATTAACTAAAATCATTCAGCAGGATGAGATGCAATAAGCAAAACCAGATAGGAGAGTTTAATTCTGTATCTTTAGGAGCTTGAGGAAGTGTGAAGGCCTATCTCTATCTTTGGAAACCTTACCATCTTCCAAGTTGCTGTTGTCAATATAGAATGACCTAGTCATAGATCTGGAGAAAAAAATCCGACACGACAGATTGTGTTAGCTTGCACCATACTTGCGGGCGATCACAATTGATCTTCTTTAGCTTTCGATATTACTCATTAGACTATTGAAATTTAGTACAAGCTGGCACATTGCTTACATCAGAACTAAACTGAGCTTTTTAAAACATTACTTACCAAGAGTAACGAGTTGCACACTCCGGCACTCAGATAGGTATTCTTACATTCCCACCGATGGCCAAAAGAATAAAGTGCATGAGTCCATGGTAAATCCTGGCTGAAGTCTCTAAAAACCAGAGGCCATTTATGATTGCTAACAGAATTCTATGTGCAGACAACTTTTTTTTAGCCCGCGGAAAGAAAATAATATTGCAGTGCGATAATACCTTGTTCAACGCCATTTGTGATTGCTAATATATATCTATGTGTAGACAACTTTTTTTAGTCCGCAGAAAGGACACAATATTGCAGTGTGATAATACCTTGTTCAACATCTGGTGGAGCCCATCTCTTGCCTCAAAACACGCCCTCTGTCATTTCTGTAAACAACAAAAATGTGGCTTTGGGTGTTCTGGAAGTAGTGTCTCCATAGGGCCTGATTTGTTTTGACAAAGTAAACAAAGGATCATCCAACAAGCAAAAGACAAGTTAAAAGAGATTAGATCATAAAGCGTGTTCCTCCATGCCTCCCCATCTCAATTAATCCTGTTGGACCAGCGCCGCTGCCCCCCCATTCTCTTCCCCGTATTAAGGGCATATTTGGTAGAGCTCCAGATTATAGCTTCATCTAAAATCTGAAACTTGTAGGCTAAAATAAAGTGAATTAAATTTATATTTTTGATCTAAAATGTAAACAAGATGATCTATCTAAACACTCTTAATATACTCACAGCTCCAGCTTTACAAATCTGGTGAAGCTAGAATTTTTCGATTCCCTCATTTATAATGGAAGCAAAAATAAAATAACTCCCAGAACCCTAACCTATCTATCAGCCTCCCTATTAACAAACTATATACTGCAAGAGAGAAGAAAATAAACAATACAAACAAAAAATCACATGGTTAGATGTAAAGAACTATATCTGAAGACCTACCGAATCACTCTATCGCAACAAATTAGAGAAACCAAGAAAGCGGTGGTGTGTCCAGTACCTACCCCCCCCCCAAAACACACACGCACGCCCAAAAAATGGAAAATCTGCACAATCCAACCTTCAACAACAAAGGAAAGGGAAACAGTTTTGCACCAAGACATCAAATTTCCCATGCGAACATAGCAAATCAAGAAGCCGCAACATTCATGAACGGGGGGTGACCAAGAATCAGATGCCCGAACCCAGAGATCATGCCACAACAGGAAAGGAAGGAGTAGCGAGCAAGCAAGGCTAAGCACGAGAGGAAAAATAATCGAGGAGTGGCGGCAGCGGCATTTGCAACTCAGCATTGGATCGTGGCGGCAACATGCTTAGGCCATGATGAGCTTGGAGCCAGGATGCGCAGCGGATCGTGAGAGTAACGAGGAGGAGAGTACCCGAGGGAGTAATCCACTGATTCCCAAATTTCCTAATAGAAGCAGCGATCCGAGGATCAAGAACCGAACTATTCACTCTGGCGACGCGCCTCCCCTTCACATCCACCATGGCAGGTGACGCGCGCGACAGGGGAGTCCCCATTCCCGGCCGGCGGCTGCGAGGCGCATCCCCTGCACATCCACCACGGCAAGCAACGCGCGCGACAGGGGAGTCCTCATTCCCAGCCGGCCGCACCTTTTGCCGCGGCAGCGCTAGCGCCGGGATAGCCGTTCCGATCTACGCAGTTGGTTCCGATCTATGCGTCGTCGAGACCATCCGCTGTCTTCAGCGCCAGGCTTTCGCGTGGCCACCATCTATGCACCATCCTCCTTCAGCTTCGTTGAGGCGAAGCCGCGCCTCCTGGCCAGAGCCGTGAAGAAGAGCTAGCTGTCTCTCCCAACCGGACTTGATTGAGATCCGAGAGCTTCATTTGTTTTTGTTTTCGGGTCCAGCTTTAGCTTCAAAACCGTGCAGATCTGGGAGACTCAGTGTGATGGTGGGGGCGGTGCTGGTTTGCGCCGCCGAGCAGATCGGAAGGAATGGAGGTGTGGTATGCGCCGCCGAGCAGATCAAGAGGAACGGAGGAAGAGCTGGTCTGATGGTGGGGACGAACGGATCAAGAACCTGTTTTTCTTTGTTGGTTCGGTTTTTTTTTTCTGTGGTGGTCGGTTTTTTTAAGATGTAGGTTGGATGGAGAACAGACGCATCACCACCAATTTAAAATTAGAAGTAGTAGAGATATGTGTTTCACGGATACAACAACCAGCAAACTCAGCATCCTTGCCAATGGAGTGGCTGGTTCCCATCAGGATCAATGGGCATCGACATGCATGACGGAATTGCGTTCCATGGTCCGTAGGACTAGCTAGGATTAAGAGGCATCGAGAATGCACCTACAACAACAAACTCAATAGGTAAGTGATGGATTATGTAACTCAAGCTTTTGATAGCATAGGCGACAAGAGGTTTGGAATTTGTTAATCTTCATTGCATGTAATCCCGTCCTGCCAAATGCTAGCCAGGGTGTATTCGTTTGATTAGTGCTTACATTGCAACTTTCTTTTCATAGTACCCAGCTGGAGCACACTGCTGAATGACGACAAGATGGATGGTAAAGTTTAGTAGTTGAGTTTAAAAATAAGGGGTAGCTCCTAGGTATCAGAGAACTTTTGAGACAACTTTGGCATAAATGGCTTAGAACGTATCACTGAATTGTGAAATGGAATAATTAAGTATAGCAAAAAATATTTTCTGCTGAAGTCCTACAGCAATCTAAAGAAGCGTAGCAACTAATTGAATCCGTGCCACCTATCACGAGCATTAGGACAGTCTCAACCCTGCATCTCAGCTAGTGTCCATAGAATTAATTACGCTGCCAACTAAGCAAAAATCTGATGTGGCATAGAAATTAAGAAAGAAAGAAGGAAAACCAAGAAACCATGTCTCATGCATTAACTCTATCTTCACGGGTATCAAGACACAAGAAACCAGCAAAATAGGGTTGGACGTTTCTGCACGTTGACCAAGCTGTATTTGTGGTGCATGCATTGGTTTATTGCTAGTTTATTGCTCTCTCTCTCTCCTCTAGACACTACTCATGGAAACCATGGGTTGGGAAACTATGCATTGGTTTATTGCTCTCTCTCTCCTCTAGACATTGCTCATGGAAATCATGGGTTGGGACTGCCCTTAGGGTAATCCTAACCCTTCACCTCAGCTAGTGTCCATAGAATTAATTACGCTGCCAACTAAGCAAAAATCTGATGTGGCATAGGAATTAAGGAAGGGAGAGAAAGAAAAACAAAGAAACCGTGTCTCGTGCAAGAAACTGGGTTGGCGCGAGCACCAAGGCGCAAGAAACGAGCAAAATATACGTTGGACGTTTCTGCGCGCTGACCAAGGTGTGTTTGTGGTGCATGCATTGGTTTATTGCTCTCTCTCTCTCTCCTCTAGACACTGCTCATGGAAACCATAGGTTGGGAAACTATACATTGGTTTATTGCTCTCTCTCCTCTCTAGACACTACTCATAGACATCATGGATTGAGACTGCCCTTAACCAGCTGACATATATATGATAAGTAGATACGATACTAGCAAGCAACGGCAACCAAGGTACGTAGCAATATTAATATTGTGAAGAAAGGGCAAGAAGAGGCCGGCCCAGCTGCTTCCAACTTTGCTCTACCGGCGTTGCAGAGGCACAGCACAAGCCACAATGTATTACTTGAAAACATCGTTCAGAAGTACTTGAAACCATAGTCACCTGATTTACTATAAACCTCTGTGAATCGTGAATTGGATTCATTGAATCCGAACCAGTCTAAGATATGGAGTTCATATTCACAGTGAAAATTGAGAGAAAACACAGTGAACCGTAAATCCAAATCCTATACCACAATTCAGATGAACCGCGTTTCTGGTAACTATGCTTGAAACTAACGAGCTGGAGCGAGTCTGCTTGGCTTTCACGTACCATGCTGCTTTTACTACCAATAATGAAAGAATGCTTATGCTATATATGTGTAGGCCGCTTTTTCGCCAATGGAGTATCTCGGACCTCAGAGTCAAATGGCATCCACTCACAACGACATACATCGAAATAGTAGGATTGAGCGGCATCAGGACTGCACCTGCGGCTGCATTGCGCACATGTAAGTGGGGTGAAAACGGTCGGAAACGGTCGGAAAACACTAAAACCATTTTGTTTTCATATTTTTTCTCGGAAGCGATATCGGAATCGATAACTACGGAAGCAAAACGGCATCGGTAATTCGAAAATATCGGAAGCGAAAATTCGATACAAAATATATATCGTAACGATCGGAATCGAAAAAGAGACCGATAGCGTCGTAGGACATGTACCACCAATTGACTTCAAAAAATTCACACAAATAGTACATCCACATAGAAATTAGTAATTAATAAATATTCACAAATTTACGATGAACACACATCAAATTTTAGACTTGAATGACTACATTAGAGTTTTGTTTTTATGATATTTAAAAATATCTATGATTGGTTAAATCATGAAAATGGGTGAAGATTGTAGCCCTCGTGATAAGCTTCGCATAGAGTCTAAAATCACCTAAATCGGAGTTCGGAGTAAAAAGTTATGGGCGTTTTAGTGACCGAAGGAGTGTGATTTGTGGGCTGGAATAATTCCGGTAATTACCGACGGAATTTACCGATTTTTCCGGATACCGAAGAAGCGGTCGGAACCGATCAAAACCGTTACCGTTATCGTTTCCGACAAAAATTACCAATTCCGATTCCGATTCGAAAATTACCGATACCGACCGTCCGGTTGAAAAATTTCGAAAACGGTTTTCGGAATTTCGGGAATTACCGATACCGTTTTCACCCCTACATGTAAGTAACATCTAGTACTTAGTTTGTGATTACATGACAAATTGGCAAGAAGAAGTTTGGAATCTTTTCTTCATTGTTTGAATGATCCGGTTTCATCTTTTGTTGTTTGCCTTGTAAGTAATTCCGTGTTGCCAGATGCTGTGTTGTCTTTCCACGGTTTCGCATCTTTTGAACATTTGCATTCCTAAGTACTTCGACTAAATTTGCTTGATTAGTTTTCGCATTTTCTCACAGTTCTACGAGGGGATGGTTTCTGTTGTGGCCTGTGCGTGCTCAGAGGGAAGGCAGATGTGACAACTCCAATCTCATGCTTGCGGCCTGCTGCTCCTACAATTACGGATCACAAGTTCTACTGCCAAGGGAGCATGAACGTACCATCCCCAGATGTTACTGTAAATTTGTTTGAGAGCCCTACACGTTGAATTGAGGTTGCAATATTTGTGGGAGATAGAGGTGCATGTTCATGCAGTCCAAGAATAGTAGTTTTTACTTTTAGCAAGTTATTACATACAAAAGTAGGAGAGCAGTACTACACTTTAATCTAATAAGGGCAGTCCTAATCTATGGTTTCCATAAGCAGTGTCTAAAGAAGAGAGAGAGTAATAAATTAATGCATAGTTTCCCAACCCATGGTTTCTATAAGCAGTGTCTAGAGGAGAGAGAGAACAATAAACCAATGCATGCACCACAAACACAGCTTGATCAGCGCGCAGAAACGTCCAACCCCGATTTTGCTCGTTTCTTGCGTCTTGGTGCTTGCGCTGACCCAGTTTCTTGCATGCGACACGGTTTCTTTGTATTTCGTTCTTTCCCTTTCTTAATTTCTATGTCACATCAGATTTTTGCTTAGTTGACAGCATAATTAATTCTACGGACATCAGCTGAGGTGGAGGGTTAGGACTACCCTAAGAACACTGAAACCATCTTAATGAGCTGCCCAGGAGTCGATGAAAAAGTCTGAAAAGACAAATAAAGGGCAATAAAAGCGTGCACTTGCTATGATATCCAGTGGAGTGCGTCGAGGTGGGAGTATTTCTCATTTTTTTTTATTTTTGAATAAATTACAGAAGCTGACATGTGGTCCACATGTCAGATTTCATTATTTTTTGAAAATAACTGACATGTGGACCCCACATATCCGTGACTTAATGTCTTAACACCGTTTTGGGTTTTTAATTTAATTCATAAAACCTTGATTGACCTACATCGGTGACATAAAATTCAAACCGATTTTAATTAAAAGTTCGGCGGTGGGGTCCATTGTTAGTGACCCGCGTGTGAGCTAGTGTGCGCATGAGCACGATAAGCGGGGCCACTGTCGGTGACAAATAACAGAAGCGAGAGGCTTGCGGCTCGCGGAGGTGAGCAGCGGTGAAGTAACGGCGGGGAACCCAAGGAATAATTGCTTAACATGGCGGGGGCGACCAGAGGCTGCTGGAGGTGAAGCCAAATGGCGCCAGATTAATGGCGGGTAGCAAAGGAGAAAATCTGAGGCATAATGGTGCTCCGCTAGGAAAGGAAAGCTTCGGAAGGCCTTGGGACTCCGTTTTGGGGTTTAGCCACAGCGGAGACTTCGCCGGGAATCTTGGCGGCGTTGACCATGCTTTCGGGAAGATGATGACCACGACGGCACAACCAAGGTGGGGAACAAGATTAGGGGATGACCATGAGGGTGCTCGGGCGGAAAGAATTGAAGAATGGCTCCTTTGGATGAGCCAATTGACCTTAGCTTGTTCGGAGGGCTCCTTGACGGCAATAACGGTATCTGGCGGTCACGGGTCTTGACTACTGGGCTGGTGGATCAGAGGGGCGTGTGGAGCAAGGAGCAACAATGGTGCGGCTTATATGGGCGTCGGGGGCGAGCTTTGGGGCAAGCCCGTGAACTAGGTTCTCGGATAGGGGAAGAGACAACGCGAAGGCATTGCAGAAAAATTTCGATGAGGTTGCCGTTCATGCGGTGCATCGAGGTCGTGAGGGTAGTAGTGGAGGCGAAGGGCAAAGTGATGGATCGGCGGCTCGCAGCGCGCGAGGTGAGGCGGCGGGTAGGTCTGCGGCATAAGTCTGATCGATCTTCGTCGTGGCGTGCTTGGCGCAGCAAGGATGGACAGAGTGGCGGCGATACAACGAGTTGTGGCGGTGGCGTGTCGCCGAGATCTGAGCTGCGGGTGTGCCTGGCGTGGTTCGGCGAGTCGCGCCGAGTGAAGGAGGTCGCCGACATCTTGAACTCGGTTTGTCAATGAGAAGAGAGGGGGGCGTAGAATGGGAAGTGTATTCAAGTGGATTCGCCTTTCAATAGAGGCGGCTTTTTTTTTCATTAGGCGTTTTTCATATTTTGGTTTTCTTGGATGCAATTTAAGTTTTTATTTACTGACTAGTCCGTTTGGGATTTGTTTGAGCTATCAAACTAGTTTTAAATTGATGAAAATGTTTGGGGAAAATATTGAGATGGTCTTGATTCTTGTATAAAATTTTGAGCATAAGAAGCTTTATGATTTTCTTAAAAATGCTTTTAGTGCTTTTTAATGAAAAAATCTAGTATCCTTGGCTTCCACGTACCATGCTGTTTTTACTACCAATAATGAAAGATTGCTTTCGCTATATATGTGTAACCAGCTTGCTCGGCAATGGAGTTATATCTCGGATCTCAGGGTCAATCGGCATCCACTCCCAACAACATATATCGACAACATTTCACAATGCGGCATTGGAAAAATAGCATGAGGGAGAGGTTGTGCTCGCTCTCTTCCTCCTTCATCCGGCCTCCGCCCTGGCTCGATTCTCCTCCTCCCCTCCAATGGTTTCCCTCCCTGGGTCCGTGCTTCCGGTCCTGGGTTCTTCGCTCGGTCTGTTCTCCAGTTCACCATGCCCACTCCTCATCTCAAGGCTCATTCTTCCTCCTTGTGGTCTTCAAGAGGTTCTCCTTTCGTCTTGACCATTGCTCGGTTGCTTCCACCCTGCACTCTATTCTTGGCGGTGCTCCAGCCGGCTTCCATGTCTTGCAAGCCTCCCACACTCACTTCCGGTTTTCGGTGGCCTCTAAGAAGGTTGCTCTTTTGGTTCTTCGCCTTCACAGAGTCGTTGCTGATTCTTTCGACCTCTCTTTCTCCCTCTGGAGGGATGGTGGTCCAAATTGGCGCAAGGAGCTTGTTTCCTGGTCTTCTGTTGAGCTGAGCAATTGGTGCTCCCCTAGGAAGCCTGTGAAGGCCTCTGTTCGCCGCCTTTCCTCCCCACAACCCTCTGTGATGTGCGACCTCCGCCCTTGCGTCGAGGATGTTGGCCTGGACTTCGAAGCTGGTTCTCGGTTTCAGCAAGTCATCTTCAGCAAATTCCATTCTCTCGTTCATCATAGCGCTCCTTCGCCGGTTGGTTCCTTCCGCCTCCTGGTTTTCTTCAGAAGGTATTCCTTCAAGCTGCACCGTTCCTCTGCGGCCCTGGCTCTTAGCTCCATCCTGGGAGGCCCTCCGGGCGGTTTCCACGTTTCTCACTTGGTTGGTCGCCATTTCCGCATCTCGGTTGCTAATGGTCTGGTGGGTCGTCACCTCTGCTCTATCAAAAGGTTCACCTCCCAACATGTTGATGTTTATTTCTTCCCCTGGCGGGACTTTGACCCTCATTGGCGTGCGGATAAAGAAAGGTTTAAGCTTCCAAGGCTGTTCTTCAGTGCTCTCCTAATGTCTGCCTTGTTCCTCGGCTCGATCATGACAAGCTTACCGATTCCAAAAGACAAGTGAAAAGAGTTTCCTTCTTGATTCATCATCCTCCATTTCCTTGTTCCTCCAGTCCTTCCGCTCCGAATTTCATTTCTATTGGCTGTTTTTCTTGTCCAATTGTCAAATCCTCTCTTGATCGTAGTTCGTTCACCCCATTTCAAATTGGCTCTTGCCCCGATGCTGTCAAGCCCTCCTGTTTTCCAGCGCCCCGTCTTGGTCCTAATTTGAATCGGATCCTGGCTGTTTCACCTCAAATCAAGTCTCATCCGGTTCAAAAGGCTTTGGTGGCTCCCAATACCCCTTCTGGCTTTGCCTTAATGGCTCGTCAGGTGTTTGCCAGGGCTATTAGCCTCGGGTCTAGACGCAACGTCTCTGCCATCATCCCTCCCCTGGAGATTTCTTCCGGAATTAGCCCTAATCACTCCCGCCCCTTCGCCCTTCGCGCTGCCCCTCCTGATCATTTCTCAGCGCTCCGATGGTTGTGTTCCTTCCATCTTGGTCGTCCGTTTCTTCGTTGCCCTCTTAGTCTTCTCCCTCATCATCTCTGCTTGAGGGCAATCTCGTCCGTCTCTCTTCGCCTCCCTTTGATTACCGGGCCTTGCGCCAAATCAAGCCTTTCAGCTTCCCGGCGCTCTGAGGTCTCTCCCTATTCTTCTCTTTCCATTCATCATTTCCGTCTGTTCCTCCGCCCAGAGCTTCCCAATTCCCTCCCCATGGCGAATTTCCATTTCAATGCTGCTAGATTCCTCCCCCCGCATGTTTTTGTCGATGAGGGGGGTCCGTTGCGGATTGATCGAAGGACCGTTCATATCAGTGGGACTCCTCCGAGTCTTCATGATGACTGGGTCATCGCCATTGATCTAGAGGGAGAACTGGTTCCGGAGGATTATGACGTTTTTCTCCTTCACGTCAGGGCTTTCGTCGAAGACGACTTGGGATTCCCGGTGCTGCATTCTCGCCGAAGCTTCCTTGGGATCGATCTTCTTCACCTCTCCAATGCCTTCAACTGTGACATGCTCATCAACTTGGGAGATCACTTTATTGAAGGTGTCCGTGTGCACTTCATCCGGCATGATCGGGCGCAAAATGCTAGAAATGCCCGTATGCTAGAATCGGCTGGTTCATGCTGTTGGGCTTCCCCTTGGACCTTCGCTCCTCTTCTTACTTAGAGCAAGCCTGTGCCTCCTTCGGTCGGCTTCTTCGCTGGCGGGCAGACCCTGCTTCGCTTTCACATGTGCTTGCCCAATGTATGTTCGATAGCACTGATGAAGTGCCTCGGCGCTTGGTGGTCAGATCTGGGTTCGGTCATCTTGCCGCTGCCAATTCCTGGACTATTCCTGTCATTATTCTGCTTCATCACTTCGTCGATGCTGATATTCTACCGGATGAGGATCCTGTTGATGATCAGCTGGTCCCTGGTAATCAGAACAATGACCCAGCTCCAGTTCCTCCAGCTCCTGCTCAAGGCGATCCGGCCTGGGACCTTGCGGTGATGAACCAGCAGGCTCAGAATTGGAATCAACAGAACTTGTTTTTTCCTAACCAAGACCTACAGCAACCGGAAGAGCTTAATGTCCCGGAAGATGCTTACATGGATAGTAGCTCGGAGGACTTGGATCAGAATCTTCAGCCTGTTGCTGCTACTCCCTCAGAAGTCTCCCTGCCCTGCGCCGCTGTTTTCAGGGTGTCTCCCTCAGCTTCAGCAATGTACCCGACTTCAACCCTCCAAGGATCTCAGTGCTGTTACCCAATATTCGTTCCCTCCGCCAGCTTTTTGGGAGGTTGATCAGGCCAACCTCTACAAAATTGCCTTGCCACCGCCGATACCTCAAGTCTTCAACTCCTTTCCCAGGCCTCGGGACATTCCTCGTCTGACTTGGTATGAGTCTCAGCCTCAGTGTTCTGCTGCTTGCTCATTGGGTGCTCGCAAGTTTGCTGCTGTTTCGGTTGCCCTACCAGGTACTCACGACAGGATTGAAGTGGTCTACAACAGGAAAAGGAAAGCTGCGAAGGCTCCCTCCGAATCTTCTCCAAACGATCAGTCTTCCCCTCCTGGTTTGATGTTCCAGTTCAACAATGCTTAGCCTCGTCCACCAGAAGGAGCAAAAGGCTAATCGCGAAATACAAGGGTTTCAAACGACCGTCTGTTGCTGCCATTTTAAAGCCTTCCAGGACCTCCACTGCCAGGAAGGACTTTAGTTCCCCAGCAGGACTTCACCGCTTCCCTTCGACTGATGATGTTGATGAAACTAGAGCCTCCACTCCAGTGATTCCGGTGCAAACTATCCAGAGGGTCGGTATTGAAGATTGTGGCCTTGCTCCTGAGGATGTGGCCACGGACATTCTCTTAAAAGACCCCAAATCCGAATGAAGATTTCTGGTTTGCCCCAGCTTAGTGGAGGTCTGAGTAACCCCTTTTGCGGTTGTCGTTTTTGTAACAGTACTTTAACTTGTCGCTGTTACTTCTTTTGGACTGGGAGATTGTCTCCCCTGGGCGGGTCTGTTGTGAACTTCGTTTTATTCCGGTGGCTTCTGCCTATGGGCCTTTACTTTCTCAGTCTTCCGGACCGTGCGTATTCTATCGGCTTCCTGTTACTCTTGTCTTATCTCCGGGTCGTCTTTTGCCTGTGGCTCCTTGAGGGATTGATGCTGCGGGCCGTGCTCTCAATTAGTCTTTCCAATGGAGCCTAATTCTTCGCGTCGTAACTGGGCCGTCCTGAACTGGAATGTTAGGGGGCTCAATGACCCTCTTAAACGCAACCTGTTGCGCCTCAAAATTCAAGAGTCTGCCTGTTCCATTATCTCCATTCAAGAAACTAAGCTGGATTCAATTAATCATTCCACTATCAAAAGCTTTGCTCCCAGGAGGTTTAATAAGTTCCTCTTTTCTCCCTCTGCTGGGGCTTCTGGAGGCATTCTAGTGTCTTGGGTTGGCTCTATCCTTTCGGGTGAGCTTCTGTTTGTCTCTCCGTTTGCTATCTTGGTAAAATTTACTTCTCTCCACAACAATGTTTCCTGGAATCTTGCTTCGGTCTATGGCCCTTGCTCGGGGACTCTCAAGGCGGAATTCCTCAGTTGGCTTTCCAACCTTTCCATTCAGGATGACGAGGACTGGATGATTGCTGGTGATTTCAACCTCTATAGGTCACCTCTTAACCGTAACAGGCCGGGGGAGGATCAATGATGCTCACACCTTTGACAATATCATTACCTCTCTTGGCCTGATTGAGATTCCCCTCAAAGGCCTCAAATACACTTGGAGCAACATGCAAACCTGTCCTCTCTGGGAACAATTAGATTGGTGCTTCACCTCTACTCACTGGACTCAGTCTTACCCTTCCACTCAATGGAGTCCTCTTTCAAGATCGATGTCTGATCATATTCCCTGTGTTGCTCAGATCCAGACTAGTATCCCCTCTGCCAAGATCTTTAGATTTGAGAATTTTTGGATTGAGATCCCGGACTTCATGCAAATTGTCCAGTCTTCCTGGAGTTCTCCTCTGTCTTCTCATGGTTGCGCTATGTCGGACATTCGAAGTAAGTTCATCCGCCTTCAGCACAGGCTTCAATCTTGGAAACAAGGTTTATCCCTTATCAAAAGGCAGATCAACTGTTGTTCCCGTTTCATTGCTACCTTGGACAAGATTGAGCAATACAGGATTCTGCATAATCAGGAGTGGAATTTCAGGTCCATCCTCAAGTCCCGTTTAGCCACCCTTCTGAATCTTCAAAATATTTATTGGAGGAACCGTTGCTCCATCCTTTGGACCCAACTTGGCGATGAGAACACAAAATTTTTTCACAGTAAGGCTACGGAAAGGTACCGCCATAACCTGGTGACTTCTCTTGTTAATGACAATGGTGACATCTTGTATGACCACAATGCCAAAGCTGACTTGCTCTTCAGTATTTTCTCGAATAGAATGGGGACCTCGGAGAACCCTCCCATGCTGTTTGATCTTCAAAACCTTATTCAGAATAACCTCGACCTCGAATGGATCATCTCCCCTTTCTCTACGCAGGATATTGATGATTCTGTGCAGCAACTCCACTCTGCGAGTGCTCCTGGTCCTGATGGATTCAATGGGCTCTTCTTCAAAAAATGCTGGAATTTCATCAAAGATGATGTTTACAATATCTGCCAAGACTTCCACAACGGGACCATTTCGCTGGCCCCTGTCAACCAGTCCTTCATTGTCCTTGTCCCCAAATCTGATAACCCTGAATCCCCCAATGATTTCAGGCCAATTTCTCTTCTCAACATTATTGTCAAGCTGATAACCAAGATCCTTGCCACTAGGCTATCCTCGGTCATCGACAGGCTGGTTCACAAGAATCAATATGGTTTCATCAAGGGTAGAGCCATCCAGGACTGTCTTGCCTGGGCTTTTGAATACATCCACCTTTGTCAACACTCAAAACGGAAGATAGTGCTGATCAAGTTGGATTTTGCAAAAGCCTTCGATACTATCGAGCACAATGCTATAATTTCCATGTTTGAGGCACTGGGCTTCCCCGCCAAATGGATTCATTGGATCTCGGACATCCTGGGCTCTGCCTCTGCGGCGGTCCTCCTTAACGGGATTCCTGGGCATTCCTTCAATTGCAAAAGGGGTGTCAGACAAGGGGACCCTATTTCTCCTCTTCTGTTTGCGGTTGCTGCGGATCTCCTCCAATTCATCCTCAATAGAGCCAAGGACCTTGGCGTCATTTCTCTTCCCATTGTGACCCCTCACCACAACGATTTTCCTGTGATCCAATATGCCAATGATACGATCATCTTTGTCAAAGCTTCTCAAAAAGAGCTTTTTGCTCTCAAGTGCCTCCTGCACTCCTTCTCTACCTCTACCGGGCTGAAGATCAACTTTTCCAAATCGGCCATGCTTCCCATCAATTTGGTTGATTCTGAGATTGAGCCTCTTGCGGCGCTTTTTGGTTGCCAAGTTCAGTCTTTTCCCTTCACTTACCTCGGCCTTCCCATGGGTACCTCCAGACCGCGCATAAAGACTTTGAAAACCTGATTAACAGGATTTCCAGGAGAATTTCGACCTTCTCCTCTCTGCTTTCTTACGGTGGCAGGCTGCAGCTGGTCAATTCGGTTGTTTCTTCCATGGCCATTTATTCTATGTCTGCCGTCAGATTGCCGGTGGCGGTAGTTAACAGGATTGATCAAATTCGAAGGATTTGTTTGTGGGGAAAGAATGAGGTCAATGGTTTCAGCAAATCCTTGGTTAATTGGAACCGTGTTTGCAGGCCCAAAAAGAAGGGTGGCCTGGGGGTCATCAACCTTCGTACTCAGAATAATGCCCTTCTCCTCAAGTTCTTGCACAGCTTCTTCAATAGGAAAGATATCCCCTGGGTCCATCTTGTGTGGTCTTCTCACTACCACTCCTCTCTGCCTCAGGCTGTGCCTCCTAAGGGTTCCTTCTGGTGGAAAGATGTGCTCGGCCTTTTGGATCAATACAGAGGTATCGCCCAATGCCGTGTGGGTCGTGGTGACACTGTGCTTTTCTGGGACGATATCTGGAATAATTTGCACATCAGTTCAATTTTCCGCATCTCACTTCCTTTGCCATCAACAGACATTCCAATGTGGCCAACTTTATCCACAATCCGGCTGTTTCTGTCAACTTTCACTTGCCTCTGTCCGATCTGGCCTTCCAGGACCTTCAGGAACTTCACTCCCTGGTCCATGATGTCAACATTCAGAATGATATCCCGGACGTTTGGGAATACATCTGGGATTCCAGTGTTTTTACTCCGGCCAAATTTTACAAAAGGGTCTTTGATCATCTGTCTATCCCGCCGCCGATTGCTTCCATTTGGAAAGCCAAATGTTCTACCAAGATTAAAATATTTGGTTGGTTGTTATGTTGGGATCGTCTTAACACTAGAAGCCTCCTCAGAAGGAAAAATTGCCCTCTCCCTGATTACAACTGTGTCCTCTGCAACCTTTGCATTGAAGAATCTAGAGATCATCTGTTCTTCCAGTGTCCCTTTGCCACAGAATGTTGGAACGCTCTGCAAATTCAGTGGCCGCAAGTCAGCTCCATCTTCCAAAGAATTGAGGACGTTCTTCTGACTCAACAATCGCCTTTCTTCATGGATTCTTTCTTGCTCTCTTGCTGGGGCATCTGGAGAAGCCGCAACGACAAGATTTTTAGATCTTTGCTTGTAAATTTTTCTTCTTGGAGGTGTTCGGTCCTTGCCGATTTGCGTTTGCAATCTTTCCGTCTTCCGGTTGCCGTTAGGCCTGCTTTCCTAGCTTGGGGTGCTAGGCTGTCATAGTTTCCCCCCCCCACCACCCCCTCTCTTTTTCTTCCTTCTCTCTCTCTCTCTTTTTTTCTTCCTTCTCTTCCCTCCTGTTTGGCTGGCTGCTCGCTAGCCTTGTTTGCTTCTTGTTGCCTTAATAAAGTTTGCCGTCTGGGGCTTCCCCAGTCGTTTAATTTCAAAAAAAAACAACATATATCGAAATAGTGGGATTGAGCGGCATCAGGATTGCACCTGCGACTACATTGCGCACATGTAAGTAATATCTAGTACTTAAGTTTGTGATTAATTACATGACAAATTGGCAAGAAGAGGTTTGGAATTAATCTTTTCTTCATTGTTTGAGTGATCCGGTTTCATCTTTTGTTGTTTGCCTTGTAAGTAATTCCGTCTTGCCAGATACTGTGTTGTCTTTCCACGGTTCTGCATGTTTTGAACATTTGCATTCCTAAGTACTTCGACTTAATTTGCTTGATTAGTTTTCGCATTTTCTCACAGTACGTTCTAAGAGGGGATGGTTTCTGCTATGGCCTGTGCGTGCTCATAGGGAAGGCAGATGTGACAACTCCCATCTTATACTTGCGGCCTGCTTCTCCTACAATCACGGATCATAAGTCCTACTGCCAAGGGAGCATCAACGTACCATCCCCAGATGTTACTGTAAGGTTGTTTTGAGAGCCTAGACATTGAATGAGGAAGCAATGTTTGAGGGAGATAGAGATGCATGTTCATGCAGTCTAAGAGTAGCAGTTTTTACTTTTAGCAAGTTGTTACATTTTTTTTTGAGTAAAAGATAATATTGAGTTCGATTATGTTTTTCTAAGCTTGTTGGCCTTTGGGATGTGGATATAGGCAACATATCCTATGCACATAAGGCTTCCTGTGTACATACCGTGCACACTAACTAATAAAAGTCATGAAAAATTCTGAAAAAAATTATTGATGTACTTCATAGATTACTCTACCTATGTATAAAATTGTAGATTCAAATTCATTATATATCAAGATTACAAAAAAGAGAAAATTCTGACAAGTTTAACTCTTTTTTAGAGTGTGTTTGGTTGTTGAGATGGGGTTGAATGGAATAAGAATGTCTATATACCATTTGGTTTTTTTTGTTTTGGGTGAATAGAATGGCTCAGTAGTATCTGTAGAGAATACTTAAATTTGTATCCTACCATCCAAAATGAGATAGTTTTATTCAAACAACCAAACACACGCATGACTTTTTCTTGAACCATCTCGTATATATACCACTTGGTATAAACCAACACGCACCCTTATTGCGAGAAGTGCATGCATGCATGCTTTGCCTACTCATTGTCAACAAGTAGCTCGCTTGCTTGGAATGGAGTGGTTTGCTGGTCATTCATAATGCTTTCCGTGAGGACTGAGAGGCATTCGGAATAACACACCTACAACCTCATTCAGCTGAGCTCCACGTTCCTATATATGATGCTTATCGCAGGACGATGGAGGAAAGAAGGCACGTAACCAGACAGAGACTGCATGCACCTTCCCTAGCTTCTTTCCGGTGAGACCACCTGTACACCTTCCCTTTCCTCTTTCCAGTGAGACCACCTGTACTTTCAGAGCTCTTTGAAATCCAAATCAGAAGACAAAAAACAAAAAATATATATCAAGATTCAAGCAACTTACCTTCTTCAATTGATCGGTTACCTGTCCATTAACTGGCCTATGAAAACAATTATTACAGGATCCTCTTAGTGGATAGCCAATCCCAGAGTGAGTGCACGGCATGTGGTAACACCACAGATAATCCATACAGAGTATTAGAGTAAGTAGTTCTCATGCAGCCCAAATACTAAACGTATTTTACCTCTCCAATAGACTAAATTTGTCGATTGAATTGGTTTCAATTTTGGTGATTTGGAATTTTTAAGATGGTACCTTATAACTATTTGTATTATACTTTTAGCAAATTTCAAATAAATATGTTGGATTTATAATGGTACAAAATTAATGTATAAGACTATAGAGTTACATGTGAAGTGTGCACCTCCATCAAAATTTGTCTAGTTCCACCAATGGTATTTTTTTAAGAGAGAAGGCAGGAGCTCTGCCAAATGCATTAAGATAGGGCAAAAGCACATAACATAACAGTTCATGGAAGTGAACGAAACAAAACCAAAGATGAGAGAGAGAGAGATACAACCCCCCTTGAAACCCGGGGTCCAAACTCGGAACACCTAAGCAATCCTAGGAAGCACTAGGTCATCCAAAGCCATCGGCGGTTGCGAATGTCATGGCGATGGCGTCGACCACTGTTACCTTTGTCTTTGTAGGACTTACTAAAAATCCTGTTATTTCTCTCTTTCCAAATGTTCCAGAGGCTATAAGCGACCGCCCCGTCAAAGTTCTTCCGCCTGTGTCGGGGAATTTGTCGCCGAGTGTTTGTCCACCAACTGACATTATCCGATTGTCCTGACGGCGTCCGCGCAGCCAGACCTGCGTGAATGTGCCTTAGTACCGCCCGCCAAACCTGTCTCGCAAAAGGACAGAGCAGCAGCATATGGTTGGAAGTTTTCGGCTCCGTGCCGCAAAGAACGCAAATGGTAAAATGCGTCCACCCCTTCCTCGCGAGCCTGTCGGCAGTGAGAATCCTGTCTTGCACAAAAAGCCACGCAAAAAAACACGCATTTTCCTTCCGCGGCTTTGCCAAATCATCTGTATGAGAGCTCACCAGTGGATCCGGCAATTGCGCCTTATAAGCGAACTGCGAGTATTCCCCTGTTGGCGACAATTTCCAAGTGATGCAATCACGGGCGTCGGTTGTAACTTCACCTGTTGAAGAGCGAGCCATAGCGAGAAGAACTCCTGTAGCTGCGTAGCACTTGTGATCCGACGCAAAGGACGGGTCCAAGCGGCGTGCGATATCAACTCTTTTACCGTCCCCGACCTTTTCCTGGTTAATCTGTAACATGACGGAGCTATGTCCGTCGGCGATCGTCCCTGAAGCCATTTGGATTCCCAAAAGTTGACAGTTGTGCCGTCCCCTATAGAAATGGAGGTACCTGCATTGAACAAGGCACGATCTATAGCGTCACAAGGAATCGTGGATCCAGCCCAAGGTTTGCAATGGCCTTTCGAAGTGAGCCAGAGCCACCGTAACCGGAGAGCACACCCAAACCTGTCAATGTCTTTTATGCCCAATCCTCCTAGACTTTTTGGGCGGCAAACCTTTTTCCAATTGACCAAGCAAAGTGTCCCCATCGCAATCTGGTCACCTTTCACAAAAACTACGACGCAGCTTGTCCAAACTTTTAATGATCCAAGTGCCGAAAGGAAGACCGTTAGGTGGTAGACCGCCTTGATGAAGTAAGAACCGAGTTTATTAAAATCAATCGGCACTGCCGGACAACAACCTCCCTTTCCATCCTGCAAAGCGACCTCGCGCCTTGTCAATAGCGATTTACAAATCGACCTTTTAAGCTGGAGGGGCGGAGGAAGGCCTAAATACTTGCACGGGAATGAGCTCAATCTGGCAGGGAAATCATGCAAAATTGTTGTCATGTCGATCGCGTCGCACCTGATTGGGTAGACCTCACTTTTTTGAATGTTTGTATGAAGACCTGTGGCTCCCCCAAAAAATATTAGGATCTCGTGGATTGCTTTGAGCTCCTCGCTAATTGGTCTCATAGAGATAGCGACGTCATCTGCGTAGAGAGAAACCCTTGTTGAAGCCCATCTTCTTTGGGATGGAGGAAATGATGGACGCGTCCATCGCCTAACAATTAACCGCTGGAGAGGGTCCATTGCTAGAATAAAGAGCATGGGGACAAAGGATCACCTGTCTCAACCCCTCTGTCTTTGAATCGAGGGACACCGGGATACTGTTCAATAGAATTCTTGAAGAAGAGGAAGCCGGATCATGGATACCCACTCCCTCCAGCGCGCCCAAAGCCGAGATGTTCAAGTAAGTCGAGGAGGAATTCGGTGACCGAGTCGAAAGCCTTTGCAATGTCGAAATTGAGAAACAATGAGGGATTCTTTTCTTGTGCAGTGAGCCAAATTTCGTCTTGACAGAAATTATCATGAATGTACCTTTTCTTGACAAAAGCACTCTGACAATGCGGCACCAGACTCTGAAGAAAAGGCGCCAACCTGGACGCAAGCACCTTGGAAAAAATCTTTCCCGTGCTATGGATGAGACTGATGGGTCTGAAGTGCGCAATGTGCGTAGCCTCCTGTCTCTTAGGCAAGAGGACAATGTTTGCCGAGTTGAGGAGCCTCCACAAGCGGCCATTCAAGCCATACAACTGCTGAAAAACCTGCATGAGATCCACTTTTATGATATCCCAACATTTCCTGTAAAATAGACCTGTGAACCCATCTGGTCCTGGGGCCTTTTCGGTTGGCATAGAGAAAACGACTTCCTCAACCTCATCCAGATGGAAAGGGTCATCGAGGGCGTGCAAGTCCTACCGGTTCACGCCAAGCGCCGCCCAGTTGAAGCGGTGCGTGCGAGTCCTCTTTGTACCTAACTGAAAGAAGAAATGCCTGCAGATCTCTTCCTGTTTGTCGGAGAAACTCTGTAAAAGGCCCCTGTCGGAAACAATCTCCTGAATATGGTTTTTCCACTTTCGGGCGTTTGCCTTGATGTGAAAAAATTTTGAGTTAGCATCCCCCTCCTTGATATGCATCATCCTGGACTGCTTTATGCGAGGCGATTTAGCTTGATGGCGCGAGGCGCAATAACACAGTCGGGCTTTGGCCCGGAACTCCCTCTTGGGCGTGGAAAGAAGACAAGTTTTGTCGGTGTTTCGTGAACCGGCAAGTAAATTTGTAAGTCTTAGGGGCCGCGCGCCTCCGCTCCCTGAATGGTTAGACCCAAAAAGAGAAAAAGACGGGTCCAAGATCTATACTGGTTCGGGCTGAATGTCCCTACTCCAGTTCCTGAGGTGGTCGGACTTTATTGCTCCCAGCGAACCTGCCGTGCTACAATCGTGGGCTGAGCTCGGGCCCGGGCGCCTTGCGCACAGGGGTTGTCCGAGTGGCTACTAGTCTGAATCGAGGATGCGGTGCCTGGTGTTTTTTACGTCGTGCCCCCTCCGAAGGGCCAAGCCTCCCCTTATATAGCCCAGGGAGACCGGTTACACGGAGTCTACACAGGAGTGTATAAAGGAAAAAAAATGGATGGGGCTTCCGGAGCCTAGGAGTCTGGTCTCCGCCTCGGTGTCAGGCTTCTCGACCTGTCCTCTGACGGGTAGTTGCACGTCTTGCGTCGGGTTGGTGGTGGCGTGGAATGACGGCTCGGTCCGTTCCTCCGGAAGCGGCGCTTTTGCCCTCTGCAGAAGGTCGTGTCCGTCTTGGCGTTAAGTGTCGAGCCGGAATTGCCTTGGGAAGGCGCGCGGCGCCCCGTCTTGGCTTGGTCGTGATTGAGCCGTTGCGTCAGCGTGGTTGGTACCCGGCACGGAGGCCGATTTCTGTGACTTGCCGTCCGCCCCTTGGTGAAGATGGTTAGCGCTTTGTTCGAGGCTCCTGGCCGGTCCAACCCGTTGGTCGGGCACCTTTGAGTCGGTATTGCCGTTGCTTGTGGGGCGCCCGTCCTGTAGTGTCTGGTCGGACTGCTTTCCGGGGTGGGGTTGGTCGGGAACCGAATGCCTTCGTGGGCTTGGTGGCCGGCCTTCCAAACTGCCTTGAGTCTTGTTAGGGCGCTTGACTCGTCGTGTTGGTCGGATTCGTCCTTTGCGGTCGAGCTGGTCGGAGGCCGTGGGCCTCCGAGCAGGACCTCTCGTTCGAGGCCCGGGCGTGTTGTCGGCCCATATGCTTCTCGTGGGCCGTTGGAGGTACCCATGTCATAGGTATCCGTCAATAGCCCCCGAGCCCCTGGGCGGGTCGGAGAGCCGGCCGGGGGTTTACTCTGTCCGACGGATACTGGCCAAGGTCGCCGCTCCGGCGTGGCTGGGTCTTCGGTGTGTCAGGGCTGACCGGCCGGTATCCGATCGGTTTTGCCCGGGTGCGCGCGAGCGCATCCGGTGGATGGAGCCCCCGAGCCCCCGAGCAGGTCGGAGAGCTGGTCGGGGGTTTACCTCGTGCGTAGAGGCGACTCTGGTCAGCGGGCTTCGTGTTCTCGGCCGTAATGGCCCAAGTACCAGCCAGCGCTTTAGTCGGACGGAGGTGACCTCGGCTGCTGATGTCCGATTCGACGGGCCGTTCGTCAATCGCCCGGGTGCGTGCGAGCGCATCCGGTGGATGGAGCCCCCGAGCCCCCGAGCAGGTCGGAGAGCTGGTCGGGGGTTTACCTCATGCGTAGAGGCGTCCACTTGCGTCGTAATCCCGATGTATCAGCAAGGTTGGCACTCTGCTGGAATTAGATAGAGGCGTCCGCCCCGCGCCTTGGTGGCGAGGCGGTGGCGCGTTCCCACGAATCGCCCGTCGCGAGCATGGGACTGGAGGGTGAGCTGAGCGCGTTTGTCGTCACGCTGGCACAACGCCGTGCTCGTGCGAAGCTAATAAGCGGGTTTGTTCGAGTGGGCCCTGGTGGCTTCCCGAAAGGAGAACCATTCCCGAGCGGACGTTATCCCGTCGTGGGCGTCCGACCCTCTGGGGGCGACCCATGAGAACCTTTCTTTACTCGATCCCAGTCGGACCCGTGTCGTCTCCCGACCCGAGCATACGGTGGTGTCACCGTCGACGGGCTCCACGGGAGAGCGTGAAGTATGGTCTCGAACACGATTAAAGGTGATTTAGGGCGTCCACAGACCCAACTAGAGGCCCACCGGGGGCTCACCTTATCCTCGTCCCTCGCTCGATTTTTCGCCCGGGGCGGCGTGCGCATCCACTTGGTGGCTGGGCGTTCGGGGCCCATGGCACTTGGTCGAGCCCCGGGCTTAAGTGAACGACCCCTTTCGTGGCCTTCGGGGCCATGGTGGTCTCGGCTTGTTCTTCTTCGGGAGGCGGCCCTTCAAGTTCGGGGACGAGGCTCGAGGCCGTCGCCATTCCAGTCTTGAGGGCCTTCTTGCCTGGCCGCCGCCCTGTCAGGAATTGACATAGGGGTGATCGAGAACCGAGGCGACGTACCGTTGAATCGTCGCGACGGTCGAGGGGGCGAAACGCACACCGCTTCTCTTCGCGAGGCCGCTTGCTTGGTTGACGCGTGCCCGGCCGGGGGCCGCTGCGCTCCTCATAAGCCCAAAAAAGGGGGGGACCACTAGGCGGGTTCGCTTGTGTCGTGCCATTCTTCATCTGCGAAAAAAAGGGAAAAAACGCGGCGGCGTGAGAAAGCCAAAAAGCCCTAGGAGAGGGACTCACCGCCGCCCCTGTCCGCTCGCGGTCCCTCTTTGAGAGATGATGTGGTAGGAGTGCTCCATTCTCGGCAGCTTCGTGTGCTCGGCTTTGTCGAGAAGCGGTTTCTTCCCAGCGACGTGTCTCGGTGGAGGGTGCCGTCGGGGGCGTGGCTCGGAACCAGCGGCGGTGAGATTGTTGTTCGCGCCCTTCTTCGGCGCGGGTTCGCCTTCCTCTTCATTCCTTTGTCCGCGGGCTCCTTCACTTCTATAAGGTGGAGACCCATCATCTCGAATCCCCACGGCGCTACTACATTGGATCTTCATCCACTTGTGTGAGGCCTTTTTGGGGATCGAACCCCATTGGGCCCTCTGGAGGTACTTCTTCCACACGCGGCCGCTGAAGGGGAAGTCGACGGCGGGCGCTTTGCTGGCGCCGATCGGTGGCGCCGCCATCCAGCTTCGGTCCAACCGGTCATCGGAGTACGTTGACATGAAGCTGCCTTCGTCGAACCGAGGATGGCACGCCGAATGGTTCTACATTCGGAATGTAGGGGACAGCGCCCCTGCCTTTACCGGGAGGCGACCTGTGGCGATACCCGAGTGGAATCGGCCGGCGGACGCGAAGGAGAAGAGGAAGATGGAAGTGATCCTCGAGCACTCTCGCCCGCTGAAGAGGCGAGGCCCGGCAGGCGCACGAGTCGCCCGCTGCGTTCTCAGCGGCGCGTACAACCCCTGATGGACAGGCCTCACCCGATGTTCGAGTACGAGGGGGCATCTGACCCCATGAGGATGGAGCGTTCAGACCTCCCTTCGTCGGAGGTAGACGCTCGGGTGAGGGCCGTCTTGGTCGTGAAGGCCACCGTGGCGGCGGGTGGTGCTCCCGAGCCCTTCTCGGCGGAAAATCGCCCAAATTTGGTATTTGAGCGGCTCACCTACTCTCCCTGGCGCCCCCCGTCTTAGCTCCCTGTGCTCTGGCCTGAGCAGAGTTATTACTCCCTTTCAGGGCTTACTTGGTGCGTCTTCCCGGACATGGCTGCCGGGGGAGAAAGAGATGAGGGCGGAGGCCCGCAAAAAGACCGAAGCTCTGAGTCCGCTCGGAGAGAGCGCAGGGAGAACCGGAGGAAGGAGAAAAGGAAGGCGCGCCTGGAGGCGTCCTTGTGAGGAGGTGTCTGAATCGACTATGGTCTCCATGGTCGGCGCGGGATCATCTTCTAGCGATGGCAGGGAGCCCAGCGACCCATACGAGGAGTATGACTTCGGGCTGTCGTCGAGCGACGACCTGCTGAGGGAGGCCGAGGCGGGGTCTCTGTCGGTGCCCAGCGAAACGCCCCAATGAGGCGCCCGGAAGGAAGGAGACGAGCCGTCTTCACGGAGAGAGGCCGCGAAGAGAGCGCGGTTGTTCAAAGCACTCGTTCATCGCGGTTAGCTTCGCCTTGTTTGCTCCGTTCGTCACTCTGCTTGTGCCGCTCCTGATCGGCTTTTAACTCTAGGGACTTTACGGGGGAAGGCTTGACGGAGGTGGCGGAATTGCCATCGGAACCGACGCCGCCACTCCTGCTGGCAGAAGTCGGGGAGGCGCCGTCTGGGTCGGAGCGAGCGGCGGAGGCGGTGGTGTCGATCGTGCCTGCGGCGGCCGACGTAACGGCGGTTGCGCCCATGGTCGGTCGAGTCGACCGCAGGTCGGCGTGCCACTGAGTCCGGACGACAGCATGCTCGTCGCCGGGATCGGGGCCGATGTTGGCGGGCGAAGCTCGCGCCGCCGATGGTCGGCGTCCCGGTCTGGCTGAAGCCGCACCGCCATCATCACCGAGTGGCGGCGGAAGAAATACCCTGGCGGCGGCGATGATGACCGACGCACCGCCGGCGGTGCGAGGTGCTTGCCGTCGGCGGCTACCGGGGCGACCACGGGGGACCCTCGCGATCGCCATCGTCCATCCTAGTCTGGGCGTCGGCGACCGCTGGCGGGCGTCGTTCATACCGACGATAAGGCGGAGCTCGGGGATTGGGAATCCCTGCAGGAGGGCTCCCTGCGAGCCAGGACAGGGATGGAGGAGATTCGGGCGAGCCTGGGTCGGCTCCTCGAATCCTCCGGTAGAGTGCTGGACGCCGTCGCTGGAGGGGTTGACCAGGCCAGCGTGGTAAGTTGTGCTTAAAATCTTCCCACCCCATCGAATTTTGCCGAGCCCAGCAGTGACACGTGCCAATTGGTCGCAGCGTCTGCGGGAGCGCTCGGAGGGCAAATCCGAGTTCCTCCGTCGCCTGCACGGCCGCAGGACGGCCGCGGAGGAGGACCGCAACCAATTGGGCTCCGAGCTGCAAGAGGCTCGGGAAGCTGCAGCCTTGCGGCGGTCGGCGGCAGAGGAGGCCCACCGGACAATGAGCAAGATGGCCAATGTCTTGCAGGGAGGCGTCGGTCGGGCGATCCTCATGGCGAGGGTAATCCAATCGAGTCCCTTGGCGGAGGCCAACAATGCCAAAGGCTGTTGCTTTCCGGCGAGGGGCGGCGAAGAAGCTTCGAGAAGATGCCTGGCGAGCTTCGCCGCCATGACCGAATCGTCGGCGGTGAATATCGCCTTCAAGTCGGTTAGGAAGGTGCTACCTCCGGCGCGCTTTTAACCTTTGCCTCACCTTCGAGTTGCGAAGAGATTCGGCGGTTATTGCGGGCGCGGCGATCGGTGGAAGGCGTGGCGTGGCGGTGGCGGCGCGTGGCGGCTCACCGGCGCGAAAGAGATGGAGGACGACCGACGAATCGTCGATGAGTTAGCAACCACGGGAAGGTCGGCCGGGACGTTTGTATCCGATTGCTCGGAGTGCGCGGGGCACCAGTTTACTTGCGACTGAGTTGGCCCGCGTGCCGGAGCACGTCGAGAAGTCGGTGAGGACGAGCGCCGCCCTGGGGGCCACCTCTGCGCTTGTTAACGCCATGTCCTTCTACAATGGTATTAACCTGGACAACGTTAGCAGCGGGATCGCCAGGAACCGGACCGACGAGGAGGTCGATCGCTTCGCGCTCCAAGCCGAGCCCCATGCTCGAGTGATTGCCGATCGGATATCGCCGTATGGCGTCCTCCACGGGGACTACGAGTAATGACAGGCATTATAATTTTTGCAAAAATGTAAAGAACCTTGATACGTAATGGATCGGGGTCCGTTTTTGTGTTTAACCGAATCGGGGTTTTGCCTTTGTGTTTGTCTATGACCTTGAGCCGTTCCTTCGCCCTTGGAGGCCATAGCCCCGGGGACTGCTAGGGTCCTTTCGGGCGTAGGCGTATTCGATTTTTCAAGGGAGGTGCGAAGGAGGCGCTAATGAACCCCGGGATCGGAAAACGTCCATTCATGTTTTCTTGCTTGAGGAGAGTGCTTCGACCGACTTGCGGCTCGCGCGCTGTGGTAGCCTACCGCAAAGCGCTTCTTAAACCGTAAGTCGCCGGGCGTGGGTCGTAGTGCTTGGGTGGACGGACTACCCACCGGGAGAGAGCGGTCGGTCGGGCCGTCGGCCCGCGTGAATATGAATGACGCTGAAAAACATATTCGTTCACGCTTTAAGCGAGGAGGGCGTTCCGGCGGCTTGTAGCTCATGGGCGGTAGCCCTGTTGTAACGCCACTTGAAACCGTGAGCATTGGGGCGTGAGCCGCGGCGTTGGTCGAACGGAGTTACCTTACCGAGAGCCGTGCGGTCAGTCGGATCGCCGACTCGGATAAATGTGAATGACATCGCTCCTGAGCCCCCGGGCAATGCGGGGCGACCATGCCATGGTCGGCGCGCATTGCTGGTCATTTGAAATAATCGTAAGGGAGACCGAGAATCAAGAGACTTATCTGTCTGGTCAGTCGCCGAGCGGCTTGTTGGCGGTGGCGCTAGTTCCGAGGTTGTTCGCATAATTGGCGCCGCGTGGAGATCGAAGGGCCGCGACGGGTGGCGCGGCGGCGTCCTTTGATGCGTGTGCCGTCGCGGTAATTAATGCGGAGTGGGATTTTAATGCCCGTCTCGTCGGCGCTTCGGACGGGGGGCATGTCAGAGGGAGTATGCGGACCGCCCGATGTGGTGGTGGTTTTTGGGCGCACGAAACCGCCCTTATAAAAACGCGCGCGGGTAGTGGTAACTCATGTTCGTCGGACGTCTGCACCGGTCGCCTTCTTCTTCTTCCAAGCGCCTGTCGGCGGGTTTCTAGCAAGCCGTTGCATGGCGGCGGCGGCGGCGATAGGATATTGGGAAAACGGGTGGCGGAGGTGGCCTGGGGTTCACCCCAAAGCCTCAGACGGAGGGGGCACCTCCGTGGGCGGCCGGGCTCGACTTGCCCTCGCCGAGATTCTTCATCTGGAGCCCTCGCCCGGGTAGGTCTCTTTCTAGTTGTTTTGGGAGGTGCTAGGTGCATGGTCGACGTGTATCCGCCGTTTCCGATTCTTCATAGGTCCGATGAGCGAAGGCGCCGGAGGCTCCCGGCCTTGACAGAGCGTTGGCGCTCCCGGCGGATGGTCGTCTCCGGAGTTGAGGCGGGCGGCAACATGGTCGGCCACGCGTTAGCGGGTCTCACGCTGGCTTTGGTCTCCCGGATGGCGTCCTCCGCCGCCCGGAGGCGGAGCGCATGGCCTGCCAGCAGGTGCGGCCCGATGAGGCGGCCCGGCAATGATCAAGGCCGAGGCCAGCCGAGGCGAGAGTGGCTCGGTGCGTGAAGACCTCAACTCCACGCGAGGTCCTCTCTCATGCTCCGCCTGCGTCGAGAGCATGGGCGAGAGCCTGAGGCCGCCGTGCGGCAACGAGCCAGGTGCAGCCTCACCAAGTGGCGCAGTACGCTTTCGGCCTCACCCGAGCGGCCGAGGCCCTGGAGGGTCTGCCCAGGGCCCTCTGGGAACGCTCTGCTCGTGAGGGGCGGAGGGTCGCCGCCGACGGCAATGAGTACGTCTGGCGGGCTGCGCCCGGCCAAACGTGCGGCTCGAGCCAACGGCCACCGTCATCGGGATCCGGGGCGATCCGGCCCAAGCGCGGGCCAGGTACACGGGGGCGGCGGAGTTCATGCGAGCGGCCGCACTGGAGGCCTCGGAGGAGGAGACCAAAGGCAGCGGGAGCTCCGGGGACGATGAGGACGATGCCTTCTTCGGACCAGACCCTTAGGGGCCGGACGTGCACTCGCCCCCGAACTCGCGTCGTGCGGCGAGGCATCTTGACACCGGGCGCCACCCTCGCCCTTCCTCTCAAAACTTCGTTGTTTTGCGCAGCTTTTATCCCGTTCACCGTTTCTGGAATGGCTTGTTCTGGACATTACGTACCTTTTGGGAACCTGTAATATTTACGCTGGGGCTCTTTCCTCGGTGGGCGCTTTGCTTGTTATTGATTCTTTGGCGCGAAATCGTTAGGTCTCGCATACTAGAATGCCATCGCTTTCTAAAACTTAGCTGTAAAAATCTTTGGTGTCGTCGTGTAGGCGCCCCGGCGTAGTCTGCTTCATCCTTCGGTCCACTACTTTAGCGGTCATAGCAGGGAAAACTGACTGAGGGTTTTCTGGACGTAAGCCGTGGCGCTGAGTAAAGCGGTCCTTCGGGAGGGAGGCTTGACTTGCTTCGGGCATACGCCATTAGACAGCGTGAACTATTAGTCCCGTCAGGCGAGTTCGCGCCGCCGGGCTCAGCGAAGTTAATAGGAACGCGGAGATGGAGATCTAGCTCTTTTAGGGAAAAATTGCTGAGTTTTTCTATGTTCCAAGCGTTTGAAACAACGTTGCCATCGGGCGTCTTTAGTCGGTAAGTGCGGGTCGGATTACCTCCACTACGGTGAAGGGCCTTCCCACGGGCGAGCTTATGCACCTTAGCGTTGGACTAAACTTGGCGCGAGACCAAGTCGCCTCGTTGAAGGCTCGTTGCGGACCTGGCGACTCTGTAGCGCCCGCAGCGCTTGTTGGTATTTGGCCGACGAGGAGAGCGGCGTCAGCAGCGCCTCGTCGAGCCGATCGACGGTGTCTTGTTGCGAGTCAAGCCCCCGAGTCTGGTCGAAGGCTTGCAGCCTTGGGGCGCCGTACTCTAGGTCGGTCGGTAGCACAGCTTCGGCGCCGAATACCAGGAAGAACGGCGTGAACCCAGTCGACCGGGTCGGAGTGGTCCTTAGGCTTCAAAGGACGGAGGGTAGCTCAGCGGCCCATCGTCCCGCCGACTTCTTCAATCGGTTGAAGATTCGCGGCTTGAGCCCCTACAGGATCAGGCCGTTTGCTCTTTCGGCCTGGCCATTGGTCTGCGGGTGGGCGACAGACGCCCAGTCGACGCGAATGTTGAAGTCGTTCAGCGAATTCGAAATTCTTTCCGAAACCGGGTGCCATTAGCGATGATGATGGAGTTCGGACTCGAATCGGTGACAATGGCGCCGGAAGAAGCGCTTGGCGGGACGTGATAGTGGCGGCAGCTTCGCCTCTATCCACTTGGTGAACTTGTCCACCGCGACGAAAAGGTGCGTGAAGCCCCCGGGCGCCTTTTTGAAAGGTCCGAGTAGGTCGAGCCCCCAGACTGCGAATGGCCACGTGATGGGGATCGTCTGGAGGGCTTGGGCTGGAAAGTGTGTTTGCCAGGCAAAAAATTGGCACCCTTCGCAGGTGCGGACAATTTGCTCGACGTCGGCCACTGCGGTCGGCCAATAGAAACCTTGGCGGAAGGCCTTACCTACGAGGGACCGCGGTGCTGCGTGATGGCCGCACACTCTACCGTGGATGTCGAGCAGCAACTCCTTACCCTGGTCGGCCAAGATGCACTTCTGGAGGACCCCGGAGGGACTCCACTTGTAAAGGTCTTCGCCGACCAGGACAAAAGATTTCGCTCACCGGGCGAGGCGCCGGGCCTCGGTCGGGTCTGGGGGGAGGGCCCCGTCCGTCAAGCGATCGACGTAGGGCTTCCTCCAGTCTGATTCGACCGTGAGCACGTCCCGTCTTAGGTCGGGCGGCACCGCGTCCGGTCGATTGGTGGCCGAGCCAAGGTCCGCGGCCGCTTTCGGCTTCTGTGTCGGTCGGATGGACGGTTGGTGAAGATCGTGGGCGAAGATCCCGGTCGGAACAGGTCCTTTGCCGGAAGCGAGGTTGGCGAGGTGATCGGCCTCACCGTTGTTGCGTCGATAGCTGTGGTGGAGCTTCGAACCCTTGAACTTCTCTTCAAGTTTGCGCACTTCATGGCGATATCGCCATGCGAGGATCTCGGAGCCGAGGCCTTCATGACTGATCGACTACCAGCTTGGAGTCACCAGTATCGTAAGTCGACGGGACAAAGGTCGGCGGGCGATCCGGAGACCGTTAGCGAGGGCCTCGTGACTTGGCGACGTTGTTCAGAAGCGTCGAAGAGCGATCGGACGCGTATTGCAGCTTATTACCGAAGCGGAGAAATGATGCGATCCCAAATACCGCTCCATTCCTCGTGTAAGATCCATCGAAGTACATCGTCCATGACTCGGGTCCTCGAGTCTTGGGCGCCGAGCCGGTCCACTCGGCGACAAAAGTCGGCAAGAGCTGCGACGATCGCCCGCCTTGGGGACGAAAGAGATGTCGTGGCCGCCGAGCTCGAGCGCCCACTTGGCTATCCTCCCCGAGGCATCGCGTTCGCGGACAATCTCGCCAAGTGGCGCAGAAGTCTAACGAGAGCGGTCTTGGCGAAATAGTGGATCGGTTTCCTTTTCGCGATTAGCATCACGAGAGCACCTTCTGACTTGCGGGTAGCGAAGTTTGGACTCGAGAGCACTTCACGACGAAAGTAGACCGCAGCGCACCTTGAGGGCACGACCTTCCTCCGCCCGCCGACGACGAAAGTGCCGGCCACGACACGGGCGTAGCGAAGAACGAGAGGAGCAAGGGCTCGCACGGAGTGGGCGCGGTCAAGACCGGAGGTGATGTCAGGAAGGCCTTCAGTCGGTCCAGGGCTTCCTGAGCTTCTTGGGTCCAAACGAAGCGGTCGGACTTCCGAAGCAGCTTATAGAGCGGCATTCCGCGCTCGCCGAGGCGAGACACGAAACGGCTCAGGGCCGCGAGGCACCCGGCTAGCTTTTGGACGCCCTTCAGGTCGGCGACCGGGCCCATTTTCATGATTACGAAAATCTTCACCGGGTTGGCTTCGATTCCGCGCTCGGATATAATGTAGCCGAGAAGCTTTCCCTTGGGGACCCCGAATACACACTTTTCGGGGTTGAGCTTTATGCGAAACCGTCGGAGGTTCGCAAAAGTTTCTTCGAGGTCGGCGATGAGGTCGTCGACCTTCCCGGTTTTGACGACGATGTCGTCCACGTAGACCTCGATGTTGCGGCCGATTTGGTCGTCGAAACAGGTGTACATGCACCGCTGGTACGTAGCACCTGCGTTCTTCAGGCCGAAGGGCATCGTTACGTAACAGAATGAGCCAAACGGAGTGATGAAAGAAGTCGCGAGCTGGTCGGATTCTTTCATCGGGATTTGGTGGTAGCCCGAGTAGGCGTCCAGGAAGGGAAGCGATTCGCACCCGGCGGTGGAATCGATGACCTGGTCGATGCGGGGCAAGGGAAAATGATCTTTGGGACATGCCTTGTTCAGGCTCGTGTAATCAACACACATTCTCCATTGCCCGGATTTCTTCTTTACAAGGACAGGGTTGGCGAGCCACTCGGGGTGGCGCACCTCTTTTATGAATCCTGCCTCCAGAAGCTTAGCTACTTCTTCCCCTATGAGCCTGCGCTTTTCTTCGTCGAAACGGCGCAAGCGCTGGGCGACCGGCCTCGCGCCGGGTCGGATATTGAGGGTGTGCTCGGCGACCTCCCTTGGGATGCCTGGCATATCCGAGGTCTTCCATGCAAAGACATCCCGGTTTGCCCGGAGGAAGTCGACGAGCGCGCTTTCCTATTTGGCGGGGAGGGCGGACCCTACCCGCACGGCCTTGGCGGGGTCTTCGGGATCGACCGCGACCCTCTTCGTGTCCTCAGCAGACTCGAAGGATCCGGACCCCGACTTGCTGGAGGTAGGGACCGACCCGGAGGCTTCCCTTCGATAGATGTCGAGCTCGGCGGATGCGATGACACGAGGTTAACTTCGCAATGCTTCGCTCGTAGTTGAAGGCTAGCTGAAAAGATGAGGCCACGGTTATGATGCCCCGTGGCCCTGGAATCTTCAGCTTCAGGTAAGTATAGTTGGGGATTGCCATGAATTTAGCGTAGCATGGCCTCCCTAAGATGGCATGGTAGGACCCCGCGAACTCCACAACCTCGAAAGTGAGGTTTTCGATGCGGAAATTCTCGGGCCCCCCAAAGGTGACGGGCAGGTCGACCTGCCCGAGAGGGTAAGCCTGCTGACCGGGGATGACACCATGGAAGGGCGCCTTGCTTGGTCGCAGGGTCGAGCGGGGAATCCCCAGGGCTTCAAGCGTCTCAACATACATGATGTTGAGGCCGCTGCCACCGTCCATGAGCACCTTCGTGAGGCGCTTTGACCCCACGATGGGGTCAACGACGAGTGGGTACCATCCTTGGTGCGGGATGTGGTCGGGATGATCCGCCCGATCGAAGGTGATCGGAGACTCCGACCACCGGAGGTACTTCGGGACCGCAGGGGTCACCGTGTGCACCTCGCGGTAGGTGAGCTTCTGCCGCCGCTTGTCGGCGTAGCTCTCCGGGCCGCCGAAGATCATGAGGCATCCGTCGGGTTCCAGAAACCCACCGTCTGCCTTCCCCTCCTCGGCCTCCGGCGTTGGGTCACGCTTCTTCCCTTTACCCCGCGGTTGCGGGGGGTTCCCGGAGAGGAAACGCCTCAGGGCTTCACAGTCCCGATATTTGTGCTTGACGGGATACCCGTGATGCGGACACGGGCTGTCCATCAATTTCTCGAAGTGGTCGGCGCTGTCGCTTTCTTTGCTTGTCGTAGCGGCCGCGATCGCGACCATGTGCCCCTCGGGGGCCTGCTTCCCCTTCCGTCGTCGCTTGTCGGAACGGTCGGAAGGAGCGGTCGGCTCGGAGCCGGACTCTCGTTTGGCCTTCCCTTTGTCGAAAATGGCCCCCACGGCCTCCTCGCCGGAGGCGTGGTTGGTAGCAATATCGAGCAGCTCCTTGGTGGTTCTGGATTTGATGCAACCCAGTTTGTAGACCAGAGCTCGGCACGTGGTGCCATAGATGAACGCCCCTACGACGTCGGCGTCGCTGATGTCAGGGAGCTCATTACATTGTTGGGAGAAACGGATATAGTCGGGCGTTTCCCATTCTTGCTGCGCTCTTTAGGTCCCAGAGTTCCTGTGGCGCTTTGTAGGTGCCCTGGAAGTTTCCGACGAAGACGTTCTTCAAGTCGGCCCAGTTCCTAATGGTTCCGGCGGGCAGATACTCGAGCCAGGCTCGGGCCGAGTCCGCCAGATAAAGGGGGAGGTACTGAATGATGAAAAGATCATCGGTAGCCCCCCCGGCTCGACAGGCGAGCCGGTAATCTTCGAGCCAAACACCGGGGTTCGTTGCCCCCGTGTATTTGGCTATGTTAACGGGTGCCCGGAAACGGGCGGGGAAATCCGCGCGACGGATCTCCCGCGAAAATGCTTGGGGTCCCGGGCCCTCCGGGCTCGGGCTACGATCGCGACGCCGACCGCCCCGCCACTGCGCGACTGGCTGGGCTGGCCGGCCTTTTTCCGCGATCGAGGTGTCGCGGTAGTCGTGGCCCGAGACACCGGGCGCGCGACGAATATAGGAGACACAGGGCCGCTCCAAGCTGCGGTGCGGTTCGCCGGCTCACGGTGTGCACAGCTCGGCGGCCCGAGTGGGACCTCGAATGTCAAGCGCCATGCGGTACGATTTTATGTTGTACGGCGGCGTGCTCTACCATCTCCGGAGGTCTTTGGTAGGTAGCCAGCCTCGGGTTAAACAGCTCGGGATGCCATGGGAGCGACATTACAAACCGTGACAAACTTTTGGTAGGGAGTGGGAAGCACGGGCAACGGCGGCTCCGACCCATTTTGGTGTACCTCTGCCTGTGTCGCCGTATTTGTGTCGTGAGGCGCGAGTTGGCTCGCCTGGTTGATCGACCCTCGCCTTGCCAAGCTCGGCCGCTCGTAACTCCGGCTCCGCCTGCCGAGGGGCTCGTCGTGGCGGATCCGGGAGACTCGACCGCTGGGACCGAGCCGCCCGCCTCGCCCGCCGCTTCGAGCGCGGTGGAGGGCCTCTCGGCTCGAGGAAGTGGCGGCGATCTTCCGGACCATGTCGCCACGTTGCATTCGCGGGGGTAGGGTTCCTCCGGGGCTCGCTCCACGTCAGAGTCGGAATCGCCGTTGGAGGTACTCTCCAATATTTCGTGGAAGGAGGCCGGCGTGTAGCCGCCATCGCCATTTAAACGCGATCGTCTTGGGGACGATGGCGTCGCCGCACGGGAATGCGCTGCACCTGCTAAGGCGGCGGCTGTGGCGGCGGGCGTTGCGTGCCGAGCCGGCGCAGGGTCCTCGAGTCGAAGGTTGTCGAGGGCGCGGGCGACGGGATCCAGGCGCCCTTCGAGGGCCTGGCTGGAGGGAGCGGCGGGAGCGAGCTCGAGCTCTCCCGCCGTGGTGACGACGGTTGAAAAAAAACAGAACTTCGGCTCCAGAACGAGGGCGCCTTCGTCGATGGAGAAAGCCATCAGGGAGACCAAAACGGGAGTCCGGAGACGATGATGACGCCATGAGGCCCCTACTCGGGCGCGCCAACCGCTTCGGCGTTCGTGAACCTAAAGTAAATTTGTAATTCTTAGGGCCAAGGCCCTCGCTCACGAATGGTTAGACCCAAAAGAGAAAAAGAGGGGTCCAAGATCTATACTGGTTCGGGCTGAATGTCCCTACTCCAGTTCCTGAGGTGGTCGGACTTTATTGCTCCCGGCGAACCTGCCGTGCTACAAGCGTGGGCTGAGCTCGGGCCCGGGCGCCTTGCGCACAGGGGTTGTCCGAGTGGCTACTAGTCTGAATCGAGGATGCGGTGCCTGGTGTTTTTTTGACGTCGTGCCCCCTCCGAAGGGCCAAGCCTCCCCTTATATAGCCCGGGGAGACCGGTTACACGGAGTCTACACAGGAGTGTATAAAGAAAAAAAGGATGGGCTTCCGGAGCCTAGGAGTCCGGTCTCCGCCGGTGTCGAGCTTCTCGACCATCCTCTGACGGGTAGTTGCACGTCTTGCGTCGGGTTGGTGGTGGCGTGGAATGACGGCTCGGTCCGTTCCTCCGGGAAACGGCGCACCTGCCCTCTGCTTGATGTCGAGTCTTGGCGTTAGAGTGTCGAGCCGGGAATTGCCTTGGGAAGCGCCGGCGCCTGTCCTTGGCTTGTCGTGATTGAGCCGTTCTTGTCGGCGTGGTTGGTACTCCACACGAGGCCGGTTTCTGTGACTTGCCGTCCGCCCCTTGGTGAAGATGGTTGGCGCTTTGTTCGAGGCTCCTGGCCTGTCCGACCCGTTGGTCGGGCACCTTTGAGTCGGTATTGCCGTTGCTTGTGGGGCGCCCGTCCTGTAGTGTCTGGTCGGACTGCTTTCCGGGGTGGGGTTGGTTGGGAACCGAATGCCTTCGTGGGCTTGGTCGGTCGGCCTTCCAGCTGCCTTGAGTACTGTTCGGGGGCGCTTGACTCGTCGTGTTGGTCGGATTCGTCCTTTGGGGTCGAGCTGGTCGGAGGCCGTGGGCCTCGAGCAGACCTTCTCGCTCGAGGCCAGGCGTGTTGGCGCCCATATGCTTCTCGTGGGCCGTTGAGGTACCCATGTCATAGGTATCCGTCAAGTTTCCCCATACGTGAAATTGAAAAATAATCTCCACGGCTATATGGAATGCATGGTTATGTCTCCCAACAAAAGGCGACTCCATGACTCGAGCTTTTGCCGTTCTCGATAGCTTCGTATGCCACCTGCGCAAAGCATCGTGCGCCTGGACCGGTTCATCCCATGCATGCTGAACGACCTGCGTGAAGTTAGGCATTTTGATCCAGAAGTTCTCGAATCTGAATCCACGGAACCTGGGCGGGCTGCACTGACCATAAAGAAGCAGAGGACAGTGGTCAGAGACAAGGCTAGAGCAAGCCTGGCGGTAACAGTCAGGAAAGATGCTGTCCCATTCAGAGGATGCAAAAAAACGATCGATCCGAGATTGAGTTGGGTTTGCCCTTCAATCTCCCCAAGTAAAACTATGACCGTTAAGCCTGATCTCCTTAAGCTCCGAGTCATTCAACATATTCCGAAAAGCCCCCATCAGTCGTCTGTTAAGATTGCCATTATTTTTATCCGCCGCTCGATAGATCATATTGAAATCCCCGAGAACGAGCCAACCATCATGCATTAGTCCCCAAAGGTTCCTAATCTCTTGCAAAAACATGAGCTTTGCGGCCTCTTGGTGAGGCCCATAAACGCCTGTGCAAGACCATTGGACCCCGTCATCCTTCATGGTTACAGTGGCGGAGATGGAGTTGATCCCTACCTGAACATCAGACATCTGAAAGTGAAGAGATGAGCAGGCCAAAAGAATTCCTCCTCTAGTCTGTTCCGCTGGAAGGAACCGAAATTTTCAGAAAATAAATCTCCCAGAAGGGCCCGGACCATCACACTATCAATAACCTGGAGCTTTGTCTCCTGGAGACAAACAATGATCGCCCTACTCTGAACGACTAGCTCCCTGATGACCGCTTGCTTAGCAATGCTGTTCAAACCCCTGACATTCCAACTCAGTATCTTTGTGTTGTGCTGAGCCATTGACTACACTGGGGATGCACCTGCGCTCTTTGCTGCCTGGCACTGCGGGTCGCATGACCCCATCTGCGAATAGCTTGAACAGACACTGACCGAAGAACTTGTGAGAAGAGCAGTCCGCAGCTGAAGACATGGAGATGAATAAGACTAGCACCCTGCGAGCTGAGGGGAGAAACATGGCAATAAACAATGGTCGACGGCCGGCAACACGACCCACGTAGACAGTGCCAGCTCCAACAGGACGGCCCTGCACAAGGAGCGGAATCGTAGAGCTGGACCATCTGTGGACTTGCCGGAGCCGCAACCTGAGCAAACACTGATAATTGTATTGCTCCACCAATGGTATTGCTTGTCCTGTCCTATACTAAAAATTGCTCCGGTAGGAAACACTGGGCATTGAACAATAAATTTGAGCGAAGGGGATAATTTTAATAAGAATATGCCGTAGGGGTCTCCCTTACTGCAACCACTAAAAAAAGAATATGCGACAATTCTGTTTAAATGACTGAAAAATGTAAGAGTTTATTTGCTGGATAGAATATTCTCAGATAGACGCGACAGGTCTTGAGGGAAACAATGATCAAGCTGAAAAACACATCAGATAAGCACTGACAACACAATATATATTACCCGTCATTATCCATCTTTCAGTCTAAAGTACGTGAGAACAGATAATGTGTACGGAATGCAATGGATGGTAATAAATCTATTCTCGAACAATGAACAGGGGCTAAGTCAAATACTCAAATCATGCTGTTATTACGAAATTATATCCCGGATTGTGCACTTCAACTGTTGGAAAGAAAGAATGGACATCCCGGTGATTTCAACACTAAATGAATACTAAGAAATGGGCTAACTATTCATCTCAAATAACCAAAACAATAAAACTCTCACCAAAGCACAAATCAGCAGCCCAACCGGAGAAGCTGGCCCAGCCGAATTACCGTGGCCCACGCCGACGTGAGCCAGCCCAGCGCAAGCAGCCGCTGGAACGGCCCAGCAGCACACCACCCATCCATGCGCAGCCCACGCAGCCACGCGAGGCACCAGCCCAGCAACTCCGTGCGCGAATCTCAGCCGCAGAACACGATCAGATGGACGACATGATCCTGGGACAGAACAAAATGGCACGCGGCAAAAACCTAGCTCATTCTCTTCTTCTCCGCCCGAAAAAAATCGCTGCGGTGACCAAGCGAGCAGGAGGACAAGCGGCGGACTGATGCTGCGCGTTGCTCTGGCGAGGTGGCGACGTCGGGCGGGAGCTAATGCCGCGCGACTCCAGGAAGGAGAGCGACAAGCTGGTGCGTGACGATCGCAGCAAAGCTAAGGCCCACGACGGCCATGGCGGCGGGACGCACTGAGTGGCCAAGCCGATCAGGAAGGATGACCGAGAGGTAAGCCCCAAAATCCCTTTTAGATCATTAGGTTTTCTTCATTGGATTGGGATTTTGGGGATGAACTGAGGATTAAGGTTTGGATCTAGTCTTTTCCCTTCTTAATGCTACCCGAGCCAAATCGACACTTAACTGATGAACACTAGGCCAAAATAGAGACTAATCGGGCTAAAAAGGATCATACTAAGGCTAGCTTGCTCGATACCAAATGATAGAATCTAATGCATAACTAATGCATAAACATAATCTACTAGCCTTAAGTATAATCACAAAAATAATGCGGAACTTAGGAGATTAGGTGAACTGACCCGTGATGAGGATGAAGCCATTAAGATTAATTGGTGTAGGTGTTGATAAGGGCTGCACCAATGCGCGATGAAGAAGATGGGGCACCGTGATCTTCACGGTGATGGTTAGGCCTTCAGTAACCTCAAGTGCCAAAAACCCTAGATCGGAAGGGACGTCGGGAGGATTGCGAAGCTCAAGTTTTCTTAAGCCATGTTTGTTTTAGCTTCGATTCGGATTACGCCCCAAAAGCGAATCGAAACAAACAACTGATTCTAGAATCCGATTCTTACAATCCAGCCCACCCATATACACTAGAATCTACAATCCACTTCATATGTGCTCGGATTACGGCTTTTAGAAATTAGCTTCTACAACCACAATCACGAATCAGCTTTAGAGAATCCAAAGCTGAAACAAACAGCCCTTAATATCTTGAGTGCCAGCCTCTTCCTATCTTATATGGCGCAGTTATCGGGACTAAAACCAAAAACACAAATTTTGTTGCTCCGATTAGAGCGCTTGATTTTAGGTGGGTCAAGCCCAATTTTATTCATATCTTCCTCCTTAATTTTGGCACTTTCAGTTTGTGACTCAACCGAAGATCACAACAAACAGGAAGGACCAAAAGCAGTGACACTCCACTACAATAATCTCAGTTTAAACCATCTAATGAGCTGCTAGGTTAGCTGAAAATGCTGAAGAAATGAATAAATGGCAATTAAAGCCCACTATTGGTTGGGCTTCTCCAAGGTCTTTTTATTGACAAGAATGAATGCTTTCATAACTTAAAAATCACATTGCTTGCCAAAGGATTCTTTGATCCTCTTCATCAGTCAGCATCCACGAGAATACGTTGCTCTCATCACTGTAAGTAATCATTGCCTATTACAAAATGGAATCGTCACTTTAAGTAATCATTTCTGTTAGTTTTATAGTGACATAGAAAAGAAAAGCTTAAGAGATGTGTCTATCATTCTTTGAGTGATATGAGATTTTGAAGCAGGATGGATATGTATGACAATTGTCAGGGAGGACTGACGAGCACATGTAAATCGTTAAGCATAAACAGATGCATTTGACTACAATACCTTCATGCCCACTATATATTTTAGTGCAGGATAAGGTTCTCAAAGGAAAGAATCTACTGAATAAGAAAGAGTAATTCATTTTTTTATATCTTTCAACGCTACAAATACTCATATCCCAGTCATGATTATCTCTAAACAGAGATATTTCGCTCATCCACGTTGTAATTCTGTTCTTTCTACAGAGAAATCGACGTTGTAATCTTTTAGTACAAAATGTGCCAGTTAAAGAAAGAACTTGGAAATGGGATGTGACTCACCTGGCCACCTGTGCAACATAGCGAGTTACCGACTTGCTAAGAGAAATGTCACTTATCTCCTGCTATGAGAATACAAAAGTGAGGAATGGTGCGTCTAACTTCATGAATGTCAAGAGATAATTATCAGTTTCACAATGCTATAAAGTAGGGCCATAGGTAGGATGACACCATCTCCTGCCTCTAAAAATGAGCAAGCAAACAATGCCAGAAACAATAAATTTCTGATGGTGCCCAAAAGTTCACTGAAATGAACTATATAGCCCACAGCAGATGATTCATTGAAATCAAAAGTTGCTAACTATATATGTAGAGCATATCAGTAAGAATCAGGTTCTAGTCAGATTTTGATTCTATGTAGAGAACAGTTTCTAATTGTGAGAGAAGCTGTCCAGAATCCTCCCATTCGGTAAACAACCCAGTTTTTGTTTAAGCAGAAACTGTCTCGAACGGGACAGTATCCTCAGACAATATATCGATCATTGCCTAAGACTGTCTGCCCGTTGAATCTATTTATTACGCACCAAACTTTTCAGAAAAGGTTTTTATATTGTGAAAAATGCATTTTGGGGGTAGGCAAGGAGAAATTGGCATGTGATTGTGACTTGTTATTGTGTGAAATCTATGATTAATTGCCTGCTTCTTGATATATAACCAGATCAAAACTGCAACCTGTTGGACCTGTCTTGGCATCATACTCCTCTGGTGGTAGCCACACGAAACATTGCTCACAGAATCGATCGTATGATTGGGAGGCGTCAGGAAGTCGCCCACTTGTTGGAATCATTCATGTGAATTCTTTCCACGGCAAAGCTAGAAAATTATTTCTATAATTCTTTTGTTAGTCGTTTATTGATGTGAGATTCCAGATCAAAATTAAACGGCATGTATGTTCTAACATTGCTAGGTCGGGTTAGCTTGAGCAGCTAGAGGCCACGGGAGGAAATTGGCCTGTTGGAGGTGAGGCAGAGAATGAAGCAGGTATGGTTGCAACCTTATTAGTATTCTTGTTTGATTTACAAGTTTTGTTACATTGTTGACCCTGTTCTTGTTTGGTTCATGCATGCCGAAGGATCGAGGCGCACCGAGAGGGAGGGGTGAATTGGTGTAAATTAATATCTAAACTTATTTTTTCTGTTTTTATTAATTCTGAAAATTAATAAAATAATGACCAAACTAAAAGAATCAATCTAGGATAAATAGTCTAAGATCATGGAAAAAATCTAGATTAAACATATATGCATACTGGAAAGCAATTGTATGCTATTTAATCTATACTCATTGATTTTCCTTAACAAATGCGCACAAGGATCTCTTTATGTAAAAACACAACCTAGTATACAAATGCTTGTAGTATAATCAATCGTGCATAGCAGATGCTCTGCTCTGCCAAAACAATACTGCCGTCGGCCCGGCCGTCTCCACGCGCTTGCTCATGGCGGAAGGAGCACCACCGCATGCACCTCACCGCCAGCGACCGGCGGCCAGATCTCGCCGGAAGACAAGCAGAACGCTTAATAGTAAAATGGACCTGGTTGGCCGATATAAGACGAGGCTCTCCCTAATGGAAACGATTTCGGTCCATGGGTTGTACTAGTGTTGTTCGTTTTCTCACTGCACTCTTCGGCCTGGCCCGAAGAGCAGAGGTGCCAAATGATGCTGCCCTGCCCCGTCTATAGGCTGCAGTGGAGTAGATGTCAAAGTATGGAATGGATGGATGCATACTGCAAGCAAACATAAAGGAGTATGTGTGAGCAGATCCATTTCACAGCTCCAACAAATGACGAGTATTATCATCAATATGCATGGAAAGCAATAGGTTATCGTAAAACTCCACTAGTTCTCGAGCAATGATCAGAGATTGATTGTAACACCTCGATGCCCAACACGTCACGGATGCTACCAAAAACTCGAAACAACTAATGTCAACTCTACGGAAAGATTGAAAGCAACCTATGAACGCTTAAAACCGGCTTAAGATTAAGCCACCGAAATTTACAAAATTTCGGCATGACCTCTCTAGAACAGAGGATATCTACTCAGCAGACAAAAGAATAGCAGCAGGTATGATATCATTCTAGCAGGTCCTTAGTTAATCAATCACACACCCAACAGAAATTAATAAAATTTCATCACGATGAACAATAAATTACAATCACATTAATTACATCCAAATTTGATGAATTGGTTAAATAAATTCGTGGAGGCCGCAGTCGTGCACGTGTTACTACTCCCAACCAGACGAATCAGCTTCAAGGTACCTAAAACAGGAAGCAAATAAGCGTGAGTCCAAAACTCAGCAAAGTGCAACAGTAAAGAAACGAAATACATTCAACTGAAATACCTTTACTTTAGAATTTACCATAGCCAATACTTAATTGAAATAATCAAATACAAGAAGCAGTACCTACCTCTACTTACCACTACCAACTCAACTCAAAAGAAAAACGTAAGGAGACATTACCCATGCCTCGTTAATCCTTTCTGGATGAGTCCACGACTCAATCCTCCATTTGTCACTTCCATTTCCAAAAATCATCAATTTACAATTTCAATGCAGTGCAATGAAATGCTAAATAATGCAACGCAGCCATGCTTCCATTCACATAAATCAACAATTAACAATTTCAATGCAGTGCAATGAAATGCTAAATAATGCAACGCAACCATGCTTTCATTCACATAAATCAACAATTAACAATTTCAATGCAGTGCAATGAAATGCTAAATAATGCAACGCAACCATGCTTTCATTCACATAAATCAACAATTAACAATTTCAATGCAGTGCAAGGAAATGCTAAATAATGCAACGCAACCATGCTTTCATTCACATAATATCTCATGGTACATGATGCATTATGCATATCTCATCTCTTCTTTAGCACATACCGGTATTGCTGAGCACCACCCGTCGATCGTGCCCTCAAACCCAACCATGCATGTCACATCTCTTCTTTAGCACATACGGTATTGCGAGCACCACCCGTCGACACGTGCCCTCAAACCCAACCATCCCGTGGAAGGGGCCTGCCAACAGGACTTGTCCGCTACCTAGTAGCGGGTCCTCGTTCAACCGCTCCCATCCACGCCAGTGGATGGGACTACGGGGTAGGAAATCCGAGCACACGGATTAGTCATACATTCGTATGACTTTCTCACCGCCCTGGCTCAATGCACTTTTCATGAATGCACATATACAAATGCCATTCTCAACATCATATCCAAATTCTCAACTTCCATATTTACATTCTCAACACTCATAATCACATTCTCAACACTTGTAATCACATTCGCAACACTCATAATCGCATTCTCAACACTCATAATCACCTCCTCAACATTCATATTCATACTCACATCACCAATACTCGAGTAATTACTAATTCCATCTATCTTGATAATAAATTAAACCATTTTCGCAATCCAATTCCATACTTTTAGTATTCCCACTAGCCTATCAAACTAGTGAACATGAATATGAAAGTAAGATTTAGCAAGACGTCATCATGACATCTAGACGGTGTAGGGTCGAGGATGAGCCTAGAGGGGGGGTGAATAGGCGTTTTACAAAATTTGATCGTTTGCTAAAATCAATCGCTCTAATACACCCCTAAGTCAAAACCTAATCAAAGATATATGCGGAAGCGATAAATAGGTTTTGACAATTTAAAGCCTAAATCAACTAGGCTCACTAGTGCACTATCTAAATTAAGTTTCTACACTAGAATTGCTAAATTAAACAATCAATTAATACGAAGCAATTCTAATACATTCAAGCAATCAATAATATGCAAAAGGTAAATACTTGAAAGTAAAGAGACAAGGGACAACCGATGTTTTTCTGTGGTGTTCGGAGACTTGCCGGTCTCCCCTAGTCCACGTTGAGGTAAGCCCACACTTGGACCGGCTCCCGCTCGAGCACCCGCCTCTTTTCACTAGTCGTGGTTTTTCACGCTTGCGCGTAGGCTCAACCCGAACCTTCACAAACTTGCCGGGGCTTCTCACACCTCGAGAGCTCCTGCGCACGACGCCTACGCCGTCTAGGAGTCGGCAACCTCCAAGAGTAACAAGCCGCTCCTTCGCTTGAACCTCACTGGCACAACGACGCGCCTCGGTGATCACCAAGTGCAACACATACACAAGGACCTCACTCAAGTGCAACACATGCACAAGAGCTTCTCAAACCACTCACTAATTGCAACACATGCAATTAGCCTCACTCTTGAGCTCAAGAAGCAAAGGGAGAAGAGCAACACATGCAAATGACTCCCACACACAGCCAACCTGCCCCAACACCCCAAGGCCTCCTTTTATAGCCTCCAAGCCAAAACTAGCCGTTGGGGGTCGAAATGGGCAGAACTCCAGAAAATCCGGTGCTCTGGCCTACTAGAACCAGTAGCACCCTTGCCTCACGGACCAACGGCTACAAACTAGCCATTACCAGAAATCCGAGCACCGACCAACTAGGAGCGGTGCTACACACATCAATAGCACTGCCATAAGCCAGTAGCACCGACCTCAACAAACCACAAAACACACCCTCTCGAAAAATCACACTGGTTCGTGGCGGTGCTACCGCTCCTCCGGTAGCACTGGACCACCATGGCCGGTAGCACCGGCCCTGAGGCACAAGAATCACCTCCTCTGGTAATTTCACACCGACCAGAGGGGCGGTGCTACCGCCGCTAGCACCGGCTCCACAGAGAAAACATGATTTTCAACCCCAAAATCATTTCTCCTAAAACCAAATACTATTCTTTGAGCAACCAGATGATCAACACATGATCATACACTCGTGCAAAACACATTTGCACCAACTTAGCTCATGCTCAAAGAATTCAAACCAAATTACGAAAACACATTTCGCAACCAACTCAAGATCTATTTGCAAAACGTATTAAGCAAATCAAACTCGAGTTTATGAGATTAATCCCCCTAGCCATGTGAAGGTCAACACAAGACCCGGTCAACTTGCCAACACCCGTTGCAAGCCCCACTCACACGCTCTCGGGATTCCGGACTCATAAACCTCGGTTTATTCGCTGTGAACTTGCAAATAACACAATAAAACCATTTCATGCTTGAGCACTACTCTTTGCAACACATGCAAAAGTCTAGCTCCAAGCAACATCAAATCAGGATGCATGAACTCTCTAATTGCAACACATGCAATTCTCTAGTTCAATGCAACCACAAATCAAACTTCGACTAAAACCAAAACCATACGTATGAGCTCTTTACTGCAACACATGCAAGCCTCTAGCTCCATACAAACACACAACATAAAATCATGCTTGAGCTCTCTCCTTTGCAACACATGCAAAACTTAGCTCCAAGCAACACCAAGGTTTTATAAAGATTTGTTTTATGAACAAAGCATGAAGCTTCAACTAATGCAACACATGCAAAAGTGAACTTCACACAAAAGCCAACGACTAGCTTATCACTTCTTGCAACACATGCAAATCAAAGCATTATCTGAAAACCAAATGCAACCAAGCATAGGTTTAACACATTCGCAACACATGCCAAATGGTTAACCCATATGTAAAAACCAAATCCAAATGGTTGAGCTTGAGTGAACGGAATGAGATCACCAACACATGATGAAGCTCAAGCAAAGGAACGACCCTCTTAATAGCACCGCGATAAAACCTTAGACTCAAAGACTACAAAAGTCCTTAGCCTATCTAATTATACCTTTGCAGCAATCAAGCAATCCCTTTGGGGTCTTTATGATCATCACTTTGATACTCCCCGGATCTCTACTCGACTCTCTTCGGATCCACTCTTGGCGCCCATCAACTCATGATGCCGTCCTTGTCCCGTTCTCATCATCTCATCCATCTTTGGACCTAACTCAATCATAACTCATACAAATAGTTAGTCCAAGATGCATGGTTGTCTCAATTATCTCTTGCACTCCATTAACACATAATGGATGCCTTTAGATCAATTGAGCACAACCTAAATCAATTAAAATGATTTAATTGTGTCTTAAGTACAATAATGCAACTCATGCTTTATTATACTTAAGAACTATTCATTGTCCTCAATTAATCACAAAACACCATCAACACATGATGAAGTGTTCTTTAATGATTAACAAGACAAATGAACTCAATTTAAATTATCATTTAAATTGATATGAGTATATATTAACTACACAAGTTTTCATATACTCATGTTGATGGAAAGTAATGATCCATTATATGTAAATTATATGGAAATGATCATTACTCTAAATCATCAACTATAGAATACACCCCACATGTATATGTGCATAGATATAATTAACTTGGACATAATATGCACATATCAATTTGATCGTATTGGAGTATATCCTATATTACCATGAGTATACTTATAACTAGGCAATTCAAACATATACTCAAGATTTAGTTTCTTTGTCTTGATCCTTATATGTGTCAATAAGAATTAGATCAATACAAAGAGACTTTCAAGTTAAACTACAAACTCCCCCTAAATATGTGCATCCATGTAATATATAGATTGAGAAATATGATGCACACTTGAGGTTAATATAACGGGGACATTCATACTTTAACTTGAATCCAAAGTATGTAATTAATACTATAATGAATATGCATACATACCTCGGGTTTTCCATTTTTCAATGCGATGAGACTAAACAAAGATATTCTAAATAAACAAGTTAGTCTCGATATAAGATTTGTCATTAATAATAAAATCGCATTAGGGGATAAACTCAATATTGGATTTATCATTAACACAAGATTAGATTTGTCATTAACACCAAAAATATAACTAATGAAGGTTGAACTTACAATCTCCCCCTTTTTGGTGATTAATGACAAATCCAAGCTTAATGAGCACATTTGGATTAAAATCAACATGTTGAGAGAATTTAAGCTAATTGAACACATATGCATATTAATTCTCCCCCTTAATCATATTAAGCTTACTTTTTAAACCAAATGACATTAAGCTTCCTAATTCTCCCCCTTTTGGCATTAAGCACCAAAAATGGAAAAACTAAAAGATTAACTTGAAATACATTCTTCCCCCTTTTTGGTTATTCAATTATTCTCCCCTTTTTGGCATTTAACTACTTCTTTTTAATGAAGGTCATATAAGGATTAGAATGCATACTTATAACCTTGGAGTGGAATTTGAAGAACTTAATCCAAATAAAAACTTGAAGGGTCATTCAAGAAGTAAAACAAGTTTTATTTAAAATATGGTCAAAAAATAAGAAAAACTCAAAAAGAGACCATATTTGGATTTGTGGATACCACTTGTAAAAACAAATACCACATGTAAAGATAAGCATGAAAAACGAAGTAAGGGTATCACACGGTTTATTTGAAACTAAAAATATTTGAATGTGTTTCAAATTTCAAATAATTCACTCCTCATTTTATTAGGCTTTGCAAATTTTCAATATGATTCTCTTGAAGAATCCAACAATTTGCCTGAACGGGTTAACGAGGAACCCAAAAGAATAAGGACCACTTTGAGAAATAGATACCACTTTTAAATCTATCTCAAAGGCTTTGCATGAAGATCCAAAGGAAATTTGAGCATTTTCAAATTTCGAATGAAGAACAATGCTCAATTAGAGATTTTCCTCTTTTAAGTATTTCAACACATAAAGATTCTCACACAGAGAAGTCTTAGGCGGTTGAACTTACAATTTTAGCTTGTGAGGAAAAATCTTAATCAAGAATGTGGGTATCGAACTAATGCTACAAGGAGGTAATGAAATACCACTTGTAGGAAATAATTGAAATCAATGATACCACTTAAAAAAAATGAACATACCATTTGATTATTTGAATTCCTTTATTACTTAGAGAAAATGAGCAATAAAGTCAAAAATACCACTTGTAAGCATATGAAATGAATAAAAACTCAATTGATACCACTTAGGATCAAATCACAAAGATTGATACCACTTGAAAGAATTATCGATAACATCAATGGGTATCAGAGCAAATCCATGCATAAAACTCATTTGAGCTTCAAGAAGAAAAACTCAACAAGGGATTCCTTTTGATCTCCAAGAATTGATTAGCTTGTCATTTGAGACTATTTAATGGAGAATCAAGTTTCTCAAAAAGGTCAAAATCATGCAATTTTGATACCATTTGTAAATTAATACTCAAAACTTGATTAAACAAGCTCCAAAAGATTCTAAAGATGAAGCATGGAGCTATTAGCATTTATACATGCACAAGTTTTGGTTTTGAAAAGATTTTTCAAAAAGAAGCCAAATGGGTACCACTTGAAATATTTCAAAAGAGAATAAGTGGATACCACTTGAAAATATCTCAAATAACATTAAAAAGATTTGAAATTTTTCAAAAACATACCTTGAGATCATAAGAAGCTTTTCCAAAAAGAATTATTGAAAAAGGAAGTTCCAATCAAAAGATATCCCAAAAGCAATTTTGAAAACTCTGAAAATTCAGAGCAGACCTATCTGGGCCGGTGCTACCGCTCTCATATGGCCGTAGCACTGACTCGGTGTTACTCATGGCATCGGCGGTGCTACCGGTCCTGACAGACTGAACCTTCAGTTTTTTTGCAATTTTTTGGCAAAAACAATTCAAATGAAGTCCAATTGATTTGAAATTTTGCAGAGATGAACTTTGGACTAATTAGAAGGTTTTGCAAAAAGAATTTTCTCAAAATCAATTTTATTTTGAAAGTTATGGCAAATTGCGTTTTGAGGCAAAAACGAAAATTGATTTTCACGAAAAGCCTCAAAATGCACTTCGGTTTGGATTTCATTGCAATTCCTTTTTCATGGCTTAGATAGGTGTATCAAGAATGTGTATAGCCAAGATTTATGAAGAAATCCAACTCGAATGCCACGATTTGAGCTATATGCCTAAATAGGTCATTTTGGATCAAATCAAATCGTTTTTGAGCCAAATTCGATTTCAACATAGAATTTTCATTTTGAAAACTTGTAAAACCTTTGGAATACTTAATAGGATACTTTTATAAAGCTTTTATCAAATTTGGGCCTTTTAAATATGATTTTTGACTTTTGACCTAAATAGTCCAAATGAAGAAGCAATTTGAAAAGCAAGGCCAAATTCAATAACACAGAAATTCAAAAGAAGCATGTGGTAAGTTATAGAGTTTTGAATTTTGTGTATGAGTCTAAAAATATCATTTTGAATCAACTCTTGTGTAGAATTTTGATTCAAATGATGAAACTCACTAAGTGCAATAATACGACCATTATGGGTCAAGTATAGTTTTTCGGCGAGTTTCAAAATCAAATAACTTTTGATGAGTTGGTCTTTTGAAAATCTTTTAAACACGAAAATTGTTAAGAATGACCAACTCTAGGTTTTTCATTTTGGAATTATTTTCAAAATCCTTTTACTTTTAATTCTATGAAAACTATAAGATTAAATCAAAATCAAGATACTAGTAACTAGTTTTTTGGGCTAAAAACTTATTTTCTTTTTAAAATAGATTTTGTGAAGCCAAAACCTTTGGAAAACATTTCAAAAGCATTTGTATACATTTTTCAACTAGTTTTTCACAAGATTAGTAATAGTATACAAAATTTTGTCTTTTGGCTAAATGGTTGATTTTGAAAATATATATGCACTTATATTAATATGGGCACATGTAGGGATGTGATACACATGAATATGAATTAACACTCCCCCAAAATGTACCACAATTAAACTTGCTCAAGATTTGCAATAAGAGAATAGATAAGAGGCGAGAGCAAGTGTCCATACCAAGCAATCTAAATTGATTCTAGCATGAATATTACAATATAACCTACACAAGGCTATAAGACATAATAGTAATCAATTTAAATGCTTGTTACCGAGATGGCATTGGTTTATGATGGACATGATTGTCTTCATGCTTGACACCACTTGTAGACTTAATGTAATCCTTCTCCTCTTGATGTGCAAGCGTCAATCCATCTCTTTATTGCCTAAAATTCTTTTAGGCGGTCTTTGGTACCCAATCCTTGTTGGGTCCGGCAATGTTAGTCACAATAGATTTAGGAACCCAAATGGTCCTAATTTTAGCATGATTAACAAGACTAACATGACTAGAAATAGAATTGCAATAATTATTCCTCCTAGGCAAATAATTGACATTTTTATGAATTGGCTTAGGAGGGCAATGATATTTTGCAAAACTATTTCTAGTTTGATCCTTTCTAAGCATATGATAATTAACATTATGAAATGGCTTAGAGGATCTAGCATTTCTAGCAAATGTTTTGCTATTATTTTCCTAAGCATATGATCATCATGATTTTTCTTATTCTTAGGAAATTTAGCATTTTGAGCAAAAACATTTCTAGAATTACTCTTCCTATGCAAATGAATATCATTTCTAGTCGGCATAGGGACTTGACAAGCTTGGCAAACACATTGCCATTCTTGTCCTTCCTAAGCAAATAATTTTCATTAACAAGAATAGGCTTAGAGTTATACCTTTGGGACAATCCTCACCGGTGTCCTTTTCTCGAATTGAAGCATGTCACGCTATTTGGCCCTCTCTTGACCGATTTGACTTGCTCCTTGCCGGAATGCCTCATTGTTGGTTGTGGCTTGATCTCCACTTTATTAGGGCACACGGAGGCGAGGTGGCCCTTCTTGTTGCAAGCTTAAGCTTTGATGGTCTTCGAGTGACGCGCTGTGCCTCATCTTGCTATTCTCCTCTTGGAGTTGTAGCCGAGTCCTCGCTTGTCTTGAGGTGCCCTTGGCTTGCTCAAGATTTCGTCGAGGAGGACTTTTCCTTTGACGCACCTCTTCAAGTCATTTTCCAATTTAATGACTTGAGCCTTGAGCTCATTATTTTCCTCTACAAGGTTAGTCTCAACAAGTATAGAGGAAGTACTAGCAATTGAATTAGAGCTACAAGGTAAATCATCGCTAGTGGTGGATATGCATTTATTAGATGAATTGTTTGTGATAGGATTTAAGTGAGGCAATTCATCTTCTAAATTGCATTGAATAGACATATCCATACTAGCTTTAGTGAATTTCTTGAGAAGGACTTTTTCATGATTTTCTTTTAGAACATCATAATCATTTTGAAGTGATTCATGTTCTAATTTTAAAATCTTATATTTCTTTTCTCCTTCCCAAGAAATTCATTTAGCTCCTCTAATAAATTCATAAGTTCATCATATGAGGGCTCACCTTCGTCATCACTTACCTCATTCTTACCTTTTGCCATAAAGCAACGAATTTTGATGGAATTGAATATTCGCTGCCGCTTGAGGCGGAGGTTGAGGTTGATGGAGATGCCGGTTCATCATTTGATATTGATGTTGAATGATCATCAACCGACACTTCCTCCTCATTGCAATCCTCAATCGATGTGGATGATTCAAATAAGTCTTGAAGCTTGATCCACATAGCATGAGCACTCGGGAGGTTGCAAATGAGATTAAAATATCTACGCCACAACGCTAAATAAAAGCGTTAGTAGCTTGAGCGTCGAGATGTAGACATTTCTCCTCTCCTTTAGTTGGAGCAATATCATTAATTGGAGAAAAAATGCCGACATCTACGATCCACCATATTTGTGGGTTCATGGATTTAAAATGATTAATCATAAATAATTTCCATGATGAATAATTAGAGCCATCAAATATTTGTGATTCGGTGGAGTGCACTAATCCTCTATATGCCATCCTTTTTACTCTCTAGACGGTTAAGCCTAAAATGAGAGTGACCGTGGCTCTGATACCACTTGTAGGGTCGAGGATGAGCCTAGAGGGGGGGTGAATAGGCGTTTTACAAAATTCGATCGTTTGCTAAAATCAATCGCTCTAATACACCCCTAAGTCAAAACCTAATCAAAGATATATGCGGAAGCGATAAATAGGTTTTGACAATTTAAAGCCTAAATCAACTAGGCTCACTAGTGCACTATCTAAATTAAGTCTCTACACTAGAATTGCTAAATTAAACAATCAATTAATACTAAGCAATTCTAATACATTCAAGCAATCAATAATATGCAAAAGGTAAATACTTGAAAGTAAAGAGACAAGGACAACCGATGTTTTTCCGTGGTGTTCGGAGACTTGCTTGCCTCCCTAGTCCACGCTTGAGGCAAGCCCACACTTGACCGCTCCGCCGAGCACCCGCCTCTTTTCACTAGTCGTGGTTTTTCACGCTTGTGCGTAGGCTCAACCCGAACCTTCACAAACTTGCGAGCAAGTGTCCATACCAAGCAATCTAAATTGATTCTAGCATGAATATTACAATATAACCTACACAAGGCTATAAGACATAATAGTAATCAATTTAAATGCTTGTTACCGAGATGGCATTGGTTTATGATGGACATGATTGTCTTCATGCTTGACACCACTTGTAGACGAATGTAATCCTTCTCCTCTTGATGTGCAAGCGTCCAATCCATCTCTTTATTGCCTAAAATTCTTTTAGGCGGTCTTTGGTACCCAATCCTTGTTGGGTCCGACAATGTTAGTCACAATAGATTTAGGAACCCAAATGGTCCTAATTTTAGCATGATTAACAAGACTAACATGACTAGAAATAGAATTGCAATAATTATTCCTCCTAGGCAAATAATTGACATTTTTATGAATTGGCTTAGGAGGGCAATGATACTTTGCAAAACTATTTCTAGTTTGATCCTTTCTAAGCATATGATAATTAACATTATGAAATGGCTTAGAGGATCTAGCATTTCTAGCAAATGTTTTGCTATTATTTTTCCTAAGCATATGATCATCATGATTTTTCTTATTCTTAGGAAATTTAGCATTTTGAGCAAAAACATTTCTAGAATTACTCTTCCTATGCAAATGAATATCATTTCTAGTCGGCATAGGGGACTTGACAAGCTTGGCAAACACATTGCCATTCTTGTCCTTCCTAAGCAAATAATTTTCATTAACAAGAATAGGCTTAGAGTTATACCTTTGGGACAATCCTCACAAGTGTCCTTTTCTCGCAATTGAAGCATGTCACGCTATTTGGCCCTCTCTTGACCGATTTGACTTGCTCCTTGCCGGAATGCCTCATTGTTGGTTGTGGCTTGATCTCCACTTTATTAGGGCACACGGAGGCGAGGTGGCCCTTCTTGTTGCAAGCGAAGCACTTGATGGTCTTCGAGTGACGCGCGTTGTGCCTCATCTTGCTATTCTCCCTCTTGGAGTTGTAGCCGAGTCCTCGCTTGTCTTGAGGTGCCCTTGGCTTGCTCAAGATTTCGCCGAGGAGGACTTTTCCTTTGACGCACCTCTTCAAGTCATTTTCCAATTTAATGACTTGAGCCTTGAGCTCATTATTTTCCTCTACAAGGTTAGTCTCAACAAGTATAGAGGAAGTACTAGCAATTGAATTAGAGCTACAAGGTAAATCATCGCTAGTGGTGGATATGCATTTATTAGATGAATTGTTTGTGATAGGATTTAAGTGAGGCAATTCATCTTCTAAATTGCATTGAATAGACATATCCATACTAGCTTTAGTGAATTTCTTGAGAAGGACTTTTTCATGATTTTCTTTTAGAACATCATAATCATTTTGAAGTGATTCATGTTCTAATTTTAAAATCTTATATTTCTTTTTCTCCTTCCCAAGAAATTCATTTAGCTCCTCTAATAAATTCATAAGTTCATCATATGAGGGCTCACCTTCGTCATCACTTACCTCATTCTTACCTTTTGCCATAAAGCAACGAATTTTTGATGGAATTGAATATTCGTCGTCGCTTGAGGCGGAGGTTGAGGTTGATGGAGATGCCGGTTCATCATTTGATGTTGATGTTGAATGATCATCAACCGACACTTCCTCCTCATTGCAATCCTCAATTGATGTGGATGATTCAAATAAGTCTTGAAGCTTGATCCACATAGCATGAGCACTCGGGAGGTTGCAAATGAGATTAAAAATATCTACGCTCACAACGCTAAATAAAACGTTAGTAGCTTGAGCGTCGAGATGTAGACATTTCTCCTCTCCTTTAGTTGGAGCAATATCATTAATTGGAGAAAAAATGCCGACATCTACGATCCACCATATTTGTGGGTTCATGGATTTAAAATGATTAATCATAAATAATTTCCATGATGAATAATTAGAGCCATCAAATATTTGTGATTCGTGGAGTGCACTAATCCTCTATATGCCATCCTTTTTACTCTCTAGACTAAGCCTAAAATGAGAGTGACCGTGGCTCGATACCACTTGTAGGGTCGAGGATGAGCCTAGAGGGGGGTGAATAGGCGTTTACAAAATTCGATCGCTTGCTAAAATCAATCGCCTAATACACCCTAAGTCAAAACCTAATCAAAGATATATGCGAAGCGATAAATAGGTTTTGACAATTTAAAGCCTAAATCAACTAGGCTCACTAGTGCACTATCTAAATTAAGTCTCTACACTAGAATTGCTAAATTAAACAATCAATTAGTACTAAGCAATTCTAATACATTCAAGCAATCAATAATATGCAAAAGGTAAATACTTGAAAGTAAAGAGACAAGGGACAACCGATGTTTTTCCGTGGTGTTCGGAGACTTGCGGTCTCCCTAGTCCACGCTTGAGGCAAGCCCACACTTGGACCGCTCCCGCCGAGCACCCGCCTCTTTTCACTAGTCGTGGTTTTTCACGCCAGCGTAGGCTCAACCCGAACCTTCACAAACTTGCCGGGCTTCTCACACCTCGAGAGCTCCGCAAGACGACGCCCACGCTGCCTAGGAGTCGGCAACCTCCAAGAGTAACAAGCCGCCCTTCGCTTGAACCACACCGCACAACGAATGCGCCTCGGTGATCACCAAGTGCAACACATGCACAAGGACCTCACTCAAGTGCAACACATGCACAAGAGCTTCTCAAACCACTCACTAATTGCAACACATGCAATTAGCCTCACTCTTGAGCTCAAGAAGCGAAGGGAGAAGAGCAACACATGCAAATGACTCCCACACACACCAACTCTCGCCCCAACACCCCAAGGCCTCCTTTATAGCCTCCAAGCCAAAACTAGCCGCTGGGGGTCGAAATGGGCGTAACTCCGAAAATCCGTGCTACCGCCTACTAGAACCGTAGCACCGCCTCACGGGCCAACGGCTACAAAACTAGCCGTTATCAGAAATCCGGTAGCACCGACCAACTAGGAGCGGTATACTGTCACGGTAGCACCGCCATAAGCCCTGAGAGCATCGGACCTCAACAAACCACAAAACACACCCTCGAAAAATCACACCGGGGTTCGCCGGTGCTACCGCCTCCCAGAGCATCGACCACCATGGCCTGTAGCACCGCCCCGAGGCACAAGAATCACCTCCTCCGTAATTTCACACCGACCAGAGGGCGGTGCTACTGCGCGCCAGAGCACTGGCTACCACCACCGTAGCACTGCCCACAGAGAAAACATGATTTTCAACCCCAAAATCATTTCTCCTAAAACCAAATACTATTCTTTGAGCAACCAGATGATCAACACATGATCATACACTCGCAAAACACATTTGCACCAACTTAGCTCATGCTCAAAGAATTCAAACCAAATTACGAAAACACATTTCAAGAACTAACTCAAGATCTATTTGCAAAACGATACAAATCAAACTCGAAGTTTATGAGATTAATCCCCTAGCCATGTGAAGGTCAACACAAGACCCGGTCAACTTGCCAACACCTGCAAGCCCCACTCACACGCCTCGATTCCGGACTCATAAACCTCAGCTTTATTCGCACAACTAACTTGCAAATAACACAATAAAACCATTTCATGCTTGAGCACTACTCTTGCAACACATGCAAAAGTCTAGCTCCAAGCAACATCAATCAGATGCATGAACTCTAATTGCAACACATGCAATTTCTAGTTCAATGCAACCACAAATCAAACTTCGACTAAAACTAAAACCATACGATGAGCTCTTTACTCGCAACACATGCAAGCCTCTAGCTCCATACAAACACACAACATAAAATCATGCTTGAGCTCTCCTTTGCAACACATGCAAAACTTAGCTCCAAGCAACACCAAGGTTTTATAAAGATTTGTTTTATAACAAAGCATGAAGCTTCAACTAATGCAACACATGCAAAAGTGAACTTCACACAAAAGCCAACGACTAGCTTATCACTTGCAACACATGCAAATCAAAGCATTATGCGAAAACCAATGCAACCAAGCATAGGTTTAACACATTCGCAACACATGCCAAATGGTTAACCCATATGCAAAAACCAAATCCAAATGGTTGAGCTTGAGTGAACGCGAATGAGATCACCAACACATGATGAAGCTCAAGCAAAGGAACGACCCTCTTAATAGCACGGCGATAAAACCTTAGACTCAAAGACTACAAAAGTCCTTAGCCTATCTAATTATACCTTCGCCACAAGAAGCAATCCCTTTGGGGTCTTTATGATCATCACTTTGATACTCCCCGATCTCTACTCGACTCCTCTTCGATCCACTCTTGACGCCCATCAACTCATGATGCCGCCCTTGTCCTGTTCTCATCATCTCATCCATCTTTGGACCTAACTCAATCATAACTCATACAAATAGTTAGTCCAAGATGCATGGTTGTCTCAATTATCTCTTGCACTCCATTAACACATAATGGATGCCTTTAGATCAATTGAGCACAACCTAAATCAATTAAAATGATTTAATTGTGTCTTAAGTACAATAATGCAACTCATGCTTTATTATACTTAAGAACTATTCATTTGTCCTCAATTAATCACAAAACACCATCAACACATGATGAAGTGTTCTTTAATGATTAACAAGACAAATGAACTCAATTTAAATTATCATTTAAATTGATATGAGTATATATTAACTACACAAGTTTTCATATACTCATGTTGATGGAAAGTAATGATCCATTATATGTAAATTATATGGAAATAATCATTACTCTAAATCATCAACTATAGAATACACCCCACATGTATATGTGCATAGATATAATTGACTTGGACATAATATGCACATATCCAATTTGATCGTATTGGAGTATATCCTATATTACCATGAGTATACTTATAACTAGGCAATTCAAACATATACTTAAGATTTAGTTTCTTTGTCTTGATCCTTATATGTGTCAATAAGAATTAGATCAATACAAAGAGACTTTCAAGTTAAACTACAAACTCCTCTAAATATGTGCATCCATGTAATATATAGATTGAGAAACATGATGCACACTTGTGGTTAATATAACAAGGACATTCATTCTTTAACTTGAATCCAAAGTATGTAATTAATACTATAATGAATATGCATACATACCTCGGTTTTCCATTTTTCAATGCGATGAGACTAAACAAAGATATTCTAAATAAACAAGTTAGTCTCGATATAAGATTTGTCATTAATAATAAAATCGCATTAGGGGATAAACTCAATATTGGATTTATCATTAACACAAGATTAGATTTGTCATTAACATCAAAACCATAACTAATGAAGGTTGAACTTACAGACGGAATTCATTAAACAACGCACATAACATTCAATCCAGAGATGCAACATAATGTCATGATAGCAAGGCACATAAAGTTCATTAAACAAATCATAACACGTTCAAACAATGATGCACTTGTATCAGATTACTTACCCTTTTCATCAAAAGACAATTACCCTACTAGATGTGCTTATAAACACGAATACAACCATAGTGTAAGCATATACATAACACAAGCAATTAACTAAATACCCTATAAGAGATATATTAGTTGCACTTGTCTTTACCGACGCGTGAGGCAACTCTGGGTCGAGACCACCCCCGAAGGCACTTTACCTGAAAAATAACGTTGTGCACAAGAAACAATAAAAAATCGACTCAGAACAACATGCTTAACACTCCCACAATTTTTAATCGAAAACGGTCCAACTTCCACTAATGCAAATTCCAGACAGCCGGCACTGAAAAAGTCGTAACTTCCAAACGGCTAATCCAAAAGGGATGAGCCTAGGCTATAAACGATTGCAAGAGATAAATCTACAACTTTTTCTACAGCCGACCGATCGAAATGCACCGATTATTCTCAGATTTGCGATTTAACAGCAGACAGACGCAATTTAACTCATTCTGGACAGCATACACCAAAATGAGCATAACTTGAGTTCTACAACTCCAAATCACATAAACGAATACATTTTCTCAATCTACCCAAAAATCCTAATTTTTTCTAGACAATGAAAAAGTCTAATTCGGCCTTTACGATGCTCTAATCTGCAGAAGAACACAGACTGAACCAATCACGACACAGTTTGGACAGCGCTCGGTAAAATAGCCATAACTTTTAAATGGCTGAACGAAACTTAGTGGTTTTGGTCTCTATTGAAAGGTAATTCAATTATCTACAACTTTTACAATAGCCAGACCCCAGGAAACGCTTGCAGAATTTTCAAATGGCAGTCCAAACAGCGGGACAGAATTCAGCTCAAACAGCACTCTCCAAAAGAACACTCTAGACTCTAAATCCTCAACTAACTGCATCAAAAGAACAAGGATCCTAGCTAGGCATTTGATCAAACACCATACATGCAAGAATTAAATCCCCACATTTCTAGGGTTTACCTCAAATCTCTTACTCATGCAGGAAAGGAAGGTGGGAAGGGTTGATGCTGGCTGCTGAGCTGCCGCCACCTGGGGGAAAAGAGGAGAGGCGCCGGTTGAAGCTGCTGCCGCGAATGCCTCTCTGCTGCTGCTGACCTAGAGAAGAGGCGTAGGGAGGAGCAGGCACCAGGGGAGAAATCGCCAGGAGAGAGCAAGACGCTAGGGGAGTAATCGCCAGGGGAGGAATCGCCAGAGAGAAATCGCCAGGGAGAGAGCAAGGCTCGACCAGCAAAACGAAAAGGGGAAAAAATCGACAATGCTGCCTCCAAGCAATGCCAGCCACACAAATAAGGAAGGAGAGAGAGAGATTAGGTGAGGGAGGGGAAATTCCCAAAAACCCCTCCTAAAAGCCAAAAATCCAACTTTTAACCATTAGCGCGAACCAAAAATTAAATTTTTGGCGCGAAACGACAATTGTCAGGATAGACAACTTACCGCAAAACTAAACGGCACGGAGAAAACACCCATTCCGATAAGTAATTCACGGAAAAACCCAAAACCTTTAATAGAATTAATAACCGCACGACGGTTGAACCTTGAATCAAGAAAATGAAGATAACTCCGGCCAAAAACCCAGGAAAACGATTTTGCGGTATTACATTGATGTCAGATTAGTGCCTTTGTTATGGAAAGCCACCCCATATTTGATGACAAAAATGTTGCCTTTATCTGTAACATGCGTGACTATGGCCTCACCAAGGTCCTTTTTATTCTGAACATATATAGGTGTTCTTGGTGATACCAACTTGCTTCCCAATGGAGTCTTGGCGTCACGATCGCCATTGGCACCCACACGAAGACATTGCTCAGGCATCAAAATATAGGATCGAGAGGCATCATGGAGGTGCACGCAAGCCATGCTCTGTCGCGTAAGCAATATCTACCTATATACATTCTCAATAGCACATCGAACATTGTTTAGATTTCATTGTGGTTCTTTGGGCCATATGGCATTCTAATCTGACAAATTACTCGCATGCCTCAGTAATTTGAATACCAGGTGGGTCTGTTAGTTCGTGTCTGCCTCAGCAGTTGGAACATGAGCTGCTCACCGCACAGTGTAGACGAGAGTGGTAGGTGGGTTGTATGTGCATGTGTGAGTTTTAGGCTGTGTGTATGTATTAGATCATATGTTATTGGGCTATACATATATACATTTAATTAAAGGTAAAAGCTAGAGTTTACCAAGAATAAATAGGAGGTGGTACCTCCCACTGCTATGAGCCGATGGAAACAAATTAAAGAGCCTGGCGGCGCGTGAAAGAAGAAATCAGAGCGAAAAATTTGGGCGCCGGGGGGCAACGTGTAGCGGCAGCAGCGATTGCACGTGATTTAGGCCGGGCGGTACAACAAGAGAGCGGCGGTAACCGACGCTAGACTCCCATGCTCCACAGCTCTAGGGCAGTGTACAACGCAAGCTTGAGGGATCTTCCTGTTGGCAGCAGCACAAGAAAACGACAGCTATGTCTCTCAGCGCCAAAAAAGTTCGCTAGTAGTTTTTTTTACAAAATTAACCTCTATACAAAATTATTTACAAAAATAGCCTCCAGATCCACACCTTTTGCAAGCGCGGAAGCAAAAGCTCTTGTGCAAGGCAACAACGGCTGGCAGGAGGGCGGGCGTGAAAGGTGCGGGTCAGTGGCTATTTTTGCAAATAATTTCGTATGCAAGCTAATTTTGTAAAAAAAAAGATGGGCTACTATAGTGAAGCTTTCTCAGTGCGCATGTATGGACATAGAAGAGAGTTGAGAGAAGAAAAGAGGGGGAAGAACATAAGAAAGAATAAAGTAAAATAGAAAAAAATTGAGAAAATTTTAGGAGATTATTTGAGGGTTGTGCTTACATGTAATGAGATTTATATGTGTGTTTTGCATTCTTAGTTTGAGGAAAAAAGTCAATAAGTATGGATTTCGATCTACTAATTCTTATATGAGAAGTGCTTTAATGCTCTTTCAAAACAAACTACACTAATCTAAAAACACCTCAACTAATTAAGAGAAAGACCACATTAGTCATTCAAACTTCTAAATAAAGCCCGTGGATCCGAATCTCAGACCGAGGTCCTAACCCAACGCCTCATCTTTCCCACGAGCCACTTTTCTTGTAATAGCTCCTCCCCGTCGTCCAAGATCTTCCTCCCATCAATCAAAATCGCCTCCGGTTCAGCCACCCGACCACCGCCGATCCTAGGTAGGGCTTCCTCCAAAAAAAAAAAAAAACCGCCATTGCCGCCTCGCTCTCAAGACCAAGACCACCGCTGCCCTGCCCTCCGCCGCCTTACCTCCTCTGTTCACGGCCCGCTGGCCTTCCCTCCGGCTCCTTCAACAACGGGTCCGTGAGTCTCCTGTCGCCTGCACCGCCGCCGCCTGGCTCGCAGGTGCTCTCTTCCTCCCTGCTGCTTCCTCCTGCCCTCCTCCCTCTGCTCCCTTGCGCCGCCTCTCCGATCTGCCTCCCTCTCTCCTTGTTCGATCCCCATTCAACCCTCCTCACGGGCGCGGCACATTAAGGCAAATGAAAGTACGATGTGCAATTTTGGAGTAACATTTTTCTCGATACTAATCTGAGGAGCTCTGTGTGTATACTGTGGTGTGATCCTCTTGAAATGAAACGGCAGACGACTATTTCTTCTCTGCGCTGCCGGTTGTCCAGAAGAGAATTGCTCAAGGAGGTGTGAGGCTTGCTGCAATACTCAACCGGAACTTCTGTGGGAACTACAGGCTGCAGAGTAGTTGATCCAATAGTAATCAAACAGTAAAGGGAAAGGGATTAGCCTACTTTCTGAATTAGAATAAGATTATCCTGTCTGGCATTCACAGTTTCAGGTATTTGCTATGTCTGGAAGAGTAAATCCAAGCTTTGGTCTGTTGTAATTTTCCTAAACCCTGATTTGGTCGGTTTTGGACTTTTTAATCTCAGCCAGCAAGCTTCGGGATGGACAATCTATGGTTGATTCTTGAAGTTGATTTTGCCTCCACATTAAGGTAAATGAAAGTACGACGTACGATTTTGAATTGGAAAAGCTAATATCTTTTATATCGTGCTTCAATTGTTGCATTCTTTTATATCATGCTTCAATTGTTGCATGTGCCTCGCAAGTAGCGGTAACAAAGTAACAAACACATGCTCTTTATATAGTCAGCACATGTGGGGCTATGGTAATTTTTCCCTACCAGACGTGTACTTGCATGTAATTTTGTTTCTGAACTAAGAGTTTGTATGGAACACGAAGTCTATTATTTCAGTTACTGGGATACTTTCTAAGTAAGCATTATCTCTCCTTGCTGATTTTTCCTTTTGTTGCCCTTTTCACTCAGTTCCATACACTTTTGATTTCACACGGGTGTAAGTACTTTTATGATGCTAATCTGTAGGTTATAACCCTGCTTTCAAAAGAGATGTTAAATAATGTATTGTTATGATGTTCATTTTGAAGATACTCCTTTTTCCCTTGCAACGGCGTGCCTTGAAGGCCTACACTGTAACACTGATCAAAAGGGCATGTCAGTGTGTCATGTCCTTAAGCGGAGAATTTAACCTGCACTGATTAGAACAGCATGTCAGTCAGTCATGTCCTTAGAGGAGAGCTTAACCAATAATCATCCAAGATACCTTCTTAAGAAGTTGATTTGTCCATAGCACTATGGGGTACAGCTATTTCTGTCGTGTTGAGTTTTACTGAACGAACTGAACGAAAAGATTGGGCCTCACAAGGTAGCCAATATGTTTTCTCTTCAATATTTTTAGGCTCATGCTGTGTTCTGTTCTCAATTAGTGGTGATTTAGTCCGTTTATACATGCATCATTTAATCCATCTATAGTTACTCCTTTGTTCTATGTGAAGCCTTCCTATTTGTGCTCTTGCATTACAATATGATGAAAAAATGAGTCTGTATCTTTCTCGACTATATAACATAATGTTATTTAGCACTGTGAAATTCTGAAGGCACATGCACTTTCACAAAACCCATGTAATTCGCCCATTACCGAAGTAGGAGGCGGTTTGACAAACCACGACGTTGGTCTAAGTGGTTTAGGTCAAACCAAAAAGGAGATGGACATGATTCATACTGTGAAGCTAATTGGAGTGTAATGGACAAAACCCATTATGATGTTGGGTTACTGGGCTAGCTTATGTTGAGTGTGGATAGAATCCACTTTGTGTCCAGGTTAGGGTTTGTGGTGTGCCTCTTCTATATTAGTGGTTGAGATGTAGAGGAAGGAACTAAGCTTTGTGAAAGAAGTGATCTCTTAGAGAAAGAGAGGACATTCTTTGGGTGTGTGCGTGCTTTAAAGAGAGCTCTACCCTCCCGCGGAGAGGTTTTGTAATTATCCTCTAAAGGTGAAATAGAAATCAAATTCGTGCTCATTATCTTACTCAAGTCTTTTTCTTTCCTTTCTTGAGTTTTTTTATTTCAATTTGGTTTTTCTCTCTTGATCTTGTGTTGCCAATGATGAATGATTGATAGATGAATCATCTGTAGATCACATTCCAATCATCTAGGCAAGCTTTGCAAAATCTCCAAAATTCTTCTCAAGAAACTGGTTTTAGCTTGGAAAGAAAGGATTCGTGGTTGATCATGTTCTTGCACATTTGAGGGTTTTTTTTGTTGTTCTTAATTGTTGTGATATATGGGAGATCATTTAAGATCATCTTTATCATAAATCCTCACGAGCAAGCACATATTGAAGTTTACAGTTTTGTCCTAGTTTTGGTGCAACATGCTTAAAATTTAAAAATGTCAGAACTTTGACGTCGATCTATTTGATCGATGGTTGCAAAATTTCATGGGATTTAGATCATAAAATAAAAAGTAACATCAATTTTAGATTTGAAATCATGCCGATTTTTTTTGTTCATTCGGTAGTACCGACTACGATAGTGCAGGTTTCACTGTTCATTTTGGTACTACCAGACTTATAACTGCGGTAGTGCCGTCCCCGGATTTTCTCTGAAAATTTATACTTTCGCTACTCTTCGATGTAGAGAGGTTTTGGTTGGTTCATTTTGGGTGGGGGAGGGGCAATTGTTGTTGATCATTCACCTCCTTGTGAATTGTGATCATCATTTTCGGCCCCACATTTAACGTTATAGTTTGCATTGCGTACTATGATAAGACTAGGCTGACGAAGGTAAAAGCTTGCAAAACACTAGACGACTTTGATGAAAAATGTTCATATTGCAATAACAGGTCAGTGCTCACCATGGAATGAGAAAAGAGTAATGCGTCAGCTACCAACACAATGGGTTGTTTCTGCAAACCTCAGATCCATGCAAGCCCAATCCAAGCCATAAATCCATAACAGAAATACAGATGGTCACATCATTCCCATGAAGCATGGCATATGTGCTCCATGCTTGTTGTTACATTCGATGAAACACGGGTATAATTGGAAACCACTACTTATACACACCGGAGATACTTGAGAGGAAGATAGACGCATGCATAAGGGATGATTGAGAAACCTCCATCTCATCTTGTAGAAACCTTCGAGTGGTGCGTGCAGGATGAGTTGAACCACAAGCGGAAGATTTGCCTTAGAAAATAGAATAATCGTGTGTTTGTGTCAGCTGCAAAAAGCACACAAGAAAATGACTTCAGTTATTGAATTGCTTGTCTTACGGAGAACTATAGTCTAGTACATTCAAGAGAATACAATTTCAGTTTTAAAAGGGAATTAAGCTCAACCAGTTGATTTTGCAATGGACAGAAACTTACACATAAGCTAAGCTAAGCGGTATTGATTGAGCATATTGCAACTCCTTTTAAGGTTGAGGAAAAACAACAAATATTTGCACGATACGCTAAACTCGGAACGCAAATACTAGTCAAATCAAAGACGAAAGGAGGGATGACATAGTTACCGACCTTGCATCCTTTCCCCTGCAGCTCTTTGAGAGTGCTATCGTCTCTAGAAATGTTGCCCATAATATGCAGATGGAGCTCCTTGAGGGACGGAAGGTGCAGCAACCCATCCGGAAGCTTACTCATCCACTTGCACCGTTCAAATATTAGGATGGAGAGCCTTGGCATTGCCCCAACCTCTATCCTCCACTCCTCAGTGGAAAATTCATTAAGTAGCAACCCTTGCAGCCGAGGGAACCCTTGGGCAGAGCAGGACATGGTCTGGCCCTCATACCCTGCCAAGTTCAGCATCACAAGACAAGGAAGCTTTCCAGGACCGGCATCGGGTCTTGTTTAATGACATTAGCAACTAGACTGAAATGCCGTAGATTTTGTGGGAAGAGTTTGTTCTCCGGGAGTCTATCGATCACATTGAATCTTTTGAGAGAAATCTCAACAAGGTGAGGCATGTCTGCAAATATTTTAAACATCTCAATAGGGATGAGGTCGTAGTAGTTGAGGTCCAAGTGAAAGGTTGTTAGCTAAGTCATTTGGCCCAAAAACGTCACTATATCACAGTGGAAATCGCCACTATCAACAAAGAGTTGATTATCTATATAAAAGGTCTGGAGCTCTTTTTGATGGACACTCCTTGGTGCGGAAAATTTCCTAGGAAGGTAGACATGCCTTAGAGCAGGGATATCCCATAGAGACTTTGGTACGACTGAGTCCAATTCGGTACCCCTCAGATCTATAGTTTGCAAGTAAAGCATCTGTCCAATTGAAGAAGGGACCGTGACCTGTCTACACCGTCTCAACCTGAGACATCTTAGGTGAATGCACTCACCAATTACCCTAGAGAAATTCTTTAGGGTTGAGCGTTCTACGTGAAGAACTCTCAAGAATCTTAGCTTAGGTAGGGAGAATGATGAAAGTTCAAAGCGAACTAGAGTTCGGAGATTAGGTGCTGCCCGAAAAATATTGTCATCACAGGAGCTTTGAAATGAATAACGATACGATGTCATGGTATCAGGTGACAATGCACCAACTTGGCCTGCATTTTTTTAGTGCATCCATGTCAGCAAGAAGGCAAATATTTGGACATATATTGAAACAAAAATGAACTATGTACAAAGAGGTGAGAGGAAGACTGACCTGCAGTTTTGTCGATGATATTAAGAAAACCATCTTGTCTTGCTTCTTCTATGAACCAGTCACGTAAAATATCATGAATCCTTATTTCTTCAATCCATCCATGTGCCCTGCTTCTGCCAACAACTTGGACCAAGCTTCTTTCAGCCAGCTCAGTAACATACTTACGTGCTGTTTCTTCCAGTTTATGCTTTGGCGTATGTGGAATGAAGCATTCTGCTACCCATAATTGGATAAGATCCAGCACTGATATATCATAATCCTCAGGAAAAGCAGCAAGATAGAGGAAGCAAGATTTTAAATAATGATTTGGCAAGTCATTGTAACTGCGAGCCAGTATGCGTCGCATCATTTGTCCATCCGCTGTTGATGTCCAACTCAAAAGCAAATCTGACCATGCTTCTATGTTTAGATTCTTTGACAGATAACCCCCAGAACTGAAAGTGCAAGTGGTAAGCCATTACATTTCTTTGCAAGCTTTCTCCTAGTTCTTCAAAGTCATTTATATTACATACCGTGGACCTTTTATATGATGGTAAGGATTTGCTACAAATGAGTTCCCAACTTTTCTCATCATTCAAGAGCTTCAGGTCATGAACATAGGTTGGCATTTGAATATGATTTGCAACATCAGTCTTTCGGGTGGTTAACATTACTCTACTACCATTTTTCACATCAGGAAATACTTTAAACCTTCTATTTGTTAGGTTAACCCATCTATTTATTTGGTTCCATGTATCTATTTCCCACACATCATCAAGCACGACTAAATATCTTTTTTGCAATAGAAAATCATGGATCTTCTTCCCCACCTCATGCTCCTGCATCTGATCAATTTTGCTAGAGTCATCTCTGGCCCCCATTATTTGTTTCATAATATCCTTCAGTAAATCAACGCCCTTGAACTTTTGAGATACAGTCACCCAAGCAACTGTATCAAAGTGTTCTGTGATTTTAGGTGAGCTGTAGACTTTTCTAGCGAGTGTAGTTTTCCCTGCCCCACCCATGGCAACTACAGAGACAACACTAAGCATGTTCTCTTGGTCAACTAACTTCCCCACTATCAGTTTGTACTCATTCTCAAAACCAACGACGACATCATCTTCAATATTTTGATACATGGGATGGTAATCTTGCGGAAATTCATCCTCAACATGACCATTCTCTGCTGAAGTATCACCTAGATCAACAATTTTCAAACGGTTTGCACTCTCAGAAATGTCCCTGATCTTCCTTCTTATACGTTTAATTTCAACACCGACTTCATGAAGGGTAATCAAGTCACATGGTAAGCGAGCATACCTTGAAATGGAACCCATGAAGCCCTTTTTCAGTCTATTCCTCTTCTCCATGTACTCCGCTTCTTCGATGACATTCTCAGCCTCATATGCTGCATCCCTGATCTGGCTGACCCAGGTTGCAGCACTTGCATTTCCTGATCTCCACTTGGTGTCGGCATCTTTCAGGAAGGGCTGCAACCGCTTCAGTTCATCTTTCAAGAACCCCACTTCAAGCTTGACTCCACATAAAAATGCTGTCTCCTGTACTGCAAGTTTGCTCAAGTTCCCAACCACGGGAGTAAGAGCAGACTCGGCCATTGCTCCTTGCCTCTGCTCTCAGAGATGGAATGCTTTATCAAACATGCGAGCGTAGAATGTAGTGGTGGCCGAGGAAGATATGGTTTGATTTTGTACTAGAGCAGAGAAAAGCACACTCGATGGAATGAAAGGTGCACGGCAAGAATTTCTTGAGACTGTGCATCACGGCAAAAAAGATGCACAGCACAGCAAAGCAAAGCAAAGAAAAGCAAGTATTTCAGTAAAGAATGCAAAGCAAAGGGGCTCTAGGGGTTTACCATTCTTGATATGGGGTTTTAGCATCAGACCATACGAAGAATCTTTCTCGATCAAGTCGCAGAAGGGAAGACAAGTTTCTTTTTCCCGCTTTCACGTAGAGAAAACTGGTTTTGGCGAGCGTGGTGACTTGACTAGATTGGGCTTAGGAGTGCCTGAATTACCCTTTTTTTTACTGATTCCAGCGCGCCCTTTTTTTTTGTGTGAACAGCATTGCCTCTTTCAGGTTGGGTTCCCCCGACTTTGTTACTTGCATCAGCATCTGTACTGATTTAGTGATTGCTGTAGTGTAAATCATTTGCTTAACTGTTAGCTCCTATCACCACTACAGAACGGCACATTACTATCGCTTCATCTGTGTCGGTTCTTAAGTTTTCAGGAAAAAACGATTGTGATAGATTACTTCGGACGGGGTGTTAGTAATAATCACTATCGGTTCTGAGATTATAGTGATTGTGATATGGACTCGACATATCCCAATCGGTTCTCAACTAACAAGTCGATAGTGATATGTACTATCATCTCTATCGGTTCCAAGAAAATAAGCGATAGTGATGATCACGATACATCACTATCGGTTCTTTTATATGTGATAGTGATGTAGTATATCACTATCGGTTCCAAGAAAAGAAGCGATAGTGATGTTCACGTGATCATCACTATCGCTTTATGAAAGAACCGATAGTGATAACCGTGGAAATCACTATCGCTTTTAGTTGAGAACCGATTGTGATGCCTCACAGGTTATATATACCACTCGGGAACAAGATCTCTGTTGTTGTTCCAGAGAGATTTCTCCGCCGCCAAGAAAAAAGCTCATATTCGTGCTTGGAAGCAATACTTGGATGATAAAATTTGAAGTCCTCAAGGATAGGTGTTAAGAGGGCAAATTTGAAGCCTTATCTTGAGGTGATTCCTTCTTTTTACCCTCGCTTGCTGTTTTCTTCAAAATGTGAGCAATCTGCCTTTAAATTAAACCCTTCAATTTTGCACTAGGTAATTTTGATACATCGTGAATAAAGTTTAAGTTGCAATCGAATTGAGTATATGCTATCAGATTTCACACTCTCTATTAATTTGTCAAGCACACATCTATTTAATTATTGTAGTGCTCTTGTTAATATGGAATTATTGTTAATTTCTATCATGTGATAAATGCTAGAGTTTAGGTTATGAACCTACGCCTCTGCTCGAGGATGCTTGTTTATAAATATGCCGAACAAAATGGCATATTTATAAGTGAGCAGCCTCAATTGTCCACGCTTTTTATTTGATAGGGGGAAAGTTCTCGAAGTTCTCGAGACAGTTGTACAACTCAGAGTAGATTTCGTAGCGTTTCCTGGTGTTCTATATACACACCCTCTTGACCTGTTGTCGAGACGTGTATGGAGAACAATGAGATGTCTTAAATTTTCTCTCGAGTTGTACAACACCTTAGGAACTTTCCTAACCACATATCCTCGAATGGGATTAGGACCTAACCTATTTAGAGATTAGGAGTCATCGTTGGTACCCTTTTGTTTTGTTTTGTTGTAGTCAAAAGATTTGCAAGTACTACAAGAGCTATATAATTAGATTATTTGATATCATTGTTGATGTTAAAATGTAGGTCTCCTATGTAAGGAATTGAAAGCACTAAACCGAGAAGAATCTAGATATCGATCGAGTACATATTTTATATATCTTGGAACCTCGTCCTCTATTTCGCAGGTAATATTAACCGAAATGATGTCTCAATATTTCAAATAGCTAGCTAGGTGTCTCAATATTTATTGTGCGAGTTTAATTACAGATGGACCGTAAGGAATGGATGTATCGTAAAAGTCGCTTTGAGTGCTGAATTTCAGAGGGTGTTAAGGAGTTCAAAAAATTGCCGAAGAGGACATTGTGAGGAGGAGTGTAAACTTCATATATTGTCTTTGCATTGATTGCACCAATCTGAGAAGATTTAACAACTCGGCTCAAATCGAGGACCACCTGATTCGACGTGGCTTTGTGAGGAATTACACGTGTTGGATACATCACGGCGAGACAGGTGGTACCCTTCCGGAGTGCAACGAAGATACGGTGGAACCGGATGACGAAGTTGCAGATGATATGTTTGAGGATGAGAATTTGGAGCAAATGTTACGGGATGTGGAGGGTAATTACACGGAAAGAGAGTTCAAAAGTTTAAAAGCTTGATGGAAGATTTATGCCAAACCGCTGCTCACAAAGTTGCAAAGCGGAATACACCAAGTTGGGTTCGGTCCTTGCATTGTTTGAATCAAGGCAAAACACCGCTGGATGATACAAGTTTCAATGCACTTCTAGTTCTTCTATCGGATGTGCTTCCGTATGAAACGAGTTGCCAACAAGCATTTATGAAGCGAAGAAGCTATCGCGGTCCCATGGGAATGGAAATAGAATACATGCATGTCCTAATGATTGCATCTTGTACCGTAACACATATCAGAGCTGACGCTTGTCCAAGCAGCAAGCAGCCCCAAGACAAACAAAAGGAGAAGCGTGAACGACAAGAAGCGTAAGAGCCGAGGCAACGATGGTGAAGAGGTCACTAAAGGTGCACCGCCAAGGTATTGTGGTACTTGCCCATCATTCCCGTCTTGAGCGGTTGTTTGCAAATCCCAGAGATGCAAAATTGTTGTGTTGGCATTATGAGTCTCGAAGGAAGATGGCAAGCCGAGACACCTCGCCGATTCGCTCAATGGAGAAACATCGATTGGAAACATGAGGAGTTTGGTGCCGAAATGAGGAACATAAGGTTTGGGTTGAGTACCGATGAAATGAATCCGCTTTGGTAACATGAGCAACCGCCACAAGACGTGGCCGCCTTCATAGTGTATCTACAACCTCCCTCCTTGGTTGTGCATGAAGCGAAGTATATCATGATGTCCTTGCTAATCTCGGACCCAAACAAATGGAAATGATATTGATGTGTACCTTGCACCATTGATCGAGGATTTGGTACAATTGTGGAATGAGGGGGTCGTGGTGTGGGATGCACACAAAAGAGAGTATTTCACCCTACGAGCTATGGTATTTTGTACCATAAATGATTTCCTGCCGCTTGGTAATTTAAGGGCACAGACGAAGGAGCCAAAGCGTGTCCTATCTCGTGAAGAGGAGATCGAGAGCCTATGGCTACCGAATTCCAAGAAAACCGTATATGGGTCACCGAGGTTTCTACCTCAAGTCATCGATACCGTAAAATGGATGACAAATTTGATGGGAAGAGGGAAGTCCGTCGCCCCGCAGCCTATGAGTGGAAGGCAAGTATATTCACGGTGGAGGATATTGAACTTCAAAGACGGAAAGAGTCGAATCTGCTCAGATTAGGACAATTTGGAAGAAGAGGTCCATATTTTGGGACTTGCCGATCGAAGGAGTTAGATGTCCGACATTGTATTGATGTCATGCACGTTGAGAAGAATGTCTGCGATAATTTGGTTGGTATCTCGCTGAACATACCGGAAGACCAAGGATGGTGTGAATGCTCGTCGCGACATGGCCTACATGGGAATCAAAGCCCAAGCTTGCAGTGGTAGAGGAGGATGGGAAAGGTCCGTACATCCCCGCCGCATGCTACACCTCGCCCAAGAAGGAGAAAGAAGATCTCGCAAATGTCTCCAAGGTATTAAAGTTCCATCCGCTACTCCGCAAACATTAAGAAGCCGTGTCCATGGATGATTTGAAGTTGTTGGGCATGAAGTCCCACGATCGCCATGTCTTGATGACCCAAATGCTCCCAGCTGCAATCGAAATATTCTCATTCGAGGATGTCAGTTTGCAATCACGAAGCTCATATTTCTTCAATGCGATCTCCGCAGTTATTGACCCCGATATGCTAGACAACTTACAGAGTGAGGTGGTGCAGACTCTATGTCGCTTGAGATGCATTTCCCACCATCGTTCTTCGACGCCATGGTCCATCTTGTTGTTCACCTTGTCGAGAGATTAAGATATGTGGCCCCGATTCTTACGCTACATGTATCCGCTCGAGAGGTACATGGGTATATTAAAGTCCTACGTGAGGAATCGGTCGAAACCCGAGGGTAGTATTGTGGAAGGTTATGGACCAAGAGGTTATTGAGTTCTGTGGACTATCTCGAGAAGACAAGCAATCGGTGTTCTCTATCTCGCCATGAGGGCGATTATCCGCAAAGGAACTGCTAGCGAAACTAACGAGGCCACGCTTGATATGTATTGCAAAGCGATCTCGACAGCCTTGCAAAGACAAAGATGGTTGCAGGTATATCGAGCAAAGACAAGTCGATTTACGAGAAGAGAATCCACATATGGATGAGCTTTCCATCATGCGAGAACACAACGATAGATTTCTAACATGGTTCAAACAGAGGCGAGGTCTCTATTAGTGATACTATCAAATGGTTGGTCGACGGACCTAGATTTAATGTACGCATATGGCAGGGTACGATATTAATGGGTACACCTTTTACACTAAAAGTCGATGCTAAGAGTACTGCTCAAAACAATGTGTCAAGATAGATGCTTTGTCCGATGAACATCATCGAAAGGAGGATCCTCAATGGCAATGAACTCTTATTACGGGTGATCAAGAAATTTGGGAGCTCGACACGAATATACCAAATTCCATTGTTCCGATGTAAGTGGGTGGGACTTCCACATGGAGTGAAGATCGACAAGAGAGGTTTTACTCTTGTGGATCTCAACAGACTCGCTTATAAAGATGACCCATTCAGATTTCGGCAAGCAAATCAAGTCTTCTATGTGCGTGATCCGCCAATCCGAGGTTGCACGTCGTCCTTTATGGTAAGCGGCGGATCGTTGGTGTCGAAAATGTCATAGATGAAGAAGAATACGACCAATTCGATGAAATACCTCCGCTTATGGATGGGGCCTGTCTTTAGCGGTGACAACGACACACATGGAAGAAATTATATGCGGTAGATCATCAAGAAGGGTTATATTGTAAATAAAAGGAGTACATCATTGTATCGCTTGATATGTGTTTGCAAAGGTTATGTGTACGATAAAACTTTCACAAATTTTGTCAATGCATTGTGGTATGTAGCTACTTAATGGAATAAAAAGAAGGCACTCTACATGAAATCATTTCGAATTTTCGAATACTTGGACTTTATTTGAGAAAGATTTGACTTTTCTACTCTTTGACCAAAAAGTATGCCTACAAAGTGAATTTGGGCTTGCTTTCAATGCTTACTCATTTTGCCAAAATCCTTTTTAGAAAAGATCAGAGTATCACAAAGTATGTTTCGCAAACTTTCAAATAATTCCAACTATGTGTGCAAAAGATATGGCCTTTTCACTCTTTGATCGATATCTCAGAATTCAGACTTTATGGTTTGTCAGAAAACAAATAAAGGCCTATATTTGTATCGGTTCTTATTCAAAGCAACACAAATACATAATCATTTGTATCGTTTTTTAATAAACCTCGATAGTAATACTATCCTTCACTTGTATCGGTTTTAGTTTAGAACCGATAGAAATATCACTTCAAGTATTTCTATCGGTTTTCATTTAAAAACCCGATAGAGATACTATAATTGTATCGGTTTTACGTGAAAACCGATAGGAATATCCTCCTAGGGTTTTCCTTAGTACAGTATTGCTATCGGTTTTGTTGGAAAACCGATAGTAATGAGGAGAGTGAACAATATTACGCTGGCCTCCATTTTTTTTGCCCTAGCTCCGCCCACTCTGAATTGCTCCCTCGCACCACGATTTCTTCGCTTCCACCGCCAACGCCGCCGCAAGCCTCCACGCCCCTCTCCTCCTCACGCCTGCACTCCTTCCCCGCCGAATCGCCCCACACCGTCGACTCTCTCCCCACGACTCTTCCCCACGCCGTCGACTCTTCCCCACGCCGCGAAGTCGCTTCCCACGCCACGACTTCCCCGCCACGACTCTTCTTCCCCACGCCGTCGATTCTCCTCACGCTAAGTCGCTTCACGCTGTCCCACCTGTGTTCTTCCCTGTTCATTTCTCGCCGGTCAGGGTTGCTTGTTGCTCGTGATGATAATAGGGTAATTAATGATATAGACAATTTATCCCGTGAATAAGGCCTTGAACCGTAGACTTATATGCTTTAGAAGTATTGATTTATTCAACGTTAGTTAGCGCTCTTATTTGATTCAGAATAATTGTTTGTAATCAGTCTATTGTTTGTTCAGTACGTGTCAACTAGTTCTGATTTGCATACTGATCTGACTGGATTTATATATTCTGTGAGGCAAAGTTTACTGATCTAAATCTTGCTAATAAATTATAGTCATATCCTGTTATTTCTAGTTTCAGTCTGCTGGTTCAATTGTCACTTCCAATTAACTGGTTACATGCTGTTCTGTTCGTCTGGTAAAATTGTCTTTTACAGAACTTAGCTTGTTGCTCTGTCCTGAGTTTTACCTGGCAGTAAAGAACTTCATTTTCAGTGAATAAATTATCAATTCTTATTGTGCATGATAAGGTGGTAAGGGTTTGAGGCCTTATTCTCTAGATTGATTGTTTTGCCCATTCGTGATTGTAGTTGAAGGTTTATGACCTTCAAATATACCCTAAAATCTGAGAGCAATTAATTTTAGTCAATTCCATATTGCCATGGTAGACATGATTCTTTATATGAATGACATAAAATTGCCTTTATGTGGTCTATTACCATTTATGTCATTTCAAATGATCATGATTTATGTACTGTTTCTCATATTGTTATATGGAATACTTAAGAAAATCTTGCTTTTTATATCGCTTCTCATCCATAGAGGAAATCCCAGAGGCAACTGACACCAACAAAAAATTAAATCATTTGCATTCAAAAAAGATAAGAGTATTCAACATAAAGTTGGTTAAATCTAATATTGAAAACAAGTGTTAATTAAAACTCTAAATAAAGTAGGACCTATGTTTTATAATCAATCGTTGTTAGTTTAACATAGGTACATGCTAGGGTCAACATGATAGTATGACACATACTCATTCTAGAAAATAAGAAGTCATACATTTCTATATAGCATAATCTTTCCATATGCAAGGATTGCTTGTAGCAACTTTTGAGTATGCCAAAGGGTATAGTTATTTCAATCTTAATTGCATATCTCAAAGATATGTTAGAGTTTAGGTTATGAATCCACGTTTTCGCTCGAGAGTGTTTAATTATAAATATGCCGAATAGCATATTTATAAGCAAGCGCCTCGAATTGTCCACGCTTTGATTCGAGGATATGTTCGGCAAGTTCTTCGTCTGTTGTACAACTCATGAGTAGATTTCGTAGCGTTTCAGCTTGTTCTCCTGATACACACCCCTCTTGACTTGTTGTCGAGACGTATCCGGAGAACATGGGAGATGTCAGCCAAATTTTCTCCGGTTGTACAACGGCTTAGGAACTTGCCCAACCACATATCCTCGAATGGGATTAGGACCAAACCTATTTAGAGGTTAGGAGTCATCGTTGAAGATCATTCGCTTTCTCGCTTTGTTGTCAATGAGAGGTTGCTTTACATGATTTATTGTCAACTTCACATAATTGCTACTAATTGCTTTATCTCATGTCAAATATATACCATGTCGATAAGAAAACCGAAAATGTCGCAACTAGAGAGCATCGACTATCGCTGCATGTAATGAGATTAGCTGCTCTTGAGGGGCCGAGCGAACTTCCACGGTCGAGCCGAGCCAACTTCCAAGTGTCGAGGGCCGAGCAAACTTCCAAGTGTCGAGCCGAGCCAACTTCCAAGTGTCGAGGGGCCGAGTAAGGTGAGGAAGGCCCGAGGACCGAGTAAAGGGGCCACAGGAGAACACCGCAGTTCTCCAGCTCAATGCCACGGGGTTTGCACGGGTCCTCGTAAGTACAAGGGGCGATACCGCCATTCCTCGCCAATTGGTGAGGGAGAGGGTTGCCATAACGGTTAAGGACTGGAGAAAGGAGGTCACACAATGTAAGAACCTACTGGGACGAGGTGAAGGGCAAATGGATTATAGAAGAGGAGGACGAAAATAATGCCAAAGCAGTACGCCATGAAGAGGATGGGTGTGGCTTTGAGGCACTTCTGTGGTCTACATGCATAGTAAGTACGCACAAAGGCCGACACCATTCGAGAGGTATCCGTCGTGACTTCGATGTTTGGGAGGAGTTCACGACGATCAAGGGTACGCCGAGGCGAGGAGCCGAGATGAAGAACATTGGTATCCAGAGGCGAATAGTACCCGCACCACCTCGCTTCAAAGGCTACGGGAAGAAAGCAGAATCGGGCGCGAGTAACCGAGGAGTGCGCGAACTCGGATGGGCAAGGTTTTACTCCCACATATGTGAGGAGCGGCACGCGATCGGGTATAAGCGAGACAAAGAAATCCGCGGATGGGCAGCCGGTAGTATCAAACCCGCTATCGCAGTAAGTCGTTTCCACCATCGTAAGTCAAAAACTTACTACATTGCGCCAACCATTCCTGTTGTATTTCAGATCTAATTCAGACTCTCTGCAGGAGGAGGTCACCAGAGGAAAGAGCAGGGACCTTTGTTAGCCAAGGGTCAAATGACATCTTGTCCTCCGCGACGGGAAGTCCGACCATAAGGGCCGGTACTTGCCGAGGGCGGGCATACGAAGAAGACGATCAAGACGAGGTTAGGAGTGCCAGGCAAGATCATGGGAGGCACGACGAGCGCATGAAGGACACGCCAGGAGGAGATCAAGGAGGAGATGAGGGGAGATGACGCACGTGAGCAGGAGATGAGGGTAGAGATGGACAGCTTGAGGGCCGAGATGATGGCGATGTTCTCCCAGAGTCGAGCTAGATGACCCCGCCATCTGCATGTAAACTCAGTCACGACCCAAAGAACAAGGGTCTAAAACGATAAGGCTGGTCCGCAGCCTAAAGGTAATAGTTAATTTTGCATGGCTTCGAGGTGCGAGGGTAACTCCCCAATATTTTCTTCTGTTGCGCACCTCTTGCAAAGCGCCATTACGGCAAAACTACCCGACGGAAGACGGATTTCGTTGAGGTCTGCACGCGGGTTGCATTTCTATGCAATGAGACCGACATAAGGCATGGTCACTTTGGGGAAGGGCTACATGAGGGTCCAGTGGACTACGCCCACGGCCTTCTTATCATATGTGCTCGAGTTCCCCCAACGAAGAGATCACCACTTCGCAAGCACACATGTCGTTCATCAAATGGCCCACCAGCGTCAGATCGGTCAAGGTAAAAACCTCGCTTCTTCAGACCATTCCAAGAGTATTGCAACAAGTTGTTCATACGCTGCTTTGTAGGTTCCTACCGCACTCGCGCCTCCTCCCACGATCGTGATTTAGTCCCGCACAGAGTAATCGAGCTGTGCATAAAAGGGCTACCACGACAGCCACAGTAACCACCGGAGGCCTCCGCTAAAAGCCAAGGTTCACATGCAGACTACGCAGGCTCCTCGTGCACAGGAAAAGCCTCCAACCCCCGCCGAGACTCCTTCGCCCAGAAGGAGAGCGGCACAGCCACACGAGAAGCCCTATAATTTTAAGGCGATGAACATGGAAAGCCCTTCGCCTCCCCGCGAAATTGAATACTTTAGGCATGTGGACTCGATACTCCATGGATGGTACATTGACAAAGTGAAGGGAACGAAGGCCGGGTCGACTTCAATGTTAGGTACAAAGGGACATTTCCACCGTGAGGACGACGGACATTTCCACGGCTTTGAGGATCTGCTCCGCTCTACCAAATGATCTCCATCGACGTTTCCATCAGGCGATCCTCGACACCGTGAGTATCGCACCACATAGCATGACCTTAGAACTTCCATAGGATTTTGCATTATGCTTCGTGAATATTCAATACGAAGTTGTGGCAATGAGGCAATGAAGTCGTGACGAATCGACAACTAATTGGGTTCGCCGACCCCGAGCCGGTGTCCGCAACGATGGCTAGGCTTCAACCGCAATGGCTTGCCGGCCACATCAAGGGTGCGTTGAAAGTCGAGGCCAAGAAGGACTTCATTCTATTCCCGCATTCACGAGGAGTAAGTACTACTACACCCTTCAATTACTTGTACGACTTCAACCGTATGTGAACTTATTTCCTTCGCTGCATACCATTTAATAAGCAACCATTGGGTCCTACTCGTGATCATTCCGAGTAACAACGTGGTCTACACTTTTAATTCCATTGAGAAGAGACCGATGGCTCACGCGATCAAGACTCCTTTGGAGCATTAAGTGCACTACTCTTATGTAACACTTTATGTATTTAACTACGACATTCATTATTTTGTACTTAACAAATGCTCTCCAATGTATATAGGTTTCTCGACCACGCCGCAGGATGAGGATACACGATCGAAAAAAGGGCTCCAAGCCGAGTATGTGCGCTTCAAGGTACAAGTGGCATTCCCTATATAAGATTTAGATTTCGACATATTTTCTTCGCTCTTAATTTCTTTTTTCTTTCTTCACACATCCATCAGTAAGGCAGCGACGACCATCGCGGTTTGTACGCTATGCATCACATGCCGATCTTGATTAGCCTCTCGCATCGCTTTCCCTGTATATATGTACATGCATAATAATACAAGTAGCCTTTCACATAGAAATTTCAAAACTTAAATTAAAACACTGCTTTATTTTGCGACTCTCAATATCCCCCGAAGAGTATAGACCGCACTACGCCAACAAGATAAGGGACTACTTATGCCAGTGGTACTGGATGGAATGTATGGTGGAGGACTGACGGTTTAGAGATCCCAAAGCTCAGACTAGGCTATATGTGAACAATATTACAAATCTGAATGGGATTACATGTGTACATGATGGTTAAGCATGTGTCATTGTAACAAAGTATTCATTTTCTGAATGTGATATGTATTTGTTGTAACAATTAAAGTATTCATTTTTTGTGAATGAGTTGTATTCATTTTCTCGTGAATGTGAATGTGATATACATGCTGTATGTTTGTGATATGTGCATATATATATTTGTGTGAAATATGTGCTGATTGGAGGGTCAATTGAAAGTAGCACACCCCTTCATCTCTATCGTTCTCACAAGAAAATGATAGAGATAACATTGTCATCTCTATCGGTTTTTGTAAGAAATGATAGAGATAATGTTTACATCTCTATCGGTTCCTACAAGAAAATGATAGAGATGAACTTATCATCTCTATCGTTCTTCGAATAAAATGATAGAGATGAACTCATAATCTCTATCGGTTCTTCTAAAGAACCGATAGAGATGATGAGTTCATCTCTATCATTTTTTCAAGAACCGATAGAGATGATGAGTTCATCTCTATCGGGCAAGAACCGATCGTAATAATAGCGCCATCATCTCTGCTTAACCGCTTAATGTCGCTACCGTAACCGATTGCGATGATAAAAAGAACCGATTGTGATGTGTAAACGTAGTAGTGTATCTAAAGCAAGCAACTAGCCTAGCACTGTATTTAACTGATATGGCTCTTTTGGGAGGTTTAAAGCCAACTTCAGCTTTCAAAAGCCAATACACCTCTAAACAAATTTTGCTTTTAAGTGGCTTTTGCAATAAGCTCAAGCCACATATAACTAACAAAAACCAAAAACTAAAAGCTTGGGATCTCGCTTGGCACTTATTGTCGAGAGAAATTAGTCTGCTTGTCAAACAAATTCTCTTATAAAAAGCTGCAACTCTTTTCAGCTTTAGAAAGCCAAAAAGTAACTTTTCGAAAAGTTACATGTTAGAGATAACTTAATATCTCAACTTACTATATCTGTTGGTTTTATCCAAATAAATAGTTAGACCAAATTTGCTACAACTTAGACTCCTTTGGCTATATAAGCCATATTGCTACAACTCAGACTTTTTTGGCTATTTAAGACATATCCATGTACATGTAATCCTAGGACCATTATAATGATTTTGTTTCCTGTGGTTTTTCTCCCGCAAGAATTTTTCACGTTAAATCTTTGTCTCCAGTTATTTTATCATACTAACACTAACAAGTGGTATTAAAGCATACCTGGTACTAACCACCACACCCCGTCCTTTTACGCAACCTGGACTCGTCCTTCGCCACAGCGCTTCCCGTCTCGGCAAACCGGCATGGCCGCAGCTTTCGATGTCCCATCCACCTTGGTCTTGTCATGTTCCTCAGCGACATCTTTGCCCGGCCGTTGTTCGCCACGCCAGCCCCGGCCTGCCTGGGACTCCAAGGCACAAAATAAAATTTCAGCAAAATTTTGCAAGATCTTAAATTTCGGACATGGACAAGATTCAAAATCCCAGCAGATAAAAAAATTTAAAAATTAAATTGCTACAGAATTTCAGAAATTTTGGCGAGATTTCATCAAATCTCACCGAAATCTCTCGGTTTTTTTATCGATTTGGCCCAATAACCCTTATGAATATCATCTTCCATGTATTTTTTTAATAACTGAATTTTTAAGATGTTTTATAATTTTGGTAGAAACATTGTCAGATTTTTATAAAATTATACAAGCTTGATCATGCTCTAACAAATTTATCGCATCATATTTAGAATTCTAGGATCATATAGAAAAATTTCAAAAGAATTAAACTTCATTTGTTATCCTTAACAAATGATAACCTTGTTCGAATGAACATAATTGAGATAGTAACCTTGTTAGAATTTTATAAATTTGCTCGAGCGTGATCATGATTCAAAATTTTTATGAGAGCTTAAGAATTGACTCAGAACCATTATATAAAATTTTAAGAATTTTTTGCTCAATCCAGTCTTTGGAAGCATTGAACTTAATTTGTTACCTTTCAAAAATAAAAACAGAATGGAACATAAATGGTATAGTACAATTATAAGAATTTTATAAGTTCACCGAGTGTGATCATGATCCAAAATTTTTATGAGAACTTAATAATTTCCTTAGAACCCTTTTGTAAAACTTTCAAAAATTCTAAACCTTTTTGGTTGCTCAAGCAAATCTAGGTATTGATCATTGCTTTTATCAGACAAGAGCACTTTCAGAATTTTCTAAAATTCCTTATGTCGCATAATCAACTCATAATTTTATCAAAATGTTTTTGATTCATCAGGATCGTCCACAAAAATTTTAAAAATTTTATGACATGGTTTGGACATTTTTGATTCAATTGAAGTTTACCGGTAAGATTGTTATCTGGATAATAGCACTTTCAGATTTTTTTCAAAATTCATAATGCTTGATCATCATCTTAAAATTTTATAAAAATATTATTGAAGTGTCATTGCCATCCAAAAATATTTTCAAAATTTTCTAACTTGATTTGTTCCCTTTTTTAGTGGTTAAAATTTGCCGGTCAATCTTTTATCAGTATAGTATTACTGTTAGAATTTTTAAAAATTCATCAAGCTTGGCCAACAGCTGAAATTTTTGTAGGAACATTAATGTTATGTCAGAACGATCCACTAAAAACTTCAAAGTTTCTCAATGTGTTTTGCACTATTTTTCAATTGGTTCAATTTTACGAAAATCTCGCATTTCTCGCAAAATTTCGATATTTCTCGCCAAATCTCAGAAATCTCGCTTTGAACAAAAAAGATTGCCTCTGACCTGAAGGAACATGTCATCAATCCTGTCATCTCTGAGCAGTACCTAAAATTTTTTGGGAATGTTAATGATATGTTAGAACCATTCACAAAAAATTCAAAGTTTTTCAACTTGTCTTGCACTATTTTTCATTCGGTTAAATTTTACTCACTTCTCAGCGAAATTTTGGTGTTTCTCTGCTAAATGTCAGAAATCTTGTTTGAAAAAAGGATTTAAATTTTGTTTTTATGTCATCTAAAATTTATCCAAAATTTCAAGATTCCTTAAAATTTTAGATTTCACGCACCTCAAATATGTCCATCAAAAATAAGATTTGAAATCCTGCCCCAGATCTTCGTGAAGCTCCCTGCCGGGAGGGAGCACCCTGTCCGCGTCCACAGTGTCCTCATCTCTACCCGGCATGACATGACAGTGACAACGATGAGTTGCTTCTGACCTGAAGAACATGTCATCAATCCTGTCATCTCTGAGCAGTAGCTTGATGACAAGACAATTTCCCATCTTAACCCATCTGGTCGCTTCATCATTGGTGGACCTCATGGGCCGGAAGATCATCATCAATGCGCGGTCTTGTTCACGGAGGCGGTCTCCCCGGTGGGCGAGCTCTGCTCGATGCGGTACTGTGATTGCTCTGAGGCAGTGTGATGCGAGCTCTGCTCTCTCATGAAGCAAGATCAAGAAAAATGGTCCTCGTTCTCCATTGGTACGATAGCTTGAAGTTTTTTTTTCGCTTGATGGGGAGACTTCGGGATTAAAAAGATGTCAGTTGAAGATGCAACTGAATTTAAAATTTTATAACATCTGTTGGTAGATTATACTTTTAGAGTTTTACTAGTAAATGTTTTGCTCCAATGTTAGTTTGAGATGAAGTTTTAAAGTGCAAAAAGAAGTTTGTTTTTATGTGGACTGAACTATCTGGCCATCAAAATTCCCAAAGGAAATTACACAACAAGAAGGTGGGATGAGTATTATGGAGTTTGGCCTGATTAATTTCAAGTTGATATTTCTTTAAGATCATACATGAGAAGGAGAAATGACCAAGTAGAAAATGCATAAAACTCGTCTTTACTTTTGTTTATAGAAACCAATAATTATTTAAGAACGATCACCAACGGAACAACAGTGTGAATGCATCAATGTCAAGACTCGAGACCCCTATACCACGTAGCATATCATACCTGAATGTTCAGCACTCAGCAATACGAGGATCGAGGCGCATTAAGAGAGGAGTGAGTTGGTGCAAACTAACACCTAAAACTAATGTTTTTGGTTTTTATTAATTCTGGAAATTCACAAAATAATAGCTAAACTAAACAAATCAATCTAGGATAATTGATCTAATATTTTGAAAGAAGCTAGATTAAGCATACATACTAGAGACCAATTATACATAAACAAGAATTAATATATCAGAATCCATACTCACTAATTTTCATCAAAAACACGATATGGATCTTTTACATGAAAGCACAAACCTCAAACAATCTCCAAACTTTTCTCAATTTTCCTTATACTTTCTCTGCTTTTCCTTCTATTTCTTCTATTTTTCCTCTCTGTGCACTGTTCGCTCGCACTATAGTGCGATCCTGTAGCGATGCTGTAGCATGAACACTGTATCAATGGAATCCCTGGTACACTTTCGTGTAAGTGTAGAAGAAATCGCTAAAAATGCAAAGCACGAACGTTTGCAATTTGACAGATTCTTGTGGACGGATGCATTTTGACATATTCCTGTGGACGGTTGCAGCGCGAGAGATTTCTAACGCCTTCGGCAGCACCAAAAGACCAGGAACCATCTCAGCATCAGTATTTGTTTTAATGACTTCGGCACTTAGAAGGGAATTTTTTTACTGTTCTAGCCGAAAGTGAGAAAATAATTACGGTTTTAACTGCCATGCTGATAAAATTTCAAAACTAACCCCTAAACAGTAAAATTCCGCCAATCCATTCCGCCGAATAATTTTTTAAATTTTTAAAACGGTTTCATGCGATCATTTTTTCCATGGATTGGAACCGCGAATTTTTTATTTATTTTTTATTTTGCTGCGGATTGGAACCGCGAATACTTTTTTATTTTTTTATTTTCCCGGATCAGTACTGCAGAATAATATTTTTTATTTTTTATTCCTCCGCGGATCAGCACAGCGGAATATTTTGTGGTTTTTTTTTACAACGCTTTTTTGGCGGAAAGGTCGCTGTTGGAGGAACATTTTGCAGTATGGGAACGACGGGAAATTATTGCAGCACAGGGAAACATGTACTATCCAAAGTTTGGTAGGACGGGCGATTTTTCTTATCTGAAAGTGCTACATTTACTCCAACATTTTAATTTGGGAAAACGAGAGCTTGGTTGATCCTTTTCTCTAACTGCATGCCACATTGCTATTTCATGTAAACTTACCTTTTATGTTTCTAACCGCTCTTCCTTTTCCTCTGGAACGCATTATCTCAAGTGAAGTGACAAAAGTTGCAGTAAATGTAGCACTTTTCCTACATTTCGACCGGTCCTACTAGCCGCAAATAACATTGCACGCCGGTTCACATTGATCAAACTAGTAGGACCCTAGTTTGACATGTAAAATTCTAACAATTATTAAAATAACACCGACTTTTCCTACATTTCGCGACCGGTCCTACTAGCCGCAAATAACATTGCACGCCGTTCACATGGATCGAAAAAATTTTCTACCGAATAAAAGAACATTACCTCATTATTTTAAGTCACCACATGGAATCATGTGTTCAAAATTTTTAACGCTTTTACTCAATCGCCGGAAAATTAAATTTCGAACTCAAATGGCTTGACCGATTGCACGGACTTAAACTCACGAATAAGCGAATAAAATATAGATTTACAAATTATATGTACTGCAAAATACGACTAATTTTCTTAAGATGATTTTAATGTTTTTCTGGCGAACTTAATTTTTTCTCCGCCCATTTTTTTTTTTTCCACGCACTTTTTTTTCTCGCACTAGAATCAGAGAAAATCATTTAAAAATTAATAAAATATTCCATGAATTTTGTGAAAAAAGACTGCAAAAAATAAAAATAGAAAAAATCCAGAAATATTCCACTGTGGTGATCCGCGGAGAAATAAAAATATTATTCCGCTGTACCGATCCACGGAAAATTAAAAAAGTATTCCGCGGTTCTAATCCGTGACAAAATAAAAAAAAATTCGTGGTTCCAATCATGAAATGAGGGAAATTTTTAAAAATATTCATTGTTGTAATTCAAGGAAAAAATAATAAAAATAATTTCATGGATCGATCCAAGGGAAAACGCTTAAATTTTTTTTAAATTATTCTTTATCGAGGCAATGGCTAAAACCGTAATTATTTTTTTCACTTTCGCTAAAACAAAGAAAAAGTCCTTAGACCAACTCCAACGGTTTCTTCATTTCATTCCTTCCCACCTCAAGGAATCACTTCCCAAATTTCATTCTTCCTCGAAAAACACTCCAACAGATTCCTTCCCATTCCCTTCCTCATTAAAAATACTTATTCTTCTAACTACCAACTTCTATACCAATTTGTAACTGCTTTCTAGTGCTTGAAGTTACATCTTGCATTATGAAAAAACAAACTTGCTTTCTGTATATTAAGCATGTGGAGTAATATGATTAGTTGCTCTATCCTGTACATGAAATCTTAACTATCAGAAAAACTTCAGGCACTTGTATTGCTAGACGAGAGAGTATTGATTAATTTTGTAAACATCGCATGCAAGAAACAACACTGGAGCCAGCACACAAGAAGTGAAGGGCATTCCGGTTGAACCCAGAATTGCACAGAATCACATTCTACTTCAACACAGCAAGCGCATCACTGAAACAACAAAACCACAAAAAACAAAGGATCAAGAAATGTGTAGGTGAAGACAAGATGCATGCAATCTGATACTTACAAAGACACACAAGTTGACAGGCAGAAAACAATGCCCTACGAAAGGAGAGCAGACGTCATAGATACAAATACCCAGATACGAAAAACTTGTTGAAAAGCTACATACATAGTAGCTGGAAGATAATAAATCTAGCATCAGTCAAGAGCATTAAAAAAAGAACCACAACATATAGATCCAATATATATGCAAAGTTCCATGGCCAAAGTAGAACTTATATCTGGGATGACAACTTATATATCTCAAAATCGTGGATTTGAATCTAAAGCTTCACGGAATGGCCAATACCATACCAATACCAGCATCATATATTTACATTCGAACAGATGGCATATTACTTAAGTAATAATGCATCGATAAATAGCAAATACATCTCCAAATTTCCAACTGCACAAAATGTTTGGATAAGCAAAACATGATACATATTTGTGGCATCTTATACTAGCAGCAATTACACATGCAACAATGTTCCATGCTAATAAATAATCAAAAGAACATGTGCGGCTGTTAGTGTTTTTAGACAATACACAAGTCTGTGCTACGGCTGGGTTTAAAAAGAGTAATTTCATGAGATTCGCTTTTCCTATATCAGAAAGAACCATTTTCCATAACAAACTAGCACCATTTTTCCTTATCTGTTGTGCAGAAATCTGGAATATATCGCCTCAACTCCTTTATGAATACACATAAATCTTGACCACAATATTCACTACCTTTACCGTAATATTCCCTAAAAGTTCATTTCACAGCTAAGTAGATCACAGTGCCAGAGGGGAGGAGCGGAGGAGGCAACGAACACCACCACGAGCAGTGCCGATTAAGTCTGGATTTCACCCAACCGCACCCAATCGAAACCCTAATCGACATGGAGCGAATAAAGTCTGCATTTCACACAACCGCACCCAATCGAAACCGAGATCCAAATCGGCCAAATCTGGTACTTCCTGCTATACCGGGGCGAGAGAGTACCTGCCGCCTTGATGCTGCTTTATGCTGCCTCGCTCCGATGGCTCCAGATGAGGGCTTATGCTCCGTCGCCGAGAGCCGCCGCCGCCTGGTCCGCTTGCTGCGGCCCCGCCTCCCCGGATCCCACCCGACGCGAAGAGAAGACCGCATATCTCGAAGCGGTGCGAGAGGGCGATAGGAATGGAGAGAGGATCCCGTGACGCTGGGAACCTCTCTCCTATCTCCCGCTGACGCGCCTGCCGACGGGACTCCGTTGGAGCGTGGAAGGACTGCACAGTCGCCGCTTTCCCATGGAGACGGGACGGAACCGGACGGACACCGTTGGAGTTGGTCTTAGAAGGAGCTGTCGTTGATTTTCTGAAGAGTTGGCTCTGATCAGGAGAGCAGAGCAGAGGAAGACTGACATTAGTCATGATATTAAGAAAACCACCATATCTTGCTACTTCTATGCGCCAGTCACGTAAAATATCATGACTCCTAGCTTATTTGTTCAATCCATCCATATTGTGCCTTGCTTCTGGCAACAACTTGGACCAAACTTCTTCGAGCCAACTCAGTAACAATCTTACCTGCTGTTTCCTCTGCAGGTTTATGCTTTGCCGGATGTGGAATGACGCGTTCTGCTATCCATAATTCGATAATATCTTGTACTGATATATCATAATCCTCAGGAAAAGCAGCAAGATAGAGAAAACAATATTTTAAATAATGATTTGACAAGTCATCGTAACTACGAGCTAATAATGCAGTTGCTCCAGCATGAGCGGATCATATCACACAGTGGTCTTCTCGCCCAAGTAACGACGACGACGAGTTTTGGAATGGCTTGAACTCTGTTACCGTTCGTATTTAATAAATTCAGGTGGGGTCCATCTCCAAACAAATCAGGTTGGGTTAAACAAACCATCAAACTTATCGATATCATTCCAGCGCAGATTGGTGTGGTTGGTATAGACTATTTCATCACCTAAAGTGATCTTTCAGCACAGATTGCACAGCTTCAATGCCGGTTCGACATCGGGTCGATATTAGCCATACCAACAGAAAGGGTGATATTATCTATTGAACATATTAAACTACTTTAAGACTACTACCATTTATTTAAAGTAATATTACAAATTAAATTTAGTGTGTATATAATTAAACATATATATGCTTATAAATATATATTATTATATTAAACTTTGGAAAGGTGTGCCGATATAGGTTGGCACCGAATGTATCACTCCAAAAATCAAACCGTTATAATGTCAAAATTGTATTGATAATTATGATCATCGTAGCATCCTCAAAAATATATAGAAATTAAAGTTTATATTCGGTGATGTTGTTGCCAAAATTCACTAAGATATTTGTGCCATACAAATGCAGAACTGAGGGAATTACACGCGTGACGCTTGTTCGAACTTGGAAGAAATATAAAGGACAGTAACAATTGGGCCCCGTACGACAGGTGGACAAAATCAAAATCAAACGAGAACCACGGCCTAATTATTAACTATACCAGCTTATATATAATATCAGCTGAACAACAACAATCGTCAAGAATCCACTTGTGAACTTCTACGAGGACAAACCAATGCCGTATCTTTCCACCAGCAGAAACAACAATTAGCTCCTCTCAATGATTGCCTTGTTCTATTAATAAAACTAGCAGACTTAGCCGCACAATTGCGAACTAGATATTTTGATATAGTTGTCTTTGATATACAACTTTATTTCCTATAATTGAAATACAAATGTATTTGTTTTTGTAGTCTGGCCTCAATAAAATAACTGATCATGATCCTTCTCTTATTCTTTCAACTAGTCATGTGCCTTGCAATCTAAAACTCAATTTGCAACAAAAAGTTTATTTGCAAAGAGCACTAATAGTGGTAAAGGTAGGTAATTAAAGAGCAATAGTAAAGGTGGGTAATTAAGAGCACTAACAGTGGCAAAGGTGGATAATTAAAGAGCAGTGGCAAATGCGGGTAATTTTGATGAAGTGACATGGGAAGAAACTCTCACTTTATATAGTATAAAGATTAATGTGAGAATCTCTAATTTTCTTTTATAGGATTATTGTAAGAATTTTTTTACTCTTAAATTGAAGGAGGTGTTTTAAATACCACCACTTATTTTTATTTATATAGATCACCAATCTAGATGGACATGGACACGATGACGATAGTTTTTTTTAAAAAATAATTAAGTTGAGCAATTAGCTGGTACAATACAAATGAGACGTTCTGGATCTATAGAAAACAAGAAGATGAGCAAAATATCAAATGTTGCAGCATTTACCTGGGGCGGGCTCAATCGCGTGCCGTCTTTCCTCCATCCGCACCTACCCCGTTGGTTGTCTCAGGGCTACCGCTCTGCCGACTATGACAATTGACAACTGCAGCCGGTTGGATGTATAGATATCGAATTCGTCGTAAACTCTAGCAAATCGTGAACTAGTTTAGCATACAAGGTTCATATTCATAGTAAAAATTGATAAAAAAACTAGATCTATGTCCGTGTGTTTCTATGAAAAATAAAGTTAGTAACGAAACATAAAGGTCAAGCAATAAAAGAAAATCGTGCTGCAAGATCAAACATCTATTTCTTCCGATTGCAAAAGTTTTTATGGTTTCTTCTCCGGTATGAATTAAAACCAAATATATTGTACGTAGCAATATATATTACCAATCTCAAAAATCAATCAATCATTTTTATTCTTTTGCAATTTTATTACCAGCTCGCGGCTCTTCTTCCTCTCACCATGCCCGCAGCAAGATGCCTCGGCGCCGCTAACCTCGCTTCGTCGCTTCGCTGTTTCGCTATCCACCGCCTTCAGAAGCGGCGACACGAGGCTTCCTCGAGCATGAGGCGCCGCCGGCTTACCACCATTCCGGACCACTAGCCGCTACGCGATCGCTTCTGACGCCCGCCGTTTCGCCAAGGGCGTCTGCCGCCCTCAAGCTTTACGTTTTTCCTCCTACCGAGCACGCCATGGCGCATCAGGAGTCCGCTTCACCGCTTACTTTCCGGACATGCTATGGCGGCGTGGTCACGCCGAGAAAGGGGCCACCGCCGCCACCCATTTTTGCACCTCCGCGTTTTTGATCGCCATCGCCGGGCGCGCAAGACTTCTTCGCTTCGGGCGGTGGTCCACGATCGGCGGTTCGCCGCTTCTTCCTGTGATGACCCTCTCACCTTTTGCCGCCTACTTGTTTCTATACCGCATACCTAGCCATCATCGCTTCACCGCCATGACGCGCGAACCCATGAAGGT
>CM070520.1:12826850-12950504 GCA_036346375.1 Guadua angustifolia
GAATCCAACACCACCGCTACTAAGTTCGAGATCTGAAGATTGTTGGACCATGTACTTGATGGGTCTCGTGCCTATGAACGCCCGGGGGATGGGGTTGTGTTAGTCTCCCCCAAGGAGAGCAACTCCAATACGTCATTCAATTGTACTTTGCCGCAACCAACAACGCAGCAGAGTACGAAGGCCTCTTAGTAGGGCTACGAGCATGCAAAGCGCTCGGAGTCCAGCGGCTAACTGTGAAAGGAGATTCACAGTTGGTCATCAATCAGGTCAATAAGGAGTATCAATGTTTCGATAACTCAATGGCGCTTTACCTGGTTGAAGTAAGGAAGATGGAGAAGTACTTCAAGAATTTCGAGGTACTCTTCATCCCTAGGAAGGACAATTCTCTGGCCGACCAACTCTCAAAGCTCGGTTCCTCTTAAGATTCTGCTCCGACAAGAGTGCTCGTCGAGCACTTATACAAGCCCTCCATTCCCTCTGTAGAGGAGGCATCATAGGCGTGAGGTAACGTCTCTCTTCTCGAGCATGGTGCGGATTGGATGATGCCATTCATTCAATATCTTGCACATGGGACACTTCCTAAAGAAGAAGTTGAGCGTTCTCGGCTTATAAGATGATCCTCTCCTTACAAATTGATCGAGGGTGCCTTATACCACAAATGAGTACTAGGAGTTCTCTCCAAGTGCATTTCTCAAGAAGAGGACAAATACCTTCTTAGAGATATTCATGAAGGAATGTGCGGGGCTCACTCGTCTTTTAGAACGCTAGTGAGCAAGGCCTTCCGATTGGGTTACTATTAGCCAACGGCCTTAGCCGATGCTTGCTCAATCGTGATAACTTGCAAAGCATGCTAGTTTCATGCTCGCAGGGTCCATCAACCAGCTTCCCCCAAAGTCAGAAAGGCTGCAAGTACTTGCTCGTGGCTATCGACACTTTCACTAAGTGGATTGAAATTGAACCCGTGTCAACCATTTCGGCTCGAGCAGCCAGGAAGTTTTTTGTAGTAACGTGGTGACGTGTTTTGGCATTCCCAACCGCTTCATCACGGACAATGGCACTCAATTCACCAGTGAGCTATTTTAGGCCTATTGTGAAGACATCAGGACGAAGGTCTGCTTCACCTCTGTAGTGTATCCGCAGAGTAATGGAGCGACCGAGCGAGCAAATGGACAAATAATCCAAGGAATTAAAAAGAGAGTTTTCAAAACCTCAATCAAGATGGACAAAGTGGGAGGATGAGCTCTTCTATCCTTTGGTCACCAGACTACAAAGAAGTCGAGCTACGGTGAAACCCTTTCGGCTTTCATCTACTGTAGAGGCCATTTTGCTCATTGAAATCATGCCGGGTTCTCCAAGAGTGCACACCGTCGACAACGATCGACCAAGATGGTGAGCGTCTCCTAGACCTCGCCCGAAGCAACACTTAACGAGCTTTGCTACGATCCGCAGCTTACCTCTGAGCTCTTCGTAGGCATGTGGCTAAACCGCCGACTAAGGACCTTGTGTTGGCGATCTCGCCCTATGTCGAATCCAGGATTTGTCAAAAGCTAACAAGCTAATCCCCAGGTGGGAAGGTCCGTTCATAGTCGTCTCAGTAACACGCCCAGGAGCTATTCGCTTTGCGATGGAGGATGGTCGGGTGCTCGCCATCACATGGAACGTTGACCAACTACGTAAGTTCTTTGTCTAGTTTTTCATTACCGCTTGTTCTGCACAAAGATCAACAGGTTTTTTTCTATAAAATTCGGTTCTTTCGCCCCCGTGATTTCTATTCTTTCCAAGATTTTGTGAATGTCCTTAAAGTCCCTACCTGTTGGTAAGCCGACTCAGCTTCGCACAAAGGCACACTCTCCTCCTCACGATCTTGATGATGGGATGTGCGCGTGTGGGCAAGAACATTTGCTTCAATCACATTATTCTAAGGTTTGGCTAGCGTGCATAAGAACGACAAAAGTGCAAAGACCAGCGCTGGACCACTAAACTCGCCACCAGAGGCCTCAGTCTATATAAGCCGATTATGGTTCGCAGTAGTACTTCGCTGCAAGTTTATAATCGTATATAGACACCCTCTCGGATGGTCCAGAGTTTTAGTTTGATTCACGCGTGCCTGGTCGATTGTGAGCATTGTCGAGCAACCACATGTTTTTCCTGTCCTCGTCGAAACCATGCTCACAACTAGGGGCATGGGTCAAGGCTCCCGAGGGATGAAGCCAAGCCACAGATTTCTTTCTCTCGACCTACCCTATGCTTGCAACTCAAAGAAATGGTGTTGGATCGTTAAGGAAAAGTATCGCGATTTTTCTAACTCTCCGTGAATGAGCTCATGCTCATAACTTAAGTGCACGAACCGTTCCTGCTCACGGGGCTTAGTAGGGACGAACCACCGTGTTTTCTTAAAAACGTGGCGCCATGTCTTTGTTCTTACTATTTGAGTATACTATTTTTCATTCTCCTCATTGTGCTTTGTCTATTTGTGTAGGCCATTCATTGGCAATGGGCAAGAAATAATCCGAACAAAACAAGTAAGGGACAAGTTATTTCAAAAAGGCTTTCCTTTATTCATTCAAGTTCATTGCATATTTTACAATGGTGCGCTAAGGGAGTTATGTTCACGAAGCCGCTTATTTGATGGTCGAGAGTTCTTCCCATCGCCTCATCAAGCTCAATCTCGAGCTCGAGGACTCGCTCGTCGGGCTTGGCGCCCTCACGAGCTTCTTAGCGAGCTGCTTCGCTTCTTCTCAGACTTGTTGACCAACTCGGTGGCCTCTCGTGTAGATCCGGGTCGGCTCCTCCACCTTCTCCTCCCGCTGCGCAGATCATTGCCGCTCTTGCTCGAGCTCTGTTTGGGCCGGCTATCTCGAAGATCTCGCTCTCTACACTCCATAGTGAAATCTTCGCTTGACGTCGCATCTCCTTGTTTGAAGCTTTGAGCTCGGCGGCATGCTTGAATTTCGCTATCTTAGCATCTTGCTCGGTGTTGTACTTGGCCACGCCTTAGGAGGTATGGTCGCTTCCTCAAAGTCCACCATGGTCGCGTCTACCACACAGTAAGGCGTAAAGCTTTAGCTCTTGCTCGTGGCAAAAGAAAAAGATTTCTGAAGACAAGTAGCCTTACCCAGCGGAGACGATCATGCAAGTTTTCCTAAAATTGCTTGATGATCTCCTCCGATCAAGGTCACGAGTCCTTCATGCAGTGATATCCGTCGGGAGAACTCATCTTCTCCCCAAGAAGGCATTACGCTCGGGGGCTCCTTATTTTCTCTCCGAGCATGCATTTCGCTCAAGGGCTCCTCATCTTTTGCCTGAGCAAGCGCTTTGCTGAGGGGAGCAGTGCCTTCCTCTTGACCTCGAGCGTTTGTCATGCTCGGTGGATCAAGGGACTGCCCCGCTAGAGTAGGTTCCACCAGGGCAATTTCCTCCTGAGGATGTTCTTCCTCTAGGGCATCAGGGTTCGGCTAGCGAGCTGCCTTCATGCTCGGAGACCGATCCTGGTCTTCATCCATGCTCGGCTCCAATGCCTTGAGCTGCTGGCCTTCTTGGGGAGTTTGTTCCTCCAGGGCATGAGGCTCCACCACCGCAACTTGTTGGTTGTGGGAAGCCTTGACTTTGACATACTCGGACATCACGAGGTCGGCGAGACGGACAAGCTCCTTTTCTACTACAGAGTTCAAGATTTTGTCAGCCATCCCCTCTAAGTCCATAGTCCGTAACGCCCCTATGAGCTATTTCGCCCATGATAGCAGTGTGGGGTTAGCTCGATCATTCGAAACAAAAGAAGAGGGGGAAATGGAAAGAAAGAAACAGTAAAGTTACCTTTGCCAAGCCTCTCGCCATCATCCTCGGTGTCTTTAGCCTCTCTGCGAAGGTCTTGCCCAGTGGAAGCTTGGGCCCCAACCACGAGCTTGGACATCTTTGCAAATGCGTGGTTGGCCCTCGCATCGAGGGTCGATCTCATCTAAGTCGACCTCCTTCAAAGTCCGCCTCGGGCTCTTTGACGCCAGACTCGACCACTCCGGCGCTTCATGACCAAGGCGCCAACTGCTTCCTCTTCCTGCCCTTCTGCCAGAGCTGAAGTTACCCACGCTTAACCTGCCTAGAAGGCGGCGATCTTCCTCCAGCTTGCTCCTTGCGCTGAACCCTCTGCCATCGCTTTTGCTCATTTCGCCATTTCATGAAAGTGCAGATGAGCCATCAAGTCCGGTTTTTCTTAGTGTGCTCTTTCAACCACAATTTCAACTCCTTTGCCTCCACTTTGTTGGCATATTCTAAATGTCATTGGGGGACTCTTGCTCGCGCCTCTTAGAATCTGGGCGAGAGGATGACAAGGGTGGTGGTGCTTGCCACTATGCTGTCGCCTTCTTGCCTTTGGCAATGGGGACGACTTCCCCTTGGTCGCACGTCAGTGGCTTGATCTCGGCCACCGCGGCTACAAGGGCAACCTTCTCCTGGCCAAAGGAGCATGGAATATCAGAGATGCTCATGATGTTTTTCCTCGAGCATAGTTCATGAAGTTACTTACTGCGTCGCCCCGCTCGAGCACATTGCTCAGAACTTGTCACCCGATCTTGAGCTCCTTGCCTTTTGGGATGCCGAACATTTTGGCAACCCGCTTCGACCTAGGCCTTGCTTAGGGCTGCAATTTGACCAACGCAAGCATTAGTACAATTCTAAAAACGAAGTTATTTGTGCGCTTTGGAGACTTACCGAATCAACCTCATGGGTGAGGTCTTGCCACCCCATGATCTCGAAGAAGGATGCTCCTCCTCAATGGAGACACTTTCGGTTTCTAAAGAAGTCCTAAGCGATGTCCCAACCAGCGAGCCCCAAGTTTGTCGTTTATTGATCGTCATAAGCACCCACTCCTCCTCGGCTTGCATGGGGACGGGGGTTTCAACCTCTCGAGCCGCCCGCTCCGTAGTGAAGAGTGCTTCCTCCACCTTCTTCAAGTAGAACCAATGGTCACCAACCCAGAGACCGAGTCCTTGAGTATGAAGCTCGGATACTCATTTGGCCTGCTAGACCAAAGATTTAAATAGATGCAACCAATGGGGAGGTCCCTCCTGTGGAACAAGGAATAAAAGTGGAAAAAAGACTCGCCGTGGGCACAGTACACACGAATCCCTCACAAAGATGCAAGAAAATCGCCAAGATGAGAATGGAGATCTCACACTCGCCCTGGGTGAGTACAGATTCGAGGAACTCACTTTCAGCGTCCCGCACCCATTAATGGAGTAAAGCTCGCAGAAACAATTTCTCCTCCGGTGGGCGCCGAGTCCTCGCCATCGGGGCGCCCACGACTCCTCGTCAAGATAGCCGAGTCCCACGAGCACCAAGCTTCTCCTTGCTAATCTTGCTCGCTTCGAACTTCACCATGGATTCAATGGAGGAGGAGGATGCAAGCGCAGAAAAAGTACGCGACTTGAGAATTTCTAAGGGCTCAGGTGCGAAATGTAGGTGAAGAGTTTCTCGCCGCCGCTGCCGCCCTATTTAAAGAGGCAGAGAAGCCAAATAGACACGATCGTATGAAACCTAAAACCGCTCCCGCCTGTTCGCGAACCAGCGTGTGGAGGTGCAACTTCAAACCGCAAATAGCAAAGGCGCGGTTCCCAAAAACTATCCAAACCACTATCGCGAGGCTTCATAAAGAAGGAACCGACATGACCCTTTGATCCTCTCTTGCCTGAGCTTCTCTTGGTCGGACGTCGAGATAGTAGCTCGGCTCCTATCAACCATGCTCGTCTACGAGCGGGAATTGCTCGGATACTACAAAGAGTACTTGATACAAGATTCCAATCCTCTGCTGAGTCTGTAGACTCAAGAGAAAGTCCCCGCTAAGTAGTTTCCACTTGAGCCTTGGGAGCTAGCTATCGGGATTGGATAATTCCATAAAGATCAAGCTTCCTGCGCGCGGTTTTGGCCGACTATGCATGCCCTTGGATGGTGTCACCAAGGAGGATCTTTGGATAATCTAGCGATGGGTACTCCCAAATGAGTAGGTCCGGTCCTCATCCCTGAGCACCCAAGCTCGCCTACGAACACCTAAGCTTGTCCCCATGCATGCAAGCTCTGAACACGCAAGGATCTCGGTCGAGCCGAGGAAATCCTTGAGCATGGTCAGAAATCGTGTTCACCCCATTAACGCTTATGTGGCGATAATTCCGCCACGATCTAGGGCCGTTATGCTCACAACGGAATGTGGCGAGCATCAAGGCTGCAGCTATTCTGAACTGCGATTAATGAAGAGTTCACACATTATTCAATTGCAGCTTATAGTATCTTGTAAGCTATGAGAACCCCCAGAGATCGGAAATGGGGACACACGAACGGAAGAGAACAACGATAGAAAGCGAGAACAACACACGAGAGATACACGAGCCTTCAGAAGAGCTTCAAGTAATAGTGAAATCACTAGAGTAGGGTTATTATCTCCGTTGTGAGAGGCCCAACCAAGATAAACCCTTGTGTCCATTTTTCGAGTATCATATCTTAAGAGCATTCTCCGAGACGCAAAACCCTTCACCAAAAGGGGCCGTGTTGATCCCCCATTCAACAAGTAAGCTCTACGGAGATCTGCTTCCCAAACATCGATAGTTTCTTTTGCCAATACAAAATAATCTAGAGCATTATTCTTGTTTAAGCTTGCATAATTACTTATATGCACTTGTGAACCACTATAAGTCTTGTTGAGTACAAAAGTACTCAAACTTGCTATAATCATTGTTTCGAAGACGAAGCCTGACATGCCGATGATTCTTATTTTCGGGTAGGCCATGGGGATTTCGACAATGATTTCTTCTAGGGTTCGCCTTATCAGATGCCCGTGGGTTGGATGAGCATTCCACGAGGATTTTTGGTTCTTTAAGTCTATTTCCGTTGTACAGTATTATACCATGTAAAGAACTCAGATAATTAACTTTCATTTCGTGGTTATAATATATTTTGTGTATGGATATGATAGTGGTTAACGACCACCATTTTCACATAAATGCTAAAATGGAAATCTAATGTGCTGCGCAAAGATTAGTCCTCGGATCAAGAGCTAGCACGTACATTTACAACAATTGGAATCACAACCATACTTTATATTAATTAAGCGGAAACTAATAAACACGTATATCTTACAACTCAAAGTATATAGCAAAGAAAAGAAGCAAAGCCTTGTAGTGTACCCATCCGACCAAGAAGTAACCGACTGAGCATAAATCCCTAGAAAAGATCACTTCAAAGGAGAACCAAGCAACTCGCGATTTAAATAAAACTTCAAGCTTCGCTAGCTTTACACCTAAAAACAACGAATAAGCAAGGGTGAGTACTTTCATACTCCGCAAGACTTAAGGTGGTATTTGCAAATGCATAAATGCAAGTTAAGTCAAAGGAGGCTACTACAGTTAATTTGCATAAAGCTTAATTTGAATTTGTAAATCAAGTTGTTTTCAAACTAAATATGTAAGAGCAAGATTGATTGATAACAAATAAGTAAAGCATAAATAACACTCACGATCCTCCATGACGTGAGCTTACAAATCATCCAATCTCGAATCCATCAATGTCGGCCCTTTGACATGAAGCAACAGCTTGCAAAACAAATGAAACCAACCCTTTTGAAAATAATAAAACATCTAACTCGCATCGAGTTAGCTAAGACACCCATGACCGCAGTACGGCTAATCGATTAGATTTAAACTCGCAGAGGTGTACAATCTGCACCCACAAGACATGACCTTTTTTTTTTGCCACACGCTTCACACCCCAACGTAAGCGTGTTGGCGTAATGTTCATGAAGAAAGCCTTTACATTACAGGTTAACTTCACACCACCGGACGTTGATCCATACTATGGCAAGAGAATCCAGAGCATAGAAATGATGGAACTCTCCCACAAGACAAACAGACACCGTTGCATTGAAAGTAGAAACCTCGCAAGGCACCTAGAAAGGAATGCTGTGCTAGCTCTCACCTACCATAAATGCAAAGTTAAACCAGGTAACTTAATCGGTTTAAGGCTGCCCCATCCCAACACTTGTGGTTTGTACGGGTTTTCTTGGATCATACAACACGATGTTCGGTCCTTAATCCGACACGTGCAATACTTCACCCTACACTACGTGCAATTCCTTTTCGCACATCCGCTATTGCTAATAATCGCATGCATCAAAACCATAGTTTTGTTTTGGGGTTTTAATCAAAATGCCGAGAATCAACAATGCCATTTCCAATGTTTTCAGGAAACAATTTTGATCTGATCATTTACCTCGATGATTCTAAAGCATGGCTAAGCATGAATAATATGAACGCATATACCCATGATGACATTAAGTAATGCCTATCCTTAATCTAGGGTTATCAAGGTTCACATGTCCATAATTATCAAAGAAGGTTAATGAGACAACGGTATAAATATCGGCACCACAAAATAGCTTAATTTACGTAAAGTAAACGCATGCATAAATTGGTTTAGTAAAACAAAGGAAATTAAATACTGGGATCAATATGATCAAAGGGGTGCTTGCCTTGCTTATTTGTCGTCTAAGACAAAGTCGTAGTTGCAGCTGTCGGTGTTGACGGCGGAGTTAGTAACATCGAGTTCTATACGTCGATCAACGGAAAATACAACAAATAAAAGACTTCATTAAGGGCAAAAAGAAAGTAGATAGTAAGAACAAATAAGACTCTTCATAAGAAATGGGTTGCTTTTTATGAATTTATTAATCTTATTTTACTTAATTCAAGATGCAAAATTGGTTGGATTAATAGAATTAATCATCGGTTACAAGTTTCTTGAACTTTACTATTTATAATATACGCTTCTCAAATCTTATTACTTATGGGTTTTGCTCTATTAGGATTCAGATTCAAAGCAAGACGAAATAAGAATATTTTTCTAGATTACTGCATATTGTATCCTAAAGATCATTTCTAGGCTATTCTTTACAAGATTCAGATTTAGACGAGCTACTTTGCGAGTTGATGAAAGGCTTAAATGATTACAATTTGTTCATGAATAAACAGAGTTGGATCTTTGATCGATATTGTACAGAATAAGCTTTACGCAAGTCAAATTTATTGATTTAGGCTACTGGTCTTATTTACAAGATATTTGAGAAGGTTCTGGTGATACAAATATCTTAATCATTGATTTCTCATTTATACCTAAAGTTTATTCATCCATATTACGGTCTAAAGTAATGTGATTACTTAGGGTTATTAAGCTATCAAGATTAATACACAATACATAATGAAATGAGATTATCTTTTCATAATAGGGTAGTTTATACTTTGGAAAGCACTACTGGGCTAATTTCATAAGTTTTAGGATTTAGACGAGACATTATATTCATCGTTGAAACAGCTTATATAGCATTATAAAGTTTACGAAATCGGAATCGGCAAGAACATGAAGCGAATGATTAACTCTTAAGGGTTTTGAACTAACTAGATTTAATGGAAAGCAAGTTATAAATAAGATGTTTTTCTAGAATATGGTAGCATGAACTTTATACAGTGATTCTAAACTAGTTTTAGTGATTTTAGCATTTAGACGAGTTATTTTATCTGTTTTTGAAATAGTCTAAATGATCACAAAGGTAACGCTAAATCGGATCGAGTTTCACTTTAAGTTTGTAGACACACTAAACATGATCCTTTATTCATTTTTCAGGCATTGGCATAGTAAAATCCTAGGAATATTTTAAAGTTGGTTTTGCATTATTTCGCTTTTAACTGCAATAGGTTATCTATTTACTTATTGTTATAATTAACATTTCCCTTCATTAAAAGAATGCAAATTAAATCTTAGCTTAAATATTTTTACATACATGGATCCTTACTGTTTTTAGGAACTTAATGCAAATTACATTATCATTTTGTGAGCCATTATTCTATTATTTTGTTAATGGCCATAACAGGGTTCATTAATGATCATAAAGCAAGTAATTTAAACATGGTTCACAATTTGAATATTTTTGCACATTTGAGCATCTCAAGGTTAGATCCACATATACGAATTTATTTTTTCATTTTATAGCTCATGGTGTATAGCTTTTATTTTTTATATTTTATAGTCCATAATAGGGTCATTAGAAGATTTAAATTCCTAAAATTCATCCGTAGCTCAAAAATTAAATATTTTTGTATATTCGAGAATGTTACTTGATTTTATATGATTATAGAAATTTGTTCCAATGAAATTTAATTAAATTTGCGTAAGATATTGAAGTTTAATTAACAATCGGTTTGGGAATTCATTGAAAATGCAAAATACGCTTAAAGGAGAAGGCGCTTTTCACCCTTTGAACTGGAGAAGCTGAACTGGCTGACAGAAGGGCCCACGACGTTAGTGAGGGAAGGCAGGGGAGCATCTAGGCACGGCGCGGCGGTCTTCCTTGAAGCTCCCATGATCGCGAGCACACAGAAGCGAGAGCTCAGAAACCGCACCGAGCCGGAACCAATTCGCCGAGGCGATCTGCAAAGTTGGCGCTGTAGGAGTATATGGACCGGTATTCTGCATGGCAGTCGTAAGAACCGCCGAGAGGATGGGCCAAGCCGACTACATGAAGATGGGTATTACCCAAAAGGCAAAGCCGCCATGTGCAACAAGGAAACCCCGAGGATGGAAACCAACCTCGCTTAGGGAGGATACAATTGTATCCTAACCACTATCACGCTTAACGGATAAGGAAGGAGATACAATCTCCACCTTGTAACCGATTAGGACTCTCCTTTGTAACCGTGATCCTCTACTATATAAAGGGGGTAAGGTAGCGCCGAGGGAGGAAGATAATCTCATTTGCATTAGCTTGCCACATATAATTCTAGAGCACAGACTAGGGTATTATCTCCATCGCGGAGCCCGAACTCAGATACATCCGGTTTTTGTGCTACCATCAAGTTTGGATCCAGCCTAGCCCCTTTTATTATTAGCCATTGAATAAACGTCGATAGTTGGCGCCGCGGTAGGGGCTGCGCTAAGATCAATCTCAAGAAGCTTGATGGCAATCTTCAACGAAGTTTGGCTTTTTGGGCGGCCGAGCCTCACCGCTTTTAGGTTTTGTGTCTATTGCTTTGTCTCGCGGTCAAGAGAATCAACGAGTTCATTGGCTTTTTGGCGCGGGCCGAGGCTTGGCCGCTTTTGTTAATGCACCGAGTTAATCTTGGCGACAAAGAAAAAAGCAACGCTACGGCCGAATCGCTGGACTTGAAAAGTCTTCTAGCGCTTGATTTTCTTCTTCACGCTCGCTATTTCTCAAGGCGGCAAGATACGGTGTTCCCGGTGAGAGACCTCTGGCGTGAGCGCTTGAGCGACTATCGCCGGGACAATGGCCGCATGTATGCATGCTGCCGTGGCACTTGCTCTCTTGACAACTTCTAGTTGCCAAGGAACTTCAGAGCGTCTTTCTTTTTCTTGCATGCATGGCGCAAGGAAAAACTTAGGAGCCCGTAGCAAGAACCTTCGCCACAAGAAACACATCACGCACTAGAAAAAGAAGATTGGTGGTCGTGCATACATATACCGTGAAGCGGCGACTAGATAATTTCCTTCTTGAGCTCGAAGTTCTTGTGACCAGATTGTTTTTTCCCTACGCCGAGAGCTTCTCTGTGGCGTGAAGAAAATCAAGGAGTGCATGCATGCAGGCACTTTCCAAACCGACTAGAAGACGCGGCGGCTAGATTGGTTTTAGTCGGCGCTTGAGGTCACGCTTGTGTTTTGTTCCTTGCGCCTAATCATCTTTGGCAAAGATAGCTCCTTGCGGCTGGTTTTTCTTGCGCTGGTGGTTGGTGCTACGAAAAAGTCACAACCGCTTGCATGCGGATGTAAGGTTTCGCGACCGAAGACTTGTGCACGCATGGTGAATAGAAAATTCGAGTGTATGCATATATTCATTGCCGCAAGTTCTAGCGCCCGCTTTTCTTCCGCAGATTGGAAGCATCCCGTGAACACACCTCGACGCGGTTGAAAGGAGTTAGTGGTGCTAACTTGATCAAGAAGATGTTCGGAGGCCGCCGACTACCAGAAAGGAGATGTTCGTATCGAGATCCGCCAACGCCGCGCTTCGAAGCGCCACTTTTCGCACGACGCCAGAGCTAACGCCACGCTTCGAAGCGCCACTTTTCGGACGGCCACGAAGCCACGCCGCGCCCGAAGCGCCACCAAAGATACCACGAAGCCACGCCGCGCTTCGAGCGCCACTTTTTCGCACGCCACGAGCTAACGCCGCGCTTCGAAGGCCACTTTTCGCACGGGCAGAGCTAACGCCGCGCTTCGAGCGCCACTTTTCGCACGGCCGGAGCTAACGCCAGCGCTTCGAAAAGCCACCTTTTCGCACGGCCAGAGTCACGCCGCGCCGAAGCGCCACTCTTCGCACGCCATGAGCTAACGCCGCACTCGAAGCGCCACCTTCGGCACGGCGAGAGCTAACGCCGCGCTTCGAAGTGCTACTTTTCGCACGGCCACGAAGTCACGCCGCGCTTCGAAGCGCCACCTTCGGCAGACGCTATGAGCTAACGCTCGCACTCTCGAAGCGCCACTTTTCGCATGGCCACGAGCCACGCCATACTTCGAAGCGCCACCTTCGCAGACGACCACGAGCCACGCCGCTTCGAAGCGCCACTTTCGGCGGCCACGAGCCACGCTGCGCCGAAGCGCCACCTTCGACACGGCCACGAGCCACACTGCGCCCGTGTGCCACATTCGCACGACCACGAGCCATGCTGCGCGCACGAGCAAGGACGGCACGATCGTCAAGAATATATGGAGCATAAAGCAGCTAAGTCGCTTTTTACTCAATTATGTCATTATGAATAAAATTGTTGGCTTTCTTCACTTGCTACTTAGTTAATTCACAACTAAGCAGTAAGTCGGGGGCTACACCTAATAGTGTGCGCATGCGCACATCTTTTTCTTAACGATTGCAAATTATTCCGAGTGCGTTAATTCCGAGTTGTGAAGCTCTGACCCCATGAACGGCGAACTTTAGTCACCCAAAGTGCGTGCTTGGGAAAAAGATCCATGAGCCGACTCCCGACGCTCGGGGGCTAGACTAGTCGGGCAGAGTGCTTAAACAAAAAAGAGTCAAAACCACTCGGATGAATTCAAAATCAATAAGGAAAAGGAGTAAAAAACTCTAAAATTATATATAAACCAGTTGGACATCACATCCGAGTGAGTTGTTTTTACACGGCCTAAGTTCTGCATATACATGATTTCAGAACTACTAAATTTGAATGCGATGTGTGTGGGCCAACGCTTCAACAATGACATCAGCAACTTCAATGATGAATGAGATGGCGCTGAATTTCGCCTTGAGCGGGAAAAGCGTTTTGACTTCTGCGTATCGTTTGTATACATCGTGGAGCTCTATTGAGTCCTTCACGATCTCTTTGCCTACAATGGGCACTCTTCGCTAGGAAGAAAACCAAAAAAAACTACATCGAGAATCGAAGCACTTTACAGTAAAGCATGGCTCGCTTGGATTTGTGACCAGGAAGGCGGCAACTTGATCGCAAAGCACTCGGGGGCTACTGTGGAGTATATGGACCCCAGGTATCTGCATGGCAGGCCGTAAGAACCGCTTGAGAGGGGATGGGCCAAGCCGACTATATGAGGATGGGTATTACCCAGGAGGCAGGCCGCCATGTGCAACAAGGAAACCCTGAAGATGGAAACCAACCCTGCTTAGGGAGGATACAATTGTATCCTAACCGCTATCATGTTTAACGGATAAGGAAGGAGATACAATCTCCACCTTGTAACCGATTAGGACTCTCCTTTGTAACCGCATCCCTCTACTATATAAAGGGGGTAAGGTAGCGTCAGGGGGGAGGAAGATAATCTCATTTGCAATAGCTAGCCACATATAATTCCAGAGCACAGAACTAGGGTATTATCTCCATCGCATGAGCCCAACTCAGATACATCCGGTGTTCTTGTGCTACCATCAAGTTTGGATTCGGCGCCTAGCCCCTTTTATTATTATTGTTTCGGAATAAACGTTTACGCTAGCCCCGAGCTTCAGCGACGACGGTAATGGCGGTTCGGCCAGGAGTAAAACTGCAGCATGAGGGATCGAATGGGTAACTGATTGAGCAATTAGGGACCTCAAGGACTCCATTTTGACACTTAACTCAGCCGGATACTCAATGGAGCAGCCTGCCACCGGCGACCGGCCTTGGAGAAGAAGCCTCCATGGTGGCGGCCTGACTTTGCATGGAAGAAGAAGAAGATTTTTGAGGGCTTTTGACTCTCTCAGTTTGGTGACGCTATGGCTTGAATGAATTCGGGTTTGGATGTTTGTGTCGCAAGAATTGCGAGCGGCTTTGAGTTTCAGAGCTTCTGTTCATGGCGGAATTGGGGTGAGCTCCATGCGTTTTGGCTGGAAGAGAACAAGGGAAAGTAGAGGGCAAGGAGGGAGAGTGAAAACACGACTCAAGTGACCTCCAGACGCAATTTATAGCGGCGGGATTGGTTGAACTTGGTCCGATTGCGCTTAGCCTCGGATGGAAGCTTCACCGAATCATGACAAGGGGAAACAATGGTTGTCTTGGCATGGATCGCAGAGGCGAAGCCACGTGGAAGAGAAGAATCCAGACTAATGCTTCGGTGGCTAGGGCTGGGCGGACCAAGCGCTGGCGATGCGACCAATCGGCGAGGCAAATCAACGAAGTGAGCTCGGCTGATGCATTGAATCGAGAGGCTTCTCCCGGTCGGACGAACAGGGGAGAAGAAGGAGCTAACGAACGGGGACAGCCAGTCAGTGAGACAACAAGATTGGAGACACAGCTACAGTGGCGACTAGATAATGGCTGGCACTCTTTGTACATGTATCCGATTGTTTTGATCACGAGTTCAATTTGTTTAAAAGTAGTTTTATCTCTTTTGAAATTTTCTAGAAATTTTTATGTAGAGAGATTAAGGTATGTAGTTTCCATTTTCTTTATTTTCACTCAATTCACTACTTTGGTTTTCATACAAGAATTCCTTAAAGTTAGCTAGTTTTCAAAATGTTTTTGAATTTTTCCTTGAGATCAATTGAAGTCTATTATTTTTGAAATTTTGTTTTTCAGATGTATTTGATCTAAGAATTCTTCTGTAAAATTTTTAGGTCAAAATGTTGCTCCATTATTTTATAAAAATTCTGACATAGCAATTTCCAAATTTTCATAGTTTCTGTTTTTAAATTCTAAAAAGTCCTAAATCACATTATTTATTTATAATATTTTTACCAGAGATAGATATTGTATTGATATGTTCATGATAATTTTTATAGCTCTATTTGTGACTCCAAAATATTTTATAAATTCTGACAATGCATTGTTTTGATTTAAAAGTTGTCTTTTCATTTTATCTCTTCATTTCTTTATGCATAAAATTTCAATTTCTGACTAAAATGATTTAATTGAATGATCAGGGTTCTCATGGTAATTTTCTAAATTTTTACTTTTTACATTTTTGCCTTTTTCTCTTTTTCATTCTTTTATTTACCTTTTGTTTGATTTTTCTTGCAACACAAAAATCCAAGTAAAACCAAGAACATCAAGAAAATTCTAAAAAATATTCACATCAAAATTTAAATATTATATTTTACTGTTCTCTAACTTTTGGGCTATCACAGTGGTGTTGTAAACGTGTGAGTACTAGCCACCGATCATGGGACTAGTACAGTAATCACATGGAGATTTCCGTTCTTTTGGACGGGGTCTCACAATGAAGGATCTCAGGACACTTCACCATTTTTTTGGCATTTCGTAGTAGTTGAGTTGCGAAGGCTTGTTCTCTCTCAAATGACAAAGATACATCGGATTTCCTAGAGCGTGCTGGCATGTTAGACTGCATGCAAGCCCTACAGCACACCGGTTGATACTCATCCTAAAGTGTCTAGATCTGCTGGGACCCTAGTTAGCGATGCCACTCAATATCGCAGCATCACAGGTGCCCTATAGTATCTCACCTTCACATGGCTGGATATTGCCTATGCCGTCTATCTAGTCTGCCTTCATATGCATGACCCCCAATAGCCTCACCTCACAGTAGTTAAGCGCATCCTTCGATACTTACGTGGCACCATCAACTATGGGCTCCATCTTCATTGATCTCTAACAGTGGACCTGGTCGTATATTCTGATGCAGACTGGGCAGAGGCTTGCTAGCTTCGTCAGTTACTACATGAGCTTCGAAGCCCTCTCCACAGAGCTACTATCTTCTACTGTGATAATGTGTGTTGTCTACTTGTCAATGAATCCGGTGCAACATCAGCGCACCAAACACGTCGAGATAAAACCTTCACTTCATCTACGAGCGCGTGGCTCTAGGCAATGTTTGAGTTCTCCATGTTACAATGACCTCTCAGTACGTCGACATCTTCACCAAAGGGCTGCCTACGTCCATCTTCACTGAGTTTCGGTCCTGACTGAATGTTTGTCTTGCCGGTGTTTCAACTGCAGGGTCATGTTAGACGGAGATCGAATCAGGCCATTAGCTCTCTCCTATGCATGCATGCATGGTGTGCATAGCTCCGGTCCTACGTGACCAAGTTCGATACCGCTAGGATCACACGTGATCACGCGTTAGAACTAATCTCGGTGAGATATTCCTCACCTTTATCCTGTTTCCATAAATCATCCGAGGTGGTTATCTCAGTCTTGAGATATAAATATGTAACGTGTGTTTCCTAATCAAATGTTCATTCGCGTGATATTCGCTCCCACATATTGAGTTGCATGCACAAATCAATTCACCCAAAAACTTAAACTGATGAGAAAAGGTGGGCATTTCACTTATACTTCAATCATGTGTAGGCTCCCTCGAGCCTAAGACGTGAAATAGTTGGGCTAATTCATTCGCGTGATATTCCCTCCCACATATTGAGTTGCATGCACTAGTCAATTCATCCAAAAGCTTAAACTGATGAGAAAAGGTGGGCAATTTGCCCATACTTCAACACTCCCCCTCACGTGTAGGCTCCCTCAGGCCTAAGACGTGAAATAGAAGTGGGCTGCAATTATTTTTTTAATTACACCAACCAGGTCTTGAACTCAAGATCTCTTGGCTCTGATACCATATTAAGTTGCATGCACCAGCCATTCACCCAAAAGCTTAAGTTGATGAGGAAAGATGGACAATTCACTTATACTTCAACAAGTATCTTGATTGTTGTGGCGAGGTACAACTGGCCAACCCAAGTCATAGTGCCATTAAATCAGAAGTGTACAACTAGAAGGGTCAGGGTTGGAGATTTCAAATGCCAGAGTAGTGATAAACATTCTGGGTTCTCAACGAATGTTGAGTTCGCTATGGGTAAAGTGATACAAAACCTGCACAGGGTATAAAATCATGAATTCATGCCTATCTCTTGGATTGGAGGCTACGGAAGTTAATTCTGCCTCGTATATGAGTGATAGTAGAAATTTTATAAATAAAAATCGAAACAAGATTTCCTTAATAAAACCTATTTTCAGTATTTGGTTTTGAGGAATGGTTTGGTGATATGGAACCGGTATTGGTTCCAGGTGATAAAGCTCATAAATGCATAATTCTTACTAATGCTTGCTGAGCACACCTTTGTACTCACTCTTGCCTTCTCCTCTTTTCTTAGACTGATTGCTATGGATGTGTAGCGACCCCCATTTTTACGTAAATGCAAAAATGGAAATCTCATGTGCACACAAAGACTAGTCCTCGGATCAAGAGCTAGTACGCACATTTACAACAATTGATATCACATCCATACTCTTTATTACAAATAATAATGGTAATTTATACAATAGAATCTTACAATTCGTGAGTAATGCAAAGAGAAGAATTAAAGTCTTGTAGTGTGCCCATACAATCCTCGAACAACTCGACAAGGTATAATCCTAGAAAATCTCAAGTAACATTCCCGAATCTGCGTCTTAATAATTTCATCGAGCTATTCGATTCTTCACCCTAAAAACAACATATAAGCAAGGGTGAGTACTTGCATACTCAAAGAAGACTTTTTCAAATCCTATAATACATGCAAAGCCATTTCAAAGGAAAGGCTTTAATGGTTAATTTGCAGAAAGCTAGTTTACAAAAGAATTTACTGAATTGTAGAACATAAACGGAATTTAAATAAAAGCAGTTTAATATATATGTATAAAACAATAAATTTCACCAACCTCAGTTCCTTTGATCATCTCCATGAATCAATCATTAACAACACATATCAATCCGAAATAATTCCTTTCCAACAAGGATATCCAATCCAAATTATGATGCTTGATAGCATATATATCAGAATCCACATTTTGTAAAATAAAACAGCTAACTAATGCAGGCGCACCAAGTGTCCCATGACCGTGGGAATAGCTTTTCGAAAAGATTTACACTCTGCAGAGGTGTACAGCTTTACCCACAAGACATGACTTAACTCTTTGTGCAAGCTATTAGCACACTTCCTTTGGTATGCCGCAGAGAGTCATGACATAACCGTTACATTACTTAATCCTAGCTTTGCACCAGCATGGTGACGATATGCTATGGTGGTGAAAGATATTTGTACAGTCACTGTACGTGAAATAGTAAGGTGCTTGTACATTCGCTGTACGTGAAATAGTGAACCCATAGCATGGCGCACACCTACGAGCAACCAGTCACTGAAGAAGCTCGTAATACTCCAGCCTACCAATGTGCAAAGTCAGTTTTAAGTAACTTAATAGGTTAAGACTGTCCCACACCAGCACTTGTGGTTGTACGGAAAGACTTGGATATAACGTACAATTAGTTCGGTCCTTAATCCGATACGAGCAATAATCTCCCCCTAATCTACGTGCAAATCCATACACACCAGGCTATTGCCAATAATTGCCCGCATCAATATTATAATTTTATTTTCATTTTTATTTAAAATAACCAAAAATTACTATCATGTCTCAACATGTCTAAGAATCATCATCATGCCTTAGCATATCCAAATATTATTTGATCAATGTCTCAATTCAATGTATACTAAGTCTAAAGCATGGCTAAGCAAGATTATTAAACATCGTGTATACCCAGATTGACATTATATATTGTCTAACCATGATTCTAAGGTATCAAGGTTCACAAATTCATTTATATCAAAGAGGTTTCAGGAATTAACAGGTATAACTACCATTACCCACAATATAGCAGAGTTTAACGAATATACGCATGCAATCAAAACATTTAATGAAAACATTTATAAAACTGGGATCAACATGGTCAAAGGGGGTGCTTGCCTTGCTTAATTGCTGTTTACGATGAAATCAGAGTTGCATCGACGCTGTCGATGATTTAGATTAATAATATCGGTTCTACACGCCGCAAACGAAGAACATAACAAATGACAAATAACAAGTTTCAATAGGGACAAAAAGAAATCGATGGAAATCTAAATATAAATAAATCATAGAAAATATGCATGATTTAAGGTTAGGTTCTTATGATTTTATGTATTCGGATCTTAATTAATTTTATATAGTTAGTAATGATACTGCTTATGATATTATGTATTCATGTTAGTTTATCATACATATTTCTTTAACAACTTTTGAAAATTGTTTCATGAATTGTATTTATTTATTCTATAATTTTAGAATACTATAATCTGGTGTTTATTATTTATAATTTTAGATTCATAAAATCAAATTTGCTTAAATAAATTTTGGGCTATTTTCTTGCTTTTATATAATAACACAAATATTGCCTATAGTGAACCCTAACTATTTGTGCTTATTCGTGTTCCTAATATCATAAGGATTCTAACAAAATTTATTTTATTTAATTTGAAGTTTATTTGCAAAAGTTCCATGTATAACATATTTCAAACACTTTCTTTGAATTTGAATTGAAAATTTAACCGTAGTTCAATTTTAAAATATTTTTACATATTCTCGAATCTACATAATTTAGATGAATTTAGGAATTTATTTCATTTCATTTTGACTATTATTTCAAAAGTTATAAGTAAATGAATATATTCGGTTGATAAATGCCGGAAAATAAAAAATTGTCAAAGGAAAATGCATTTTCTCACCGAGAATACGCTTTTCTGCTTTTTGGGTCGATCAAATTAAGGGTCGACTACCGGGCCCTCAGATGGCAATGATGATAATGAGCTCGTGGCGGCCGACAATAGGGTCGGCCGGCAAGGGCTTGAGAGCGCGAGATCGACGGACGGGGTCTGACAAAGAATGACCCGAGCAGAGGGCACGGTGGTGAAGTCGCCAACAAGTGAGGAGCAATGAGAGATGGAATCGGTACCGGCATGAGCTTCAGCGCATGATTGTGCACCCAGAGGAGGTACTACGGTGGTCGGAGATGGCCGGGAGGTAGGTTGCCATCGTGGTCCTGTGGCGACGTCCATGGCCGAGCGGTGGAGTGGTGAAGCCAAGGCTTCACAAGCTTCATTTTCACCATGGTAAGCATCAGTGTGGTCCAAGGGTTCTGTTTTTGCACTTAATTAGAAGGAAGAGTATGCGGGAGAGGGGTTTCACTGTGCGCATCCATGGCGGAAAGGAGGAACATGGCTACGTGGCTCGTCGGAGAAGAAGAGTTGAAATTGGTGCCTGGGATTGGTTCTATGGATCACCAGGAAGCTCCAGCTCTACTAATTCGGCTTGATTTGAAGTGTGAGGTGCAGAAGAAGAGTTTTCCTTCGCGCTTTTACCGACTTGAAGAAGAAGACCGGAGCATGCTCGCACGGGAAAGGTTCAGAGGTGAGTGGTAATGGCTCGTGTTGATCTCTAGAGACTGGTCAAGCTAGGTTTTATGGCTGAGCCAAGGCGGTTCAACAGAGGGTATTTGTCTGTGAGTGTGAGACCCCAATTTAGCATCCGGAATATCCTGTGTATTTCTGTACTAGTCCTAGATTAGTTGCTAGTACACACAGTGAAGCAGTGATATTCATAACCAGAACAGAACGAAGTAATAGCATAAATATAAAGTACCAGCCACATGGCTATTTATTACATCACCTGGTCACATGACCATAATTCAAGGCAATGGAAATACATAACAAAGAGGTAAAACCCAAAAGACACCACAGGCGACGACTAGGAGCGCATGCTTAGTTATCTCCGGCGATCTCCAACGAACTCCTGTAGAACTCTAGTCTTCAATCGATCCCGTAATTCTCTCGATGACAAAATTTTGTGTAGCATGTGAGTACAAACGCATTCGCAAGTCCGGGAAAATACAACATGTAGGGCTTTCCTAGGAAAGACTTAATAGGTTCTTTTGCATAAAGCCAAATTTCATCAAACTATACTTAATAATAATTTTCACAATGCACATTTTAAACAATTAATTAACAATTGAATTATTTAATATTCTAGTGAAGGTTCCATCCACCATCACTAGTATAAAGGCTCTATCCGCCACATATAAAAGATTAAGGTAAACCAACTCATGACTCCATCCGTCATGATCAAAACAGGTTCCATCTACCTGATTGGCTCAATCCGCCAAATAAACATTCGAGAGTTCCAGCCACTCCCAAATCCCAAAACAAAACATCAATTATTTTTAAAACCAAAACCAAGCCTACCAGTATGAAAGCATTCTTCGCTTTGCCTTTGACCGTAGGCACGGCTATTCGAATAGTTTTAACTCTGCAGAGGCATACAGCTTTACCCACAAGACATGATCATCTCTTTAATGCCAAGCGCTATGAACACACTTCCTTTGGTGTAACGGCAGAGAGATCATGACAAGGCCTTTACAATGTATACGCCTAACCCGACTCATCCACTGAGGTTTCACCGCTATTAGGGTTCCATCCGCCCAGTATAGAAGCCCCCTCTTGCGCCGTGTGGGAAAATACGACCTGCCTCCATCCGGCACCCACATTCCACCATCCGTGAGTCTAAGTTAGGTTTCTACAAATTATTCACCAGTCGAGCCCATTTGACATGTGGTTGCACGGTAATGCTTAGAATGGGCAATATAAGCGCCGGTCCTTAAATTGATTAGGGCGGCTTTCACAAACCGTAACCAAGGCTCCATCCGCACCCGCCGACAAACCATTCCACCCCAATCTAAACCATTTTTATTTTATTTTTATTTTGCAAACACAGCAACAATCTTTTTGCTACAATTTCAATAAAACATATTTCAACAACATTTTCAAAGCAACCCATCCATAGGTATTTTAACCAATTCCGCAACTAAGCTCATCCAACGCACTAAACAAAATATATCACAACCTAATATGATCATGATATATCACAGCAACCTAGGGTTACAAATGAACATGGATTTCAACATCAAGGTGGTATTATCAATTCGGATTAACTACCAACCTATATTTAACATCATCTTTATATAAATAGCAATGCATGTTGTAAAACTTTTTGTAAAACATTTGCAAACCATAGGATCAATAAAGGCCAAGGAGACTTGCCTTCAGCCATACCGAGGCGCAAGTCTTGAGGGTCAACGATGGCGTCGACGGATCCGACAAACTCTTCGGCTACGCGCAAAACGACGCACAAAAAGAATAAAATAAATTTAACTGAAACTAAAAATTATAATAAAAATACTGACAGATAGAGAATGAATTTAGATAAATTTAGCAATTGGAATCACTCGATTCGGAGTTACGATGGAGGAGAAACAATTGTTTGAATTCTCAAAATCCTGAAAATTGAAAACCGAGGAATATTCGCTTGGAATCTTTTTCTTTTTCACCAATTTCTGATTTTCTTGTGTCTCTTGCAAGCGGGTCCCACTGTCCATTGACTAGGCTTTTCTTCTTAAAGAGCTCAGCACAGAGGAAGTCCAGAAAATGCCATGGCCATGGGGGGCAAGCAAAGGAGGAGCCGCCAAGGAAGAAAGGACTCGGCGGGGGAAGCTCGCCGAGGGGGCTCACCAGTGGAGCTCACGGGAGGGTGGCAATGCCTGCATGGCGCTGGCAAGGAGGCGCGCGCCAGAGTGCACGACCACAGGTGGGCGCGACGATGGCGGCGGGAGGCGACCTACGAGGGCGGCGGGTCATGGCGAAGCTGCCAAGCTCATGAGCATGGTGGCCAACAAGTAGAAGGTCCTAAACAGCAGCGATAATGCGAGATCAAGCGACGTCCAAAATGAGCCTAAGCGGCACGACGGCTAAAAACACCAAATCAAAATATTTTCAAAACTAAGGTGAGCAACCGGATAGCTAGCATCGAGGGGAGTCTACTGTGCAAGGAATTGAATTGGTTCGCACTAATCTAAGAAATCGATTTACGAACGGAGCGATCGGCGACGATGAACAAACTCGAAATCCGGGGTCAAACTGCAACAAAAATCAAATCCGATTGGTTGGTTGTGATTACGGAGGCAAAAAGCACAAAGTGACGCGGTTGGTTTGTCTAAAAACTCACCGGAGTAAGAGATGGCTCACCGATGTCTTTGGAGAACGTTGTACGTCGGTTTTTGCACTATTCCAGAGAGATGGTGTAGAGAGGTTGTAAGGGGAAGTGAGAACGGGGTAGAGGGCACCGGAATGAAGATGTGAGAGGTGGTAGAACGCAGTTTTGAGTTGAAACGGACAAGTTATTGAGGTTTTAGTGCAAAATGGTTTCTAGTCAATTAATCAAATTCTGGTGGGTTAAAAGATGAATGGTCATGGAAAATGGGTTCTCCTCGTCTCCTTCGCAATGGATCCAACCACGATGATTTTGTGGAGGAAATGAGAAGTTATGATGATTTGAATTTGGAAAGCCATGGAAGGAAATGAATCGTGTTTCTCGAAAGTGGTCAGCTGGAGGTGGAAGAAGCATGAACAAAGATTTTGCCACGGTCGCTTTTCATTGGTTGAAGAAATAAAGGGACAAAAGCGCGAGGAATAAAATAGCAAAAATGATCTAAAAATTCTGGAATTTTTTCTAAAAATACTAGAGATTATTTGGAACCCAATAAAATTAGTTTCACTGAATTTTGATAAATTTTGGAATTTAGATTATTCTGAAATGAATAAACTGAATTTGATGAAAGACATGAGAGATAAAATAGCAAAGAGATTTCAAAATCTTGAGAAAATTCCTAAAATGTTTTGGAATATTTGGAACCTAATTCAATAAGTTTTGGGATTTTAGAGCATTTTGAATGCAGTGAAATTTCGTGTAAGGACCGAATCTCGAATTCGACTTTTGCAAGACGGAGATGAAATGAAGTCCTAACATTAGAGGGATATGGATGCCAAAAGTTAAATATAACAATCAAAAAGATCCAAATTTGAATTTAATTATTTTAAATTAGTTTTAGCGTAAACCCAAAATTAGGGATGTTAGAAACCTACCCCTTAGAGAATCTCGCCCCCGAGATTCGATGGAGAAGGAAAAAGTCAGAAACTCGCTCTCGATCCTCTTCGCCTCCCAAGTTGCTTTTTGAATGGTTGTTTCATCAGACTTACGAACTTGATCACTTGGCTCGTTCGACGCTCACCTTCATCCAAGATTTTGACCGGATATTCTGATACAACAGTCTTCTTTTAATTCCATCTCTTCATACTAAGATTCGATGCTCTGCACTGAGACATTTCTTCAATCGAGAAACATGGAAGACATCATGCACATCCGACACCATGGCGATGGAAGCTCCAACTTGTATGCAACTTCTCCTCTCGCTACTAACTGAAATGGACCGATGTAGCGAGGCGCAAGCTTCCCACTTACTCAAACGACGATTCTCTTGAGAGGTGAAACCTTAAGATACACATGATCACCGTGTTCAAAGCTTAATTTTCGTGACGATTGTCAAGATAACTTTTTCGCTTTGATCGGGCCGTTTTCAAATTCTCACAGATCACTCGACTTGCTCTTCACTTCTTTTCGTAATCTCAGTCCAATGATCTCATTCCACTCTCTGTCTCTTTCCAATATAAGGGTGTTCGGCATTTTCTCCCATAAAAAGCTTCAAAAGGTGCCATCTTCAAACTTGACTGGTAACTGTTGTTGTAGGAGAATTCTGCATAGGGTAAATTCTGATCCCAAGAACCTCTATAAGTCAAAGCACAAGCTCTCAACATATCTTCTAGTATTTGATTTATCATTTCCGTCTGACCATCTGTTTGAGGATGGTAAGTAGTACTAAAGTTTAGGTTTGTGCTTTCCCTTGGGCTGGGGTCCCTCACTTCCAGATCCCTCTCGCAACTCGCCCACACATCAATCGCGCTTTGCGGTATTCGATAGGCCGTGATTCACCTAGGTCGGTTACCGGGTTGGGACTGCAGGCGCCATGGGCCACGCGCCAAGAGCTCAAGACGCGTGGGGTCACGCCCATTATGCGGCCATCAGGCAAATTTCAAACCCATTTCCAGGATTTTAATTTCTTTTTGGTTTTTAATTTCTATTTTCGGATTTAAATGTATTTAAAATCCGAAAGTTCATTTTGAATTCCAGAAAAAATTCCCAAAAATCCCCAAAAGTCCAGAAATACCAAAAATACATATTCACGACCGTTTCGAGCCACTGAGTCCAAAAATGATCTCCATTTCGCTAAACCAAGTCCAAAAAAATTCCAAAATGTCCCCTGAGCTCCGTTCCGGCCATTTTCTCTCTTGTTCTTTTCTCGGTTTTTCTTTCTTTTGTTATTCTTGTTCGCTTATTTATTGGTTGCGCTTTTACGCTTAGATTCGACTTTGAGCAACTGCTGGCACAAATCTCGGCCAGAGTTCTTGAGCCATTAAGAGCAAGCACCGCTCAAACCCGACACGACATCGATCGCTTCTCGCTAGGCGAACCTCTAACCCCGTAAGGCAAGCCACACTCCTTGAATATGCTGAACCCAGTTCTGTTATAATAATATGTATATATTTTTGTATTGCATTATTTTAGTATTTTATAAAACTAGAAAATATGGTAGATTTGAATGACATGATTGGATACAACCCAATGATTAACCTGTTGTTATGTCTTAAATTCCTTTGTAACCATAGGCTATAAAATATTGAACCATCGTAGACTAGTAGTTGATATAAGTTCACCTTTAGTTAAAATTGCTTAAAATCTTCGAGAGATGGCTTGGTTGATTTTCAAAAATTGCTATGGTTTGGGGGACAGCGTTGGGCGGACCACGGAAGGTGGATGCCGGCCCAATCCCCAACCGATGACGAGGCCAGGTTGTGGTGTGGCGGTGGTACAGTTGGTACCAATGGGTTGTGGTATGTCATTTGGCCGAGTCTTTGGCATTTAAGGACCGATGTCTTGGGCAAAGAAAATAACTTCAGATCCTGCTCAACCACAAGTTGGGCCGGCCAATCCTGTTGACTTGGTCCAACATAGCTCAGTACATTGTACTTCCCTTTGGAATGCCTATAGGAAGTAGCTGCCATTGAGGAGAATGGCCCGCAGAGCGACCGGGGTGGAACGGGAATGGAGAGGCCATTCGCCGATTCACGCAACAGTGGGTATCCACAATATTCAGATCGCGTCTCCCACGATGGCCAGTGGGTCTTGAATATTACGGATCTTGGATAAGCCTACTGGGTAGGAGCTAAGGAAGGGAAGTTCAACGAAATGCTATGATTATCCCGGCCCGGCCACATGCATTAAAGTTGCATGTTGTTTGCGATGGCACCAACGGTTGATGATATCTTGTGGTAAAGCCGAGCACCTCTCGCAGAGTGATATCAATGGTATTCAATACTGTAGTGCTTCCTAAGCTAATGAAGCTAAGTTAATTTAGGGTGATTCTTGTAATCGCCTCAGTAGCTTTTATAATTAAAACCTCGTCGTGAATGTGAACTTTGCGTATAACCCCCATGTTATATTGCTATTTATGGTTTGTGTTTCAAATGTAAAATGAAAAGTGATATTTACAACTTGCATCCACACTACCTAAAACCCAGGCCTACCTTTTTGTTTACCCCTGCATGTAATATTCAGAATTTTTGTATGGTTTATTGAGTACGGTTGTGTACTCACCCTTGCTCCCTACCCCTCTTTAGATTTCAAATGAAGTCAAGTAGTTCCGTAAGACCGTAGATGACGATGTTATTTGGTTTTGAAGGCCTTTGATCTATCCGCTCAAGCCTTTCCTGGGTGTTCAGAATGTATTCGTGCCACCGACCTTTTGTAAAACCTTGGCCGTTAGGGCCCTATTTCATCTGTAAAATATTCAGATTTGTTCTTATATCAAGCAATGTACACTTGGTTACTTGCGACTAAATTCTCGGTAGTCATGAGGGTATTTATACGCACTCTAAAAGGGCGTCCGTTACATCCAAGATGACAGAGAACCGGAAGGGTTGCCGTCCCCGATGCCCACAATGGAAGAGAATCGACAACAAAGCGCTGATCGAATCAAGTAGCGCTATAACGCAAACTGCTAGTACCAACCGCCTATTTGCTTGTTTCTTCAACTAGTGTTATATACGTATTTCGGGCCAGAGTCCGCAACTAACGCTCAAGATTTGGGCCGCATGAGAACTACTTACTCTAATACTCAGATGGATTATCCGTGGTGTTACCACATGCCGCACACTCACTGGGATTGGCTATCCACTAAGAGGATCCTGAATCATTGTTTTCATAGGCCGCTTAATGGACAAGTAACCGATCAATTGAAGAAGGTAAGTTTCTTGAATCTTGATATATATTTTTTGTTTTTGTCTTCTCGATTTAGATTTCAAAGAGCTCTCCAAAGTGGTGTGGTCTCACCGAAAGAGGAAAGGGAAGGTGTGTGCAGTGGTCTCACCGAAAGAAGAAAGGAAGGTGCATGCAGCCTGCTTCGGTTACGTGCCTTCTTCCTCCATCGCCCGCGAGAAGCATCATATATAGGAATGTGGAGCTCAAATTAATGAGGTTGTAGGTGCATTATTCCCGATGCCTCTCACTCCCTACTCACGGAAAGCATTGTGAATGGCCCATCACCACTCCATTCCAAGCAAGCGAAGCTACTTGTTGAATTAGCGAGAGCATGCATGTGTATACTCTTGAGAAGATGAAGAAGACCCAAGCCGACGCCAAGGTCATTAGCACACAATATTTTCTAACATGTCAAGAGACACGTAGCGGTATTGTGGATGCCGACAATGAGTAGGCAAAGCATGCATGCACTTCTCGCAATAAGGGTGCGGTTCGCTTATAAAAGTGGTATATATACGAGATGGTTTAAGAAAACGTCATGCGTGTGTTTGGTTGTTTGAATAAAACCATCTCATTTTGGATGGTAGGATACAAATTTAAGTATTCTCTACAGATACTACTGAGATATTCTATTCACCCAAAACAAAAAAACCAAATGGTATATGGACATCCTTATCCCATTCAACCTCATCTCACCAACCAAACACACTCTAAAAAGCCTTCATTGGCGAAGTCACGCCGGCATTTTTATGCACACTTTTGTAATTGTCTTGTATTTATCTTCCTGTGTTTTTTCAAGGTGCTCATTACATGATTGCAGTGGGAGAAGTGACAGATCTAGGATCAAAATATAGGTTAGGTGGAACGAACCAATAGTATTATCCAGTAGCAAAGCGAGACATAGATAATAGCAATCTCACTAAGGCTATTCCCAGTGTATGGTAACATACTCATTTAATGTTGTTGGCATATTCCACCGACAGTCTTGCCTCACTGACCGGGTTTGGTCTGAGCAGGAGGGCGCCTTTCAGGATGGCTAACCTAGAGGGTGAAAACCCTAGAAACTCCTCACACCTGCGGATCTCGTGCTCTATGAACTAGGAAGAACGCAAAGATTTTACCCAGGTTCAGGCCCCCTTGTGAGAAGGGTAATAGCCTTACGTCCTGCTAAATTTCTTATGAAGTCTCTCGAGCCAGTACAGAGTTCTTGGATTACAAGTTCTTCTGCTAGCTTTCTCTTTTTCGGTCAGATCCGATCCCCCTTCCCCATACACCCGGGAGCCCTTGTATAGGCCAGCCTAACGGGAGTAGGTAGAAGGAGGGTCATCATGCTGATCTAAATACATTTAATGCTCCTTCCCGCGGTCTTTTGTTCCTTCAAATTTCATTAAATGCCTCGCGCGTTTTTGCCCTTCACGGATGGGACCCTTCGCGATGTGTAGGTGAGAGGCGCCGAGGAATGGGCTTTGTCGCGTAAATCCTTGCAATGATAAGCTCGCCGATGGCAGTCTCGCTGCTCGACATGGTACTTAGAGCGGAAGGAGACTTCGAGGTGAAGCCACCGCTTCAATTTTGCTTTTGCGCGGCGGAGCAGGTGTCTCGCCACCGCCGCCGACCGCCACGTGGGATCGGCGCCGGGCGAGCAGCATGCGTTGCCCACCGCCGTCGGGCGCCACGGACCGACGCCGTCGGCGGGACGTGATCGCCGCCGATTGCTGCCGCCACGGATCGGGCGCTAGGCGAAGCAGGCGTGCCGCCACCGCCGCCGGGCGCCACGTGACCGACGCCGTCTGCGGGCGGATCGCCACCCGATTGCCAAAGCCGCCACGTGATCGGGCGCCGGCAAGTAGTATGCGTGTTCGCCACTGCTGGCTGGCGCCACGTGATCGACGCTTCGCCGCGGGCGGATCGCCGCCGATTGCCGTGCCGCCACGCGGACTGGGCGCCGCCAGTAGGTATGCCCGCCACCGCCACGCCATTATGGACCGACGCCGTTTGGCGGGCGTGATCGCCGCCCGATTGCCAAAGCCGCCACGTGAGCCACTTTTATGCGGCGGAGAGGGTACCCTAGTGTAGAGTACACTAACAAGAGAGCCCCTGCCCGCCCTAGAGCGAGGCTCAGAGCCTTTTTTAGAACCTTCATTTAATGCACTTTAATGCTTAGCGGCTCTCAAGGGGCCACCAACTATGAGGATACGACCGCTTGTTCCTCACAGATCCCAGCGCTTTTTCCTTGGGACCAAACAACAGATGATTTTGTCCTTCACGAACCGCGATGCGGGGACGATATATAGATGCATCCAGACGAGCGGTTTACGCTTCGCTTCTTTGGCGACTTCGGGCTTCTTATTTCTTCACCTTCCTTGCTTGAAGCTCTTTGCCTTCTTCAACGCCATGGTAAATCCCATCCCCGCTTCCACTGCTGACGCCGCCACCGTGAGAAGGATGGGGATCCTCGCGCCGGAGGGCACTTTCCGCTTCCGAGCGTGGACCGCCACGCCCCTATGCCTCTCTGATGAGATCGTCCTTCATACCTGGGCGATGATGGCGGGCCTTCTTCCGCCTTTTTCCGACTTTTTTCTCACCGTCCTCCACTTCTATGAAATCCACCATCTTCACCTCACCCCCAACTCCATCGCCTTCCTCGCCATCCTTGCACACCTCTCGAAATGTTCATGGGGTGATGTCAATCTTCCTCTTTCCGCTACTTTTCATCCGCCGCTGCCACCAACGACGATTTAGTAGCGGGGAGTTGCTATTCTTCTTTTCGACTAGATGGCCTCCCACTACATCGCCTTTCTAGCCTGTGATCCAATCGGAGGGCATGGCGCGCAATAATGGTCAGACATCAAGGATGACAAGGAGTCGACGCTTGAGGTGTGCTCGCCCGGAGCGGTTATAGTTTTCGAGAACTCGAACACGCCACGAGGAGACGACGAGTTCGCTGCGCATGGCGTGCCCGCGCCCACGCATCGCGGGACATCTGACCGACCAGGGCCTGTGGCTCGACTACAAGGCCCAGAGGATCGCTTCTTCGCCGACGCTGGCCCACCTCGCATGGCAAGATATGGGCGACGACGACCTGACGCGCACGTGGCCCGGACGTAAGCCCTTGTTTTCTTCTAGCTTCTTTCATGCACATGTTTTTTCTACGGCTTCCTACCAACCGACCACCATTCTTTAATTTTCGCCAGCGAAAATTTCGAGGAGCCGCCTCGTGTGGCTTGTCAGAGTTGATGCAATTGTCCCGCGGCGAGCATGGTTTTTTCCGGCGAGGCCCGACCGCCACGACTTGGAGCATGCGAGGCGGCGCGTCGTCAGTCGCTTCCCGGACGATGGACTCCACGGGGCGGTCAGGGTTCTACCATGACTGTTCACCGGTGATCGTGGACGCACCCATCATCGGTCAGACGGGAGCACGGTTTAATTAATTGCCACAGACGCCACGGGTTTCTGGACCCTAAGAGGGTCCATGCCACGAACAAAAGCACCGGCCTTGCACTGGGCGCGGGCGGTATTCTCCAGGGGCCAGGGGCACAGGGCGCCTCGGCTGATGATTTCACCTCCGTCGCGCCGCTTCCGCAATGCCTCCGGAGCCTTCACCAATTTTTCTCTCCTCCGCGCCGGTTTCAACAACACAAGGCCAATCAATTCAGGCCACGGAGCTCGTGCCACCACTCAACAGGTGGCCTCACGCTCCCAATGGCCGCCTTGAGTTTGAAGGCCGCCAAGAACGACCTCAGACGCGCTTAGGGCGCGGCACGCCCGGGCGCCCACCGAGACGACGGAGGCCTCCGCCAGCACCTCTGCCCGCCAGTTAGGCTACGAGGGCCGAAGACATCCCTGGCACTAGTGCCACCGGAGGCCTCACCCCTCGCGCCACCACCGCTGCCCCCGCCGCACGCTTCGTCGAACTCTTCACCGAGATAGGCGATATGCTGCATCGCACTGCTTCTCACAAAGAGGCTGCCAGCATGGCGCCCAGACGCTCAACAGCCTATTTTGGAGCGAGCTAGAGAGGGAACGGGAGAGGGCGGCAGCGGAGTTGGTGCAAGAGAGGGCCAACACAACCGCCATACAAAGAAGGCAGAGCGGCCAAAGCATGGCGGAGAGGGCCGAGAGGCGGCAACAAGACCTCGGAGCTCGAGGCCTTCGCCTCTGGCGCAAACCTCGCCCGTCATCTTTGAAGAAGGCGTTCCAGCGCACCAAGAGGTGCCTGAAACCTTTGGGGGTGGCGCTAAACGCGCCCTTGGAGGATTCCGCACTCCAGTTCGCCCACGCGACCAACCAGGCCGCGGAGGCACTCGAGGACTTCTGCCGCCTGGCCGCCGCTCCGCCAGGAAGGATGAGAGGTCGTGATCATGATTTGCGACCAACACGCTGCTTGTTCGCTGCGCCACGACACGCCGATTCCATGGCGGTGGTGGCGACCGGCGTTGGAGACGCAGCGCGCAGCACCCCAGCAGAGGCGCTGGTGCGCGAAAGCTACGAGGCGCGTGGCGGCGGAATCTTTGCAAGTGGAGCGGCCCGGTCATGGGCGTCTCCACTCCTCCTGCCATAGAAGGCGGCGGCGACGGCGAGCTCGACAAGCGAGGATGAGGAGTGAAAAGCGAGCGACTTTCTTTGTTTCGCTTATCTTGTTTGCTTCTGTTGATGAACCTGCGTCCAGAAAAACTTGGACAACTTTTGGATGAATGTATGATGCTTAACGTTATCCGTATGTTTGCTTATTTTTGTGTGATTGAATTCACCGGATTGGTTTGTTAGATGGCCAATATTCAACTTAGTCAGAACGCCTTGAAAACACCTATGTTAGAGGCAAATAGCTTCCTAAGTCCTCGCCAATAATTTTATGTGTTTTCCGTGATCATAAGCATAAGATTATGCGGGCCACATAAAATGTAGGCGAAAACGCCTTAAGTCTAACAAAAAACGTAAGACATAGCACAGCCTTAGCGTCAGTTTCTCATGAGATTGTTCTTTGGTTCAAAACCTTTTCAAACTTAGGCCCCCGATGACCTCCACGAAACGCGCTACAGGTAGAGCGTGGCGAGATAACAAGTTTCGGAGTGTTCTTAGGCAGCAAGATGACTCGACGGTGATGACCGGCCGAGCTTCGGAGCCAACCCGAGGCGTGACGAGCCGTGATTGAGTATCCGGCCTAATCGGGCGCTCGTGACTTGGTTTCACCGGGACGCTAACACTTAGTACATTTCTTTATCATGAGGGGCCGCCGCTTTTGACGCCGCGACAATCACGCACAACTTGACCCATCTTAGAGTATGATCATAAGGAAACGCCAAAAACGCAGATATAAAGCGCTTATCTTGTTTTATATGTCACGGGCGAGCGAAATTTTGAGCGCTGGCCAGCAGTACTTTGCCATCGGGCGACCTACGGCTTCGAAGGCCGGGCATCAGTACTGGCGCCAAAGTAGCACCTTGAGCGCGGCGAGTAGAAAGCTTCATCAGGCGACTTGATTTCTAAGCGCTGGCGACTAGGGTAGTTGGGCGCTAGGCGAAGCACCTTGAGCGCTGGCAAAGCAGTTTTGGAGTGCTAGCGGCGAAAATTTCTAAGCCACCGGGCAGACCGACTGAAGGCCGTGCGATAAGCAATTAGGCGCCAAAGTGCTTGAGCGGCAAGGCAAATTTCAAGCCATCGGGAGACTAGTTTTGGAAGGCGAGCAACCAGACAAATGGCGCCAAAGTAGCACCTTTTGAGCATCAAGAGCAGCTTTGAGCGTCAAGAGAAATTTCCAGCCATCAGGCGAATTTTCCGACGGCCGGCGATCAGCCAATCGATGCAAAGTAGCAATTTTGAGCGTCAAGAGCAAAATTAAAGCCACTCGGGCACCAAATAAGATGCTGGGGCTTTTAGCGAAAAGCTAAGCCAAGATTTTATGCTTACCCTGCGTGTATAGATAGCTACCAGAAGGGTGAGTAGACACTTGGAAGGGCATACGCGAAGTAGGCCCAAAACATTCTAAGTCCCAGCATGAAGTGTCCTGGCTCGCCTTGTTTGGATTCTAAGTCCTCGTGACCCTCTAGGAAATCAAACCGCGACATCAGGTGTCCAAGCAATGAAGTTTTTAGGGGGTGGCATCAGTCGACGGTGTTCACGGTGATTTACCAGCGGTGCTTCAGGGAGCCAACCCGAGGTGTGCGAGCCGCGTTTGAGCACCACACCCAACCTGCCCCCCCAGTCGCCCATGCTAAGCGTACACAGACGTCGAGGGTCGCCATGGATTCACGAAGGAATTAGCAAACGTACGAAACCAGCGACATACATGCGAAAAATTGCCATTCAAAGCACAAAAAAGGGACAATTATGGTAAGGCAAAAGCTTTCTAGGCAACAATTTTTCGATCGCCAGAGGCCGCCCGATCACCGTGGAGGACTTACTCGAGGTCAGTTCCGAGCAAGTCATTGGTACTTACAATTTCCTTATGATAGAACTTCCGCAATAGCTCAATGTTGTAGGAGTTCGCCAAATTCTTCACCGTCTCAAGCACAACCGGACCAGCCTCAGCCGAGATATCGAGACCACCTTGAAGGGGCCCTCCCACCGGGAGAGATGACTTTATACAACCCGACATGCCTCTGAATTTCGCAAGAAGACCAGTCACCCACGCTAGTGTTCTCAGAGACCCGGCAGATGGTACCGCTTTGAGGTTTTGGCTGAGTACGGCGGCGCGCAGGCGGCTCGATCCCCGACCTCCTCCAGAGGTTAACTTTTCTCACGGAGGTCTTCTTGGTCTTCTTCATTGAACGCTGAGACGACGGAGAGCCGAGCGACAACTGAGGGGAGAACAGCCGGTGCCGCACACCAAGAAAAAGGGTGTCTCGCCGCCGCTGACCGGTGTGGTGCGGGCGACCAAAGATAATCGGGAGTTCTTCCGTCCATCTTTGCGCCTCGCCAGGAGTCGATCAAACGCTTCTTGTCTTGAGGCCTTCAAGATAAAGTATGCAAGGTTTCACTTGACCATTGCTAATGGATGGGCCACCGAGGCAAACATACCTTGGTGCCTATTTGTTCACAGTAACTCTAGAAAAGCCGCACCGGTGAACGAAAGCCATTGTTTCGGTGATGATGCGTTGGCGACTCCAAAGCGGTGAAGATCCCGCGATGAACTTAATAAATGGGCAACCGCCGTGATGGCATCACGACTACCTCGGCTTCAACCCACTTGGTGAATTTGTCGATGGCGCATTTAAGAGGTGGGTGAAGCCCCGGGCCCGTGGGAACGAACTCAGATATCGGCTTCTGCACCGCGAACGCGGGAGAGAGCGGGATGGTCGCAGAGCTGGGCTGGTTGGTGGTTTGCTCGCGAAGAATCGACAAGCTGCGATGTCCTCACCCGACCGCAAGCATCCCGGAGGGCGGTAGGCCAATAAAATCCTGGCGAACGCCTTGCCAACTAGAGTTCGGCGGACATATGGCTCCCCGCACATGCCTCCATGGATATCGGGAGAGCGTGTCGCCCCTTCCCGAGTGATGCACTTCAAGAGAACTCCGCTTCGCTGGCGATATAGGTCCCCACCTATCGAGTATAGCACTTGGCCTTGCGGCAATCTTCTCACCGAGGCATCATCGTTCGGGATCACTTGGTCACGCAGAAAAGGCTAGGATAGGATCCATCCACCGATCTTCTTGGCCAAGGGTGGCGAACACTCGGTGTTTCCTGCACTCACCGGGCCGAAGCTCTCCCCCAGCGCTTTGCAAGAAGACTGGGCCGTCTTCCTCCTGCACTGGGTTTCAGCGAACGGCACGCTTTCCTCGAATCGAGAGCCGTGGATAATGTGCCTTTTCTTCCCGCCTCGAAAGGAGGCCACATAGCCTTTGTCACGCCGTCCCCACTCGAACTGGGCTGCGACAGTGACACCATCATCCCCACCTGAATCGTGGGCTGCGATGGACGGTCGCGATAGTCTTTCTTCGAAGACCCCGACCGGAACAGGAGCCCTTGAGGACGCAAGCTGAGACAGCCCGTCCGCAAGGTGGTTGTCACGCCGAGGGATATGAATATACCCCAATCCTTCAAAATGACGTTCCATTCTTCGGACCTCCACCAGGTACGCCGCCATGGTGGGGTCGGAACATTGGAACTCCTTCCGCGCTTGATTGATGACCAAATAGGAGTCTCCTTGACTTGAGACACCGGATGCCCAGCAGACCGGCGATGCGCAACCTCGCCAAAGAAGCCTTCAGACTCATCAATGTTGTTAGTGGCCTTGAAGTCGAGGGCTACTCACATCTTGGAGGATGTCACCGATCGGGAGACCAGACAACCCAAATTTCACGCCTTCCAAATGAAGGAACCATCAAAGAATAACGCCCGTGGAGAAGGCTCTTGCGGTTCTTCCTTCGCCAGAGTGGCGGAGTCCACTCGGCGATGAACTCCGCCACCGACTCGACTTGATGGCGGTAAGGGCACAAATTTAATGTTGAATTTCCCGGCCCACCGACCATTTACGGCGCGACCTTCGGCTTCACGACAGGGAGAATTTCCGCAGAGTAGGCCGTGATAACGGTGATTTCGCCCGAAATAATGCCGCAGCCTCCGGATGCAACTAGGACCGTGATACAAGATCTTCTCGAGCTTGAGGATATCGAAGCTTCGCTTCATGCAATACCTTGCTGATGTAGTAAACTGGCTTCGACGCCTTCCTCTCTCGCGACCAATCTCTGCACTCACCACCTCGAAAGTGGCAAGATATACTGAGACACGGCTCGCTTACGGAGAAACCAAAGACCAGGGGAGAGGAGAGGTACCGCTTCAAGTCTTCAAACGCCTTCTGCGCTTCCTCTGTCCATTCAAAATGGTTAGTCTTCTTCAGCAGCTTGAACAGAGGCAAGCTCCATTCTCCCAAGCGAGCAATGAATCGCCCCAGGGAGGCTAGGCGACCAGCCAGGCATTGAACTTGCTTGAGTCGCACTGGCGGCTTCATGTGCTCGATGGCCGCTATCTTGTCGGGATTGGCCTCAATGCCCCGGCTGGACACCAGGAAACCTAGCAACTTGCTGGAGGGCACACCGAACACGCACTTCTCTGGATTGAGCTTCAGGCAATTCTTCCGGAGGTTAGCAAAGGTCTCCTCCAGGTCTTGGATCAGTTCCTCACTCTTTTTGATCTTCACCACTAAGTCATCAACGTAGACCTCAAGATTGCGCCCTATCTGAGGGCGGAAAGTAATATGCATGGCACGCTGGTAAGTAGAACCGGCATTCTTTAAACCAAAAGCCATCCTTACATAACAATATACACCGGTTGGGGTTACAAAAGTAATTTTTTCTTCATCTTCGAGCGCCATGCTAATCTGGTGGTACCCAGAGTACGCATCCAAAAAGCACAGCAGCTCACACCCGGCCGTGGAGTCCACAATAAGGTCGACTCGCGACAGGGGATAAGGATCCTTCGGGCAGGCCTTGTTGAGGTCGGTGAAATCGACACACATACGCCACTTCCCGTTGGACTTCTTGATGAGCACGGGGTTGGCAACCCACTCAGGATGAGAGACTTCTCTGATTATCCCCGCTGAATGCTTCTTCTACCCTCCTCCTCGAATGGCGCCTTACAGCTTCCGGCTACCGCCTCGGACCTTCTCACGGATCGGGCGCTGTCGAGCTGCGTTGCAGCAAGGCTCGATCACCTGGGGACTCAAATATGTCGGACGGTTGCGAGCGAACACGCTTAGCGTTTGATCGAGGAAAGTGACGAGCGTGTCTTCCTATTTGGCGCCTGAGGTTGGCGCCAATGTTGACGGTCTTTCGGGTTCACCCTCACCGTATGCACTCACCTTAACCTCACCGACAGAGCCGGTGAAGCACGGTCCGGGCCGAGGGCCCCGAGGAAGTGGCACGGGCGCGCGTCTGGTGTGGTACCCGCCTAGATCCCAAACCCGCTATGGCAACAGCAGGCCTCCGACCTATCCACGGAGATCACAATGGGGCCGCCAGGCCCCGGCATCTTCACCACCATGTAGGCATAGTGGGTTGCCGCCATGAACTTGACCAACGCCGGTCGGCCAAGCAGGGCGTTATATGGGAGGTCGAAATCGGCGACCTCGAAATCCACCATCTCGGTGCGGTAGTTGTCCTTCTCCCCGAAAGTGACGGGGAGGCACACTTGACCCAAGGGGAACAAGCCAGCCTCCGGGGCTACCCCGAAGAACGGCAGGGTCGGGCGCAGATCCTGCCGCGGGATCTGGAGCGCCATGAATGCCGAAGAGGACATGAGGTTGATAGAACTGCCTCCGTCCACCAGCACCCGCCCCAGCCATACATTCTGGATCATGGGCGCCACCACAATCGAGAGATGCCCTAGGTCGGGTGCTCGTGGTGGTCGGCCCGACCAAGGTGATCGCTTGTTCACCACTTTCCACCCCCGGCCACACCACGGCGCAATTGCCGAGAGAAGGCTCGCACTGACGCTTATACTGGAACCCAGCCAGCCTCGAGCCCGGTCTGGAGACCGCACCCGGGAGCGCTGGGCCTCGCTCCCTACTGAATCGGAGGAGTGAACCTCCTCCTTGGTCCGGGAATGAGAGCCTTGGGAGAGACTCTCACCGTCGGAGACTATCTGCTCTCATGGCGGCGCCTTCAAGCCGGGCGCGGGTGCAGCGACAGCGAAGGTCATCGCCATGGCTGCCGACGGCTTTCGTCAGGCGCCGGAGGTCCCCACGGTCCCTCGCGAATCGGGACCGGCGCTTCGCGCGCTTCGCCTCAACACCGGCGGAGCTACCTTCATTAAGCGACTAGATCTGGCGTGTTCAAAGATGCGCCCAGCATCGATGTACTGATACCCTACTGGTCGGGAGTCTTACCAAGCCGGGTCAGATCCACGAGACCAGCCGATGTTCAAACCACAGGTGGCAGGAGAGTCTCCTCGCAAGTTCCATCCGAGGGTGGTCCAAGAGGAGACGGGTGGTTTGTAAGTCTGAGCGGGTGGCTGCTCGGCGGCGAGCCGACGTCAAGACGGTGCCCCCCGGCTCCAAAGGAGCAAGTCCACTACCATGGGGCGGATCAGAGGATCCTCCGACCGCGAGATCTGCAGGAGGCGCTTTTGGGCGCCATTCACCCTCGCAGTTCTTGACGACGAACCCGCCATCTCCAGACAAGCGCGGGCTTGCTTCCGCAAAGAACGCCAAACTCACCGGAGAGTTGGCTGAAACCAACCACTAGCCCCTCACCTAGCGCTACCGCTGGTGTATTCCACTCGACAGCCCGAGCCTCACAGACCGGGTTTGGTTCGATAGGAGGGCGTCTTCGTGGCAGCTAACCTAGAGGTGAAAACCCTAGAAACTCCCTACACGGGATCCGGTGTTCTATGAACTAGGAAGAACGCAAAGATTTTACCTGTGTTCAAGCCCCCTTGTGAGAAGGGTAATAGCCTTACGCTCCGCCACCCTAACTGAAGTAGGTAGAAGGAGGGTCATCATGCTGATCTAAATACATTTAATGCTCCTTCCCTGCTTTGTCCTTCTGCTCTCCAAACCTCATTAAATGCCTCCGCTGCGTTTTGCCCGATCCTGCTTTGATGGGACCCCTTCGTGATGTAGGTGAGAGGCGCCAGCGAATGGGCTTTATCGCAGAAACTTGTACGGTGAGAAGCTCGCCATGGCAGTTCGCTGCGTTTACATGGTACGGTAGCGAAGGAGACTTCGAGGCGGCCACCGCGCTTCACTTTTTTTGCTTTTGCGGGCGCAGCAGGCGTTTTGCCCACTCGCCGCCGCATCGCCATGTGGTGATCGGCCAGGCGGCGTAGGCGTTCGCCCACTCGCTCGCCCAGGCGCCACGTGGACCAACGCTGGTCCGGCGTGGATCGCCGTCGCCCGCCCGTGCCAACCACCGTGTGGATCGGCGCCGGCGGTAGGGCGTGCTTCGCCCACTCGCTGCCGAGCGCCACGTGGACCGAACGTTGGCCGTGAGCGTGATCGCCGCCGTTATAGCCGCCACGTGGTCGCGCGCCGGCAAAGCAGGCGTGCCGCCCACTGCCACGGGCGCCACGTGGACCGACGCTGGCCCGGCGGGCGTGATTGCCCGCTTGGGTTGCCAAAGCCGCCACGTGGGCCACTTTTATGCGGCGGAGAGGGTACCCTAGCGTAGAGTACGCTGACAAATGTATGCCACATAAGCAATTTTGATGATGTGGCAAGAGAGTTAAGAGGGGATAGAAGAAAGCTGTATCTTGAGGAAGATACCACTTGGGCACGAAATCATAGACATTGAAACTTGAATCATCTAAGTGGCCCACAATTCATACTCTCATACAAAACTATCATTTAATTATCTTGTGGGGACTAAGAAACAATCCATGATACCATGCATTGGGATAGTTGTATCTTCTATAATATCATATGACATGGCAGCTTTAGATATTGTGACAAGATACAATGCACTATGAATAGTCTAATAAGAGCGAATTAATGATACTATATAGAACTCGAAACTGTAGTCCGCATGTGAACATATAAAGACAAAGGTCGAATATCCGCAACATTTTCACATGCAAATGCTAAAATAGCTCTTCAAATCTATGAAATCAACCAATCACAAATCATAATCTAATGGAATTTTCGACTAATTTCTTCAATTCCCCTTGCAGCCTTCAAGCCTTGCTTAGTTTCTTGCCTTGGCCTTTGGACTTGGACTAGGCATTTCGAGTCGACGATCGCCGCTCTATCGATGGCGCAGAATGTGGACCCACCTGTCGCCTAGATCGTCTCCTCCACGCCGTCCGCCACTTGCGCCTTCGAGCCGCCCAACTCCTCCTCCCGAGGCCTCACCGTGGCGTCTGGCGACCAGTCTGAAGGTGGCGGCGGTACCAATCTCCCTCGTAGCTGAGCGCCACCTCGGGAATCATGCTCGTCCCGCCTCCCGCCCAAAGATGGGCGCTGGCTGCGTCGTCCCGGCCCTCCTCGTGGGCACCTCGGCCACACGACACGGGTGAACCTCTCCGGGATTCGAATTGCCGATGTCCATCATGAGGAAAGAACCGAGAACAGGTACGCGAATGAATCCCCAAAGTAGTACATTGGCATTGCAAATGGGTTTTTGTTCGAAAGAGGAATGAAAACAATGAAGTTGTAAGGTACAAAGCAAGGCTTGTTGCGCAAGGTTTCACTCAATGTCCTGGGGTTGATTATGAAGAAACCTATTCTCCGGTCATGGGAGGAATAACCTTTAGATATTTGATCTCAATGGTAGTCAACTTAAAGTTGAAAATGAAGCTAATGGATGTTGTCACAGCATATCCGTATGGAAATTTGGATTCGGAGATATACATGATAGTACCGGAAGGTATCCCTATCCTGAATCAAGATGAGAGCAAAAGCGAAACCGCGCACGATGTGAAATTGGAGAAATCATCGCATCGCGAAAGCGATCAAGAAGAATGTGGTAAAATCGCTTGAGTGACTTTCTCTGCAAGAAAGGCTACACGAACAGCAAAGATTGTCCATGCGTATTTATACAGCGATCCCCGAACGGATTCTGTATAATCTCCGTCTATGTAGATGACTTGAATATCATTGGTACGGATGAAGAAATTGAAGAGGCATGCTCATACTTGAGTGCGAGTTTGAAATGAAAGACTTGGGTAAAACTAAGTTCATTTTAGGCTTGCGGCTTGAACACGTCCAAGGAGGAATCTTGGTACATCAATCACCTACACATAAAAAAGTGTTGGAAAGATTTGATTTTGAAAAATCATATCTGCGAAAACCCCAATGGTGGGAAGGTCACTCCAAGCAGATCAAGATCCATCTGGGAGTTTAGAGAAGAGGGGAGGAAGTCACGGGCGGAATTCCCATATCTGGAGTGCAATTGGAGTGCTCATGTACCTTGCAAATAGCACCAGAAGTCGGACATTGCGTTAGTGAACTTGCTAGCAGTCTGTATGAGAACCCACCAAAAGGCATTGGAAAGGGGTTAAGGACATCTTCCGTTACCTTCAAGGAAGTAAGGATCTCGGCCTATTCTATAGAAGAATGAATGAATTAAATTTGGTTGGCTATGTCGATGCTGGGTACCTATCGGACCCAAGATCTCGGAAAGTCCCAAATGGGATATGTTTTCCTTTGTGGAGGAAAAGCAGGTTTCTCGGAAGTCGTCTAAGACTCTTGTCTCGGCGTCGACAAATCACTCGAAAATCATTGCCTTGTATGAAGCCTCCCGTGAATGTGCATGGCTTCGAAGAATGGTTCACCACATCCAGAAGTCATGTGGTTTGAACATTGAACAATCTCCAACTATAATCTATGAAGACAATGCGCTTGTGTTGCTCAAAGTGCACGATGGGATATGTGAAGAGTAATCTCACGAGCATATCAACCCTAAGTTCTTCTATGCTCATGAATTGCATAAGATGAATGAGATTAAGGTACTGCATACTAAGTCATGTGAAAATCTCATGATTTATTCACTAAGTCACTCCCGAAGATCAACTTTTGAAAGGTGCGTTAAAGGAATCGGGATGATGAGACTTAGAAAGTGCAGATTGGGGAGATATTTCACATACTCCTACATAAATCTTGAACTTGAAGCTTGAGTACCCAACGTAATCTTGAAGATGAAACATTAAAATTTGGGTGAATTGTACTCTTTTTTCCTTAGTGAGTTTTCACGGAAGTTTCTCACGTAAGGTTTTTAATGAGGCAATTCATGCAACACAACAAGCGTATGCTATGTACTCTTTCTCCAAGTGTTTTTCCCACTGGGTTTTTTTTGGAGTTTTGATGAGGCATATGCATCTCGCGGCAGAGGGCCAAGGGGGAGTGTTAAGAAACCTGGCGGCCCACGAAGGCCCGCTTTGGCCCATCAGCCGAAACCCTAGATGGAGGCTATAAATAGAGGAGGGGTTCCCCCTCATTGTGTACACATAGAGAAAGCAATAAGGAAACTCTGTTCCTCCCTATACTCTGTCTCCCTGTTCATTGTATTGTTCATTGTATTCGATCTGTCGGGGAACCCCGGACTACTTGGTAGCGAGGTTCCTCAACACATTATTAGCACGAGCCTCTACCGCCGACACAGAATTGAAAAAGATGAGATACGGGGATTGATCTAATCTCGCTATGAATCCTACGCATACATCTACGTGGCACGAAGCTACAATTCGCATGCGTTTTTCTAGTTCCTTTCTCTGGTACATCGTTTTTACAATTTTGTGTAGCACGTAGCTACTATTTCTTGTTGCTATAGTACATTCACAGAAAAAGGGCACGAAGACCTGGTGCTCGAAGCACCGATCAGCCTCCACGCGGCACGAAGCCGCCGTCCGCCCTGGTCCGAGGCCGCCACCGCCTCGCGCCTCGGCTCTGTAGAAATGAAAGGATAAAAATGGCAATGAGCAGGAGAGAATCTTGATTGGGATATATCTGTGGTGTTGAAGGATCTATAATTCTTCTTCTAATAAAAAAAGATTCTTTTCTCTAAAAAAAACTTATCTTGCGCTAATAACAGTATTCACATTACACAAAGATAGTGAAGTCACCCAAGCAGTATATCTTTTGGCGAGTAATTCTGTACCTCACAAAGATGGAACACCGGTCATAGCATTTCACCTGAAGAAAGTCCACCCTAACAATATTAATATGTGTTTCGTAAAAAGCATAAAGTTATTTTTATTAGTACCCAAGGCATCACGACTAGGTTTAGAATCTGAAAGGTCCATTCAAATCAACCGCATTGGAAATTAAAGGGTCTTCATGTACACATATTAGCTGAGATTACACAAGAAATGTCTCATGCATGCATGAAGGCAGTTCTTTCTAAAATATGCGTTTTGGTATAAAGGGTCTTTATGTAGGCATATTAGCTGAGATTACACAAGAGATACCTTGCAGGCAGTTATTTCTCAAAGACGCAGAACAACAAGAGACAAAGACAGATATGGAAGAGGAAATACAAGTGTTACAAATCTTGTCCTGGCTAAGATCACAGACACAACACGCGATGCTGCAATCATGACACTCAAGGGACTTTCTTAGAGAAACACACCATGACATGCTGTTCGCGTCTCTTCTCTGTTCCCCAATTTAGGTGCTGCAGCAGCCAACACAGGACACACCATCTCAGGCAAGCCGCTGATTTCTAACAAGTAATCACCCTCACATAAGCGGCCGGCCCTACCTGCCAAAATTTCATTGCACAAAAAGAAATTTTGTTTTCTTATTTGAGTTCTCTGACCACAGAGAGCAATGAAACATGAACTGTAAATTTTTATATACGGTCACAACATAAAGGAAAACTCACGGGGATTATCGAACAACGTAGGTGTATTCCTGGTGCCTCCCATTGCCACATGTAGCGTCTTCGTGTGTACATGAAGAGTAGTGTGAGTGCCAGGTAACAAGTAGCACTCCACTCGACATCCGGTTGACCGGCCGACCGAAAACTGCTTCTTTTGGCTGTCATAGCAAATAAAAAAAGGGACAAATTTCAGTGCATAATACTAGTAGTATACGGTGAGTAGTATCACCAGAGGAAGTATAAATAAATACTAACTAATCGGATCCATTGGATTGAAAAGAATGGTCACTACCATGCCATGATCCCAAATTAACTCTCAGATGCATTCATGCATGACCCTTTGTTACTTTGTTTGTCAGCCTTCTTTGGTACAATGCGGAACTCATTAGATGCCCTCAGTTCGTAGAGTCAAGAAAATCGGTTGAACTTTTTTTTGTTCTTTCGAAGGCGAGTGCGTAGTACTTTTGAGCTTAATGGATCATCTGATGTAGCGAAGTGGTCTCCAGCGGAACATTTTGTCTCACATTTGTGTGTGTTTGTAGCATACATATGCATCGAGGACACCACCTTTTATTTGTCCATTGGCATAGAACCTACCTTCTGTCCTTTGGCATTTTCTGTTTATAACAAGTTTAGATTGGAGATGAATGAATGTTGCATAGCTAGCTAGTTAAAATCTTCTTCCGTAGCAGCAAATGCTACAATATGCCTCTCAACCTTAAAATCTTGTGAGCAAACGTTTTTGTGTGGGTGCCAAGAGAAGAATATGTGATGCCAAGACTAGTCCAATAAGATGCAAGTTGAGTTTCACCATGTTACAGAGAGGACAACATATCCATCATCAGTTAACGTTGGTGATAAGTAGTGTTGAAATCACCGGGATGTCCATTCTTTCATTCCAACAGCTGAACTGCACAATCCGTGATATCAGTTCGTAATAACAGCATGATTTGTGTATTTGACTTAGCCCCTGTTCATTGTTCGACACTAGATTTATGACCATCCATTGCGTTCCGTACTGACGGGTAATATATATTGTCTTGTTACTAGTGCTTATCTGATTTGTTTTTCAGCTTGATCATTGTTTCCCTCAAGACCTTTCGCGTCTATCTGAGAATATTCTAAGAGGTGAATCCAGCAAATAAACTCTTACATTTTTCAGTCATTTAAACAGAATTGTCACATATTCTTATTAAAATTATCCCCTTCGCTCAAGTTTAGTGTTTAATGCCTAGTGTTTCCTACTGGAGCAATTTTCAGTATATATAGGACAGGACAAGCAATACTGGTGGCGGAACTAGATGAATTTTGATGGAGAGACACACTTCACACATATAACTTTATAGTCTTGTGCAATAATTTCATATCATCGTAAATCCAACATATATATTTAAAATTTGCTAAAAGTATAATACAAATAGTTTTAAGGTCTTAAAAATTCTAAACCATCAAAATCGAAACCTATTCAATCGACAATTTTAATTTATTGAAGAGGTGAAATTTTGATGTTTCTCAAATCTTTTTAGGTGCCGGAGCATAACCGGCACCCCTAGTTCCGCCCACGAGCAATACAGTTCAAATAAATTCCTATTATTTAGGAGGGGCAGCTCGATAAAATCACCAAGCTTGAAAAATATATATAACTAAGCCAACGACCATGGCCTCCAAATGATTACTCACGGAGGGCTGAGACGGATCAAAAGTAGGTAACCATATGTGGCATGCTGCCTTTCTTAGAGAGGAGGAGAGTGAGGACTGACGACTGCTACTAACTTGTGTTTTTATATTTGTAACGATACTAATTATGTGCAGATGTTTCCTTACGAATATTACCTTCTTTTATTTTTTTTTTGACAAATATTATCTTCTTTTTAAGTAGCAAAGATAACGTAGGACATGTGTATTTCTCATGCTATGACGGTGTATCAACCATCATTTTTCGTCCGCCCAACATCTCTGAAAAGTGAATCAAAACCCATCACTCAGCCCATGAAAGCCGAAAACTACAAATGTGAATTGCCTGACTCGTCTAGTCATTGCGAAGAAAGCCCATATGCAAATCCGGCCCATGGAGTCGGAGTTGCCACGTTGGTCCAGGCAACCGCTGCCGCGAACGGGCGCTACTGCCATCTGCCCGGCGACCGGCGGCTCGCATGACGCGGTCACAAGGCGTATCCACCTGGCGAGCACGGGTGAGGCGCTCCGGGAATCGGGATGACAGAGAACCGAGCGGGGTTACAGAGAATCGAGAACAGGTGCGCGGCTGAATCAAGTAGCATTGGCAGGCATCGCAAACTGCTATTACCTACTACCTAGCACAGTACTGCAAACTGCAACCTCCTATTTGCTTGTTTCTCTGGACTAGTGTTATATACAGATTTCAGTTTCAGAGTCTGCAACTAACGTTCAGTATTTGGGCTGCATGAGAACTACTTATTCTAATACTCTGTATGGAATTATCTGTGGTGTTACCACATGCCGTGCACTCACTCTGGGATTGGCTATCCACTAAGAGGATCCTGTAATCATTGTTTTCGTAGGCCAGTTAATGGACAGGTAACCGATCAATTGAAGAAGGTAAGTTGCTTGAATCTTGATATATATTTTTTGTTTTTTGTCTTCTCATTTAGATTTCAAAGAGCTCTGAAATTACAGGTGGTCTCACTGAAAAGAAGAAGGGGAAGGTGTAAAAAGTCGTTTTGTAGATATGTCCGGTCATACATTTCTGTAGCTTCAGGGAACAACCAACTTCAATCCTGAGTCATTTTGTAAGAGACTGGTCTGAAGTCTAAAGTCTGCACAGCCCACCACCAACCGTAAACTGCTTGCAGGAAATACTTGTGCCATGCATGTCACAGATAGATTTGGTTACATGGATAGGTTGTTTGAGTTGATTGGCTTGCGCAAGACAGCTCTAACAACCGAAGCTTGCGCTTTGACAACACTGGTGTGCCTTCTTGTGTGTCATGCGTTCCTCCATTGTCCCGTGACAAGCATCATATGTAGGAACGTGGAGCTCAGGTGAATGAGGTTGTAGGTGCGTTAATCCCGATGCCTCTCAGTCCTACTCACGGAAAGCATTGTGAATGGCCGGCCAGCCACTCCATTCCAAGCAAGCGAGCTACTTGTTGAACTAGCGAGAGCATGCATGTGCAAGCTGACGCCGAGGTCATCAGCACACAATGTTTTCTAACATGTCAAGGGACAGAGCCGGGTATTGTGGATGCCGACAATGAGTAGGCAAAGCATGCATGCACTTCTCGCAATAAGGGTGTGTGTTTGTTTATACCAAGCGGTATATATACGAGATGGTTCAAGAAAAAAGTTATATGTGTGTTTGGTTGCTTGAATGAAACCATCTCATTTTGGATAGTAGGATACAAATTTAAGTATTATCTACAGGTACTACTGAGCCATTCTATTCACCCAAAACAAAAAAAACCAAATGGTATATGGACATTCTTATCCCATTCAACCTCATCCCACCAACCAATCACACTCTAAAAAACCTTGATGAAGCGAGTCACGCTGGCATTTTTATGCACACTTTTGTAATTGTCTCATATTTATCTACCTAGGTTTTTCAGAGGTGCTCATTACATGGTTGCGTGGGAGAAGTGGCGGATCTAAGATCAAAATATAGGTTAGGTGGAACGAACCAATAGTATTATCCAATAGCAAAGCGAGATATAGGTAATAGCAATCTCACTGATATGAGCGAAATGATACTATATGGAACTCGAAACTGTTGTCCGCATGTGAACATATAAAGACAAAGGTCGAATATCCGCAACATTTTCACTTGCAAATGCTAAAATAGTTCTTCAAATCTATGAAATCAACCAATCACAAATCATAATCTAATGGAATTTTCGACTAGTTTCTTCAAATCCCCTTGCAACCCTTTCAAGCCTTCGCCGCTCGCTCTATCAGCGGCGCAGATGTGGGACCCACCTGTCAGCTAAGATCGTCTCCTCCACGCCGCCATCCGCCGCGCCTGAGCCGCCCACCTCCTCCCTCCCGGAGGCCTCGCCGTGGCGTGCTGCGACCCGTGCAGAAGGTGGCGGCGGTACCAATCTCCCTCGCAGAGCTGAGCGGCCACCTCGGGAATCATGCTCGCGCCGCCTCCCAGCCCAGCAAGGACGCCGCTGCGTCGTCCCAGGCCTTCCTCCTCAGGCACCTCGGCTACACGACACGGGGTGAACCTCTCCCGGGATTCGGAATTGCCGATGTCCACCATGCGAGGGGAAAGAACAGAGAACAGGTACGCGGATGAATCCCCAAAGTAGTACATTGGCATTGCAAATTGCAACCTAGCTATTTGGGTATTTGCTTGTTTCTCTCAACTAGTGCCATGTACAGATTTCAGTTTCAGAGTTTGCAGCAAACATTCAGTTGTTGGGCTGCATGTGAACAATTTTTACTTGCCCTGCACTCACTCAGTCCCATTTAGGCTGAAGATATTGCTGCTACTCACTAGTCTGTACATGACTAAAAGTCTAAAAATCATTATGCATTCTAAAGGTTTTATCGACGCATGATGATTTCTCCTAGGCAACAGTTTTTCTTTAACGTACGCGGTATTCGCACTTAATTTTTCCTGGACATTTTGGGCCCCATTAGTATTTCATAAGAATTTATTGTAACAGCCCAAAAATTTGAGAATAGTAAAATATAACATTTAAACTTAGTTGTGAATATTTTTAGAATTTTCTTGATGTTCTTGGTTTTATTTGGATTTTCTTGGATTTTTGTGTTGTGAGAAAAATTAAATAAATGAGCAATGAAGAATGAAAAGGAGAAAAGGCCAAGAAGTAAAAAGTAAAAATTTAGAAAATTTCCATGAGATCCTGAGAATGTAAATAAGCTATTTCATCCACCAAATGAAATTTTACACATAGAATAATGAAGAAATAAAATAAAGAGACAACTTTTAATTTTAAATAATGCATTGTCAGAATTTATACAACATTTATAGAACTTATCTGGATCTGTAAAAAAATATTATGAGAACCTCAATGTCATTTATACCTCTGGTAAAAATATCATAAATTAATAATGCGATTTAAGATTTTTCCAAATTTAAAAATAGAAACTCTGAAAATCTGGAAATTGCAATGTCAGAATTTATATAAAATAATGGAGCAATATGTTGAGCTGAAAATTTTATAGAAGCATTGTTAGCTCAAATTCATCTGAAAAACAATGTTTGAAAAATAATAGACTTCAATTGCTCTCAAAGAAAAATCAAAATCAGAAACCAGAAATTAGAGCAGTCACTGTTGTAAGAATATTAATAATTTTTCGGTAACTCATTTTTACCTCAAACTTTTACCAGACATCAAACCCTGTCCAAAGACCTTGGTCAAAAAGTCTGAAAATTTTCTACTCCAATTTGACAGCCCAATAAAATCAGGGACGACATTGAGTGAACCGGAGCCGTCCCCTTCCTTTTTACCCTTCACTGATATGTGGGCCATTGCCCTTTTCCCGTTCCGTTCTGTTGGTGCGCAACGGTTGAACCTTCGGTCACTGCCAGTTGATCCTGATGGGAACCAGCCACTCCACTGGCAAGGAAGCTGAGTTTGCTGGTTGTTGTATCCGTGAAACACATATATAGAAAGAATGCAATGTTGGCTATAAAACACCGTGGTGAGGCCGATGAGAGATACGCTCGCATCAAATGCAAGCCCTTTGCCTCTTTATTTGTCTTTTCAGCTTTTTTATCAGCTCCCCCTCTAACTCATCAGATGGTTCCAGTTGTGCACACACAGGTACTACTTTCGTACTACTTTTGAGTGATGATATCAATATGAGCTGCCTGCTTCTCTCTTAATGCTGGTGATCTTTACGTTTGCAAGATGAGACTTTTTACCTTTCTTATGAGATACCAAGACGTATCAAAGTTGGTAATTCTACCTTACAATTTTTTGGTATCCCTTGGTACTAACTCAACGTAAATTTTGGTATCTCTCAAGGATGATAAAAAATCTCTTTGCAAAATAACCAATGGAATTTGTCATGTATTTCTGTTAAGCTAATCGGCCTTTGGAGGATTACTGTGACAAATAGATGGTTATATATACACCAGTAATTAATTGATATATATACACCAGTAAATAATTGAGCTAATGTTTTTACTGTTGCTGTAGTTTTAGTCAGTGCTATATGTTGCCGCAGCTAAGAAATTATTAAACTTGGTGTGAACGGGTCCAATTAGTTGCTTTACCTATCACCCAATCTTGTAATTTTGGCAAGTTTCAGGCTCGATCATGAAAATATGTACGCTTCCTTAAATTGTTGTATGACTTAAATTAGTAGAAAATATTTCCAGTTTTCTTGTTGTAATTAGTCCATTCTACAAAAAAAAATGTTGTTCATCGATCTGGTGGCAAAGCGGTGCACGGTTGCCCAGCATTTACAGAGCTAACTTTTTTTTTCTGACATCAATTACTGAAGCGAATTCTAACGCCGGACATATGAATCGGCATCAAGAAAGAGGAAACCATAGCGTCCATCGAGCCACATGGGAGGCTTTTTCGACCTCCTCAGTCCTCACAATATACTCCCCCCCCCCCCTCCCCCCTCACTCCTAAGCTGTGAAAACAAAAATGAATGCAAGCACTATATCAAACAGAGACATGCAAGCGTTTTGGCACGACGGTATCGATTTAGGCCCTTTTGTTTCAACTTTCGGATTATGGATTCTGAATTATAAGAGAAGCGCTCGATTGTGTGGAAGAATAGGGCAGCTAAGCATGCGCTTCTAGATTCGGACCAAAGCCAACGAGAATCATATCAGGTTTCAGTCGAATCCTCGTTCTGGATAAAAGGTAACTTTTGATTGTGAGAGAAGTTGTTTAGAATCTTCTCATTCGACAGACAATCTATTTTTTTAAGTAGAAGCTGAAACGAAGGGAGCCTTACTTGCAAGGCAGTCGGAAGAAAAACAAGATGAGATCGGATCACTCAAAGCAATGGCGAACTGATGAGCGCAGGATTACTTATATACAAGATGAATGCGCCGTCACGTGTGCCTTCAGCCTTCCTGATGCCCCTCAATCGTATGCCTATACGTGTGTATATATATAATACATATACATATATACATATATATATATATATATATATATATATATATATATATATATATATATATATACATATATATATGGGGGAGATATCTAGTGTAAATTGGCTATTCAGGTGCTAAAATGCTAACATTGATCGTGGGCCATCCGATCTATCACGTGTGGTTCAGATTGAGAGCGGTGGAAGTCCCTCATAGAATGAGGAGAGAAATAGAAGGGGGTTTTCGCAAAACTGTTTAAGTGACAAAGGGTTCCACCACTCTCGATCTGAGCCACACATGATAGATCGGATGGATCATGATGAATGTTAGTATTTTAGCACTGAATAGCCATTTGCACTAGATATTTCCCCTATATATATACATATATATATGAAAATATCTTTTTACTCGGTGTAGTTACTCCTATCTTTAAAATACCATCCAAACAAACTTGAAATACTCTCTTTTATCACTTTGGATACGATACAATAATTATAAGATACCCCAATGTGAACCATATGAAAAAATTGCAAGAGAGTATATAGTTCTTAGCGTATTTTACAAATACCTTTATATATGGACATAAAAAGGAGTATTTAAAAAATATACATACCACCTCTGAAAAAATATAAATACTACATAGCTAGTATTATATGCTTATATACTATATGTACATACCCTCCGTTACACGAAATACTCTCTATATTGTGAGATACAACATAGGGAGTAATTACTCTCGAGAGTAGAAAAGAAACTTTATATATATATGTGTGTACATATGTATGTGTATATGTGTGTGTATATATATATTCTTATTATTGGAAGATACTAAAATTTACATTGAGTCAACACCAAAAAGATAAAAATAATAAAAATTAAAGAGTAGAGGTACCAATTTTGATACCTCTGGATACTACATCGATATAAATTCTGATGTCTCATGAAGATTGTAGAAAGTGTAGGATCGAGGCGCACCAAGAAAGGAGTGAATTGGTGCAAACTAATATCTTAACCTAATTTTTTTTGTTTTTATTAATTCTGAAAATTAATAAAATATTAATCAAACATGAATAATCAAACTAAAATAGTTGATCATGGAAGAAAGCTAACATCTGTTGGAATCAGTGCATGCATGGCAATGTAATTGATTTATATAAAGAAAGGAATCAAACTAGTACTATCTGCATAAGCACCATCTAGACGTTGTACATATCAAGCATTGAAAAATTGCAAAGCAGTGCTCTCTCTTCAATGTTAACTCTCTCTTACTCTGTTTGCTTGCATCCCATCCACTTTTGTCTTTGAACTAAACATTACCTTAGAGAGCAAGGAACCGAGGATACTATAAGATTTGAGAGGGCTATAAGAGAGTAATAATTTTATTTTTTTTTCATTTTTTAATGTTGTGCTTAAAAGTATTTATAGTCGACCTCACTAAATCTTTTCTCTAGTAATGTTGCTTTAACATCGTTATTTTGATTCTCTATGAGATTCATTTTCTTCATTCTTGAGACCATGTACGCTAGTGTCGTTTCTCACAAAATTTTGATCTGATCCAACGGTACATTTAGCATTATAAAAGGGTATTTAGTGTAACAGTTTATCTTAAACAAATAGTTTATGTGAAAAATACTCAATTTCTTTGCCAGAAATGATTTTTCCCCGACATGAATCTGTCAAGATAAACCCAACACCGATGCCATCTTCTACTGTTTACCTCTGCTACAATTAACAGAGCCGTGTGCTTTAGCGTTAGTTCAAATTCAACCCGTCATACTTTGATGCGTTGTTTCTGCAGGTTAAACATTATTAAGTATGATGACTCACATCTGGCTTTTTAAGATTTAGAGCGGTATACTAAATGAATCCTGAAAGAATTAGGATTTCTAACGAATATAATTTCTACTTCCTTTTAAAGAGAACTAAAGAGGTATATAATTAAACACATTGGGTCATGAAAAACCCACACGACGGCCCATGCATGCGTGCACTCGTAAACTTCTTGCATCTCCCGATATAAACGCACGCCGCTTCGGTTGACCCTAACTAATCGTAGCGAGCAGCGCAACGCATCCATCCATGCAGATGGAAGTTGTGGCTCTTCCCGGCACGCGTCTCGCCGATGTCCTCCGCCACGCGTGCCTCGCGGGCGTCGCGCTGGTCGCATGTCACATGCGTGGCGCGCCATGGTTGATGCCCGCGGGCTGCTGCTCCAGCGCCTCCTCCCGACTTCGGTGCACGGCATCTTCGCTCGGCTACATCAACCACGGCACCGCACCTCTTCGTCCGCCCTCCTCGGCGTCGGCGGTCCCAGAATCGACCGCAAGCTCGGCTTCATGCCCAACGACTTCGAGAAGGCGGTGGTGGTCCGTCCAGACCACCGCTGACCTCCTCCTCTGCGAGATCTTGTGGTGGCGCATGCTCTGCGTGTGCAACCCCGCGACGCAGCGTTGGAAGCTGCTTCCCCAGCGCACGGAGACCAGGAGGTGGAACGCGTACCTCGTCTTCGATGCGGTTGGATCCATTGGAACCGACGATGTGGGGGCCGCGCCGGCGCTATGCCGTATACTGGCAGGGAGCAATTTATGTGCATTGTCGAGGTGCTTTTGTTACGAGGTACGTATGCATGATCTTACTATACATACAACCCTACTATTTCCAATGGCTTTCGCCTTCCATTTTCTTGCACACATGTACCATCTGGTTGATGTTCTTTCTAGTATATTAGATGTCTGCCATCGGCCCGGCCGTCTCCACGCGCTTGCTCATGGCGGAAGGAGCACCGCCGCATGCACCTCACCGCCAGCGACCGGCGGCCAGATCTCACCGGAAGGCAAGCAGAAGGCTTAATAGTAGAGAAATTTTACAGTGCACAAAGTATCGGCAGTAGGAATTAAATCTAACCATCCATTTTTGAAGGGTATGTTAGACTTTTCTCATCTATTCAGCAAGGGCATTTTAGACAATTCCTAATTTGTTTTATTGCTTGCCCTAATTTTTTTCCGCCGCCAGCCTCAGTTTTGCTTTCGCGTTGTTGCCTCGTTCGCCGCCTGAGCTCTCCACCTGCGGCGAGAGCTGGTTGCACCCTCGAAGCCTGCACGACTTCCCGGACCGCCTGGGGATCTCGCGCGCTATTGCCGTCGATTCAGCTTGCAGAACGCCGCAGCGTTGTCATCCTCCTCGGGCTCCACGTCCGCCGCCTCACGAACGCCGCGAGCGTCATCCTCCGTGGGTATCTTTGTTTTACCCTCCCTTTTCCTTGGCCTCCGCCTTCCTTGTTCGTTTAAGAAGCGGCGGAGCCGTCTGGTTCGGTGGGATGCGGCGGCGACCTTGTGGTAGAAGGGTCGACGGTATCGACAGACAAGCGGAGGAGAATGAATTGTATTTTTGGTTGTTGCCGATGCAATGCTCTGATAAAAGTTTTGCTTCTTTTAGGTTGAGTTGGGACAGCCGGACGTCGGGCGGGCGAGGAACCGGCGGAATGTAAGGATCGATAGCTTTCTTTTGCTCTGGAGTCGATTATGTTTTGTATAAGTTGTCTAAATGTGAATGTGTATTTGCAGACATCTGAGTCTCTAAGGAGCAGTTGGAACAAAGCTCAAGGTCACAAGCCAGCATCCGTTCAAGCTGAAGACTGAGGTAAATAATTAGAAACTTTTGTTATGGTTAGGTTTTTTTGGTGGGCAAGTGCAAGTCAGGTAGTAGTAGACTCTGCAGCCAAATGGCACATAAGTCTAATATATTGGATGATGTGCGAATCACCGTGTGAAACATCTATCATATCACTGAAATATATTAGGATAGGAGAAGTGCACTGATGTTGTATTTTCCAAATTGAAATTGAAATATATTAGGTTAAATTGATACTGTAGTGACGACGGGAATTGTGACACAGTGGGTAATATGGTAGATAGATCATACTTCTGCTCTGGCACTATTTTCTGAGTGTTTGTTAAATCAGTCTCCAACCTTTAGTATTCTTCTACACCCTGAATGCCTGATCAAATGAGATTGGGTGTTTTTCTATGAGATATGTATGGTGACAATGATTTGTCGCTTATAAAATGCTGATAAGGTATCTTAAATATCATGATCTCTAGCTTCACTATGCTTGAGTTAATATCTGTCTCTGCCGTACCGATGATTAGCTGTGCCTAATTGATACTGGTAATTCATTTGGTAGCACCAAGCTGACACATGTAATGATATTTGAAATCTACTTCTGATCCGCTTTATTACTTGTTGGATTGCATATATAAGTTTTAGAAACGTGTGCTATATTTTATTACAACAACTGTAGTTCAATACGATGTTCTGTAATTTGATTAAATAATTATTTGACCTTGTATCATAATTATACGGATTGAAACTTAGAGTTTAGAGAAGATAATGCTTTTATCAATGTAGGATTATGGTTCCTTTGATGTCAAACTTCAGCTGTTCTACTTTCAAATAAAGTGGTGCATTAAACTTCAATCGCATTGCCCTTTATAACAGCAAAGGGGAAGGGCCAAAGAACAGCAATTTATTCCAAAAGTACAGGAAATGCTTGAGGAGGAAGAGAAGCAGCGCATACATATTGCACACGGACTTCCATGGACAACAGATGGGCCTGAGGTTTGTCTAGCTTACTTTCTTAACTTTTCTTGAACACAAACCCTTTATTGACATCATGTTGAAAGGTTATGTTTGTTCTAATACCAGATTGGGAAAATGTTGCTTGTGTATGTTCTCATGGCAACTGCATAGTTCTTTGGAGTTTATTAGCAAAACTGACATAGTGTCAGAATTTTTTATCAATATATTTGCAAAATTTCGTTTACCTAATTTCCTTTGGAATCACAGTGATGGAAAATTGGTTTTCAGTTAACAAGTGATATGTATTGACTCTGTATCTCTGTTTCTACCAGTGCTTGATAAAGCCATCCGTCAAAGAAACCACTCATTATGTAAGCCACCTTGTTCTCCACAGTGATGTACGTGCAGTTGAACGTGCTGAATTCGATCAATATGTAAGCCACCTTACAAACTCATTATATATAAGGTGTGAATGAGGTCTTTTCTCAACAGAAATGAGTGTTACTTATTACATCCATTTTATCATGCCTGTTTGAGAATTTAGGTATCAGAGAGGAACATGCTCGCTGAGCAATTAAGATTGCAGAGGGAGTGGCAACAGAAGTTGGAGGAGGAAGAAATGGAAAGGCAGCTCAGGAAACAGCTTGTTCCTAAAGCGCAGTCAATGCCGTATTTTGATAGTCCATTCGTACCGAAAAGGTGAACATCCAGTTTCTAAAGAGAGTTCTTTTACAGTGCACTAGAATAAATATGGGCCGTTCATTTCTTTTGATCCAAAGGTTAAAGTCGGTCTTGATCTGATTATACTACGATAGTAAAATACTGTGGAGGGGTAGAAAGGTAAAAAAGTTTGAAGACAGTAGCTAACCCATAATCTTGTGGAGGAGTAAAATAGTAAATCAATCACCAGCTGAAGCTCAGCCTTATCCTCTTCGGCCCATCTTCGTCCGTGTTGTCCCCAATGTGTTTTTCCTCAAGAGATTCGGTGGTCTGGGACGGTAACAAGCTGTACAATGACTAGGTCTTATTTTCTTTCTTGGCAATTTGTGTGTTGGACTTTGGGCTTCCGATAATCTTGTTAGCGTGAAGTCAACCAAAATTCTGCTAATTTCCGTCTGAAATTGTTTATATCCACTGCGTAATATGAGCGTTAGGTGTTAAGAAAAAATTCTGGGATGACATTTAACCATGCAAGTAAAGCTATTTTTTACAGTAGTAACTACTGTGATAGCCTAGATCTGTCAATATTCCATGAACTTCAACATGTGCGAGGCGGAAGTGCTAAAACAATGAGTACTCATTAGTAACCCATTAGTTAAAGAAATTTATGTAATTTTACGTTGCGAAGGTGTGTAGCATACCCATCTTTTGCCTATTTATTTGGAATTTATGTGTGATTGGCCAACATGCAACCTTGTGATCGAGGCCATTTAGTATTTGAACTATGTGATAATCTTGTAACAACTCGAAATATCTCTCCATTCCTTACTTAGCTGTCGATGAAAAAGCTGTTAAATCACGGTGATTAAATAAGAAAATATACTAAATTATTAGGATTACGAAGTAATATAGATCTTACATATATATGAGTTCAAAGCGTTCTCTTGTAGTATCGCATAGTGAGTCGAGCACTTGAATCTCACGTTGTCGAGGAGTTGACAATGCTAAATACCAATGTTTATTTTCAAAGTTCATTGGTAGGAAGATCTGCGTATTTTTGTACACTTTAATTTTGTAAACACATTGTCAATCACGTTGGAGAGGAAAAAAAGCATTACCATATCATGCTCCGGATAATTGATTGCCATTGTTTTAATTGTGCCCCGTTAAGCGTCTTTTGTCTATATCATGTATGCCATCTCTGCATAGCGATTCTTGTGATCTTGTCTTCTCTCTAAGAATCTTCCTGACCCTATTGTCTTCTCCATGGTATTTGTCCGTGGCTAGTGAGATATGAGCATCGATTACCTATAGTTGTAAGTAAGCAATTGGAGTGCGATAAGATTACCATGTTAGGCTGTTGAGGCTCGTCTTTGTGCTTACATCGTCCTTAGCCATCTTTTGTTCTGTCGAACCTTGCAATTCATTTGTAAGGCATTGCAATTTTTCTTGAGATATGATGATATCATCTATGTGGACCAAATCTTTGTATTTTGGTGAAGAGTTTATGTACTCAATAATGAGGTTGTCTTCCTCGGTGCACACATCTGCTCGTATGTTACAATTAAAACAAATGCACAATTGCATGCAGAATGTGATATAAGGACAACAAAACTCTAATAGTAAAATGGACCTGGTTGGGCCAAGATAAGACGAGGCTCTCCCTAATGGAAACGATTTCGGTCCATGGGCTGTACTAGTGTTCTTCGTTTTCTCATTGCACTCTTCAGCCTGGCCCGATAGAGCAGAGGTGCCAGTATATGTAGCTCAAATGATGCTGTCCCGCCCCGTCTATAGGCTACAGTGGAGTAGATATCAAAGTATGAAATGGATAAATGCATACTGCAGGCAAACATAAAGCAGTATGTGTGAGCAGATCCATTTCACAGCTCCAACACATGACAAGTGATATCATCAATATGCATGGAAAGCAATAGGTTATCGTAAAACTCCACTAGTTCTTGAGCAATGATCAGAGATTGATGTCAAATTAGTGCCTTTGTTATGGAAAGCCACCCCATATTTTGATGCCAAAAATGTTGCCTTTATCTGTGACATGCCCACACTTTAAGAGCCGTATCCTTATCTTCAGATGCTTTAATATTCGCCCCCGCACATAGTACATGAATCATTCAAGTCAACACGAGGATTAATGCTTGAAGGGTCAAGTGATTGTGGTGGTCTCACCAAGGTCCTTTTTATTCTGAACATGGGTGTTCTTGGTGATACCAACTTGCTTCACAATGGAGTCTTGGTGTCACGATCGCCATTGGCACCCACACGAAGACATTGCATAGGCATCAAAATATAGGATCGATCGAGAAGCATCATGAAGGTGCACGCAAGCCATGCTCTGTCGAGTAAGCAATATCTATCTATATACATTCTCAATAACACATCAAAAATTGTTTAGAATTCATTGTCATTCTTCGGGTCATATGACATTCTAATCTGACAAATTACTCGCATGCCTACTGTGAACATTGACAGTACGTGTCGACCTCAGTAATTTGAATACTAGGACTTGTACTGTCAGGTGGGTCTGCTAGTTCGTGTCTGCCTTAGCAGTTGGAACATGAGCTGCTCGCCGGCATAGGGTACGAAGCACTGATCGAACGCATTGTTACAGTACTCCTGCTGCCCCAAGCTCTTCAATCGTGTGTGCTGGCACAAAACCATATGTTGTCATGATGCGACCTCAACGTACCAGTTGTACGTGAGTTTTAGGCTATGTGTGTATGAATTGGACCACATGTTATTAGGCTAAGTGAATATACATATATGCATTTAATTAGAGATAAAAAATTAGGGTTTACCAAGAATAAATAGGAGGCGGTACCTCCCGACTCTTTCTGCAGCCGCATTTAAAACAAAGGAAGAGCCTGGCGCGTGGAAGAAGAAATCAGAGCGAGAGGCGTCAAGGGAACAAGGTGGGCGTGGGGCAACGCGAGCGGCAGCGGTGATCAGACGTGACTAGCGTCGGCGGTACAGCAAGAGAGCGGCAGTAAGCGACGCTAGACTCCCATGCTCTAGGGCAGTGTGCGACGGAAGCGTGAGGACAACCAAATACATGCATGATTTTTTTTAACCATCTCATATATATATACCACTTTGTATAAGCAAACACACACCCTTACCGCGAGAAGTGCATACATGCTTTGCCAATGAGCCGGCTTGGGTTCTCGTAATCTACTCATTGTCGGCATCCACAATACCCGGCTGTCTCTGACATGTTAGAAAATATTGTGTGCTAATGACCTTGGCGTCAGCTTGGGTCTTCTTTATCTTCTCAAGAGTATACACATGCATGCATGCTCTCACTAATTCAACAAGTAGCTCGCTTGCTTGGAATGAAGTGGATGGCCGGCCATTCACAATGCTTTCCGTGAGTAGGACTGAGAGGCATCGGGAATAACACACCTACAACCTCATTCAGCTGAGCTCCATGTTCCTATATATGATGCTTGTCGTGGGATGATGGAGGAACACATTGACACAAGAAGGCACGTAACCATAAATGCTAATGCATAAAGGATACATAAATAGCTCTTTTAAGGTAAACTATTTGTTATTTTTGATCCAATGTATCGAATTATCTAATATTTATTATACTTTCTTTGATATAATAGAGTAATAGAAATATTTTCTGTAAATCAATAGCAAGATTTGATTTCCACTACCCACCATATGACTCTAACATAACACGCTGTAATATTTTGTTAGATTAGGCTAATCACTAAATCTTTTAGTCTAGCCTACATCATGATCACAACTAATGCGGAAGAGACATGAGCACTAACCCGGTGAAGACAGGTTCGCCATTAGGTCGGTCGTTGGTGTCGGTTCGGTTGTTGGAGTTGTAGAGAGGTGTCGCGGGTGATCACGAAGACCTTCTGGACACCAGTTCCGGAGCCCCTCGGGACGACGGTGGTGGCGGAGGCCTTGCCATGCCACCTCGACCTTGACTGCTCTTCAAGTTCCTCCAGTACCAATGAGGATCGGTAGAGATTAGGGTTTTCGGGAGAGTTGAATCGTGCGTGTGTTCGTCAACCCAGCACGAGCTCACCTCATCCTGTTAATATGGCGCTGAGGAGCTTGGGGGCAAGTCCCATTCGATGGAAAGCACCTCCGATCATGGCGCGTGATTAAGGAAAGAGCTAATCACGGGATTAGCCCTTAGTTAGGAAAGTCTTTATTAGGAAAGGCATTGCGTGTATGGTAATAAGGGTGGCAAAATCACGTAGCCTTGCCTGAGATCAACCAACATTCTCCCACTTGATCGAAAGGCTATCATAATGTATTCATTCTCAGTAAAACAGTAGGCCAAGGTAATGTGTTATCAACAGCAAAACGAAAACACCATTGAAACAACAGTACCTATAGTCCACCATAATACCTTGACTGAATACTAGCTTAGTCATAACGGGTGTTGATTGCTTTAATGCCCCTATATCCAGGATCATAAACAAAGGTCCTCCAATAAACCCATGCCGGCAATATGTTCTTTAAATAAGTTAGGAGGTAAACCTTTGGTGAGCGGATCCGCGAGCATTGAGTTAGTACTGATATGCTTAATTTTAATAGTTTGATCCTGGATTCTATCTTTCACAACATGGTATTTAATGTCAATGTGTTTGGCAGCACCACTTGACTTGTTGTTACTTGAATAGAAAACTGCGGCTTTGTTATCGCAGTATATGGTGAGTGGTTTTGCTATACTGTCTACCACTCTTAGTCCCAGGATAAAGTTTTTAAGCCATACGGCCTGCCCAGTTGCTTCATAACATGCTACAAATTCTGCCTGCATTGTCGACGATGCAGTTAAGGATTGTTTGGAGCTTTTTCACGAAATCGCTCCTCTAACTAGGGTGAAAATGTAGCCTGATGTGGATTTCTTAGTGTCTACACACCCTGCAAAATCAGCGTCTGAATAACCCAAAACTTCAAGGTTATCAGACTTTCTATATGTTAGCATGTAATGCTTAGTGCCCTGCAAATAACGCAGAACCTTTTTAACAATGACCTTCCAAAGGGTCTAGACACGGGTTAGACCAAATCGCCAAGCATCCCAGAACTAATGCCAAGTCCGGACGCCTGAGACTTGAGCGCATATTGCTTCCAACAAATGAAGCATAAGGAATCATCTTCATTTGATCTCGATTCTAATTGATTCCTGGGCTTTGAATAATCCAAATTTGTCGCCTTAACTATTGGAGCGAGCGTGGCGAGCACTTACTCATGTTATATCTTTCAAGTACTCATCAATGTATGACTTTTGAGATAGTCCTAGTACTCCTTTAGACCTATCTCGGTGAATTTCAATGCCTAAAACAAAACAGGCTTCACCGAGATCCTTCATGTCAAAATTAGAGGATAAAAATCCTTAGTTTCATGCAAAGATAACTTTATCATTGCTTGCTAATAATATATTATCAACATAGAGTACTAGGAAAATGAATTTTCCACCCTTACTCTTGATATATATACAGTTATCCACCTCATTTTCCTTAAATCTAAAATTTCTATTTATTTTATCGAATTTAAGGTACCATTGTCTCGACGCTTGTTTAAGTCCATAGATGGATTTCTTAAGTCTGCATCCCATATGTTCTTTGCCTTCCACGACAAAACCTTCGGGTTGTGCCATGAAAACTTGTTCATGCAAATCACCATTAAGAAATGCAGTTTTAACGTCCATTTGATGGAGCTCTAAATCGTAATGAGCAACAAGCGCCATGATGATTCTAAATGAATCCTTTTTAGAGACAGGGGAAAAGGTTTCATTGTAATCAATTCCCTCTTTCTGTAGGAAACCCTTTGCTACAAGCCTTGCCTTGAATCTTTCAATGTTCTCTTTAGAGTCATGCTTAGTTTTGTAGACCCATTTACGACCTCTTGCTTTTGACTCCATCGGGAATTTCTACTAAATCCCAGACACCATTAGAGCTCATAGACTTCAGTTCATCTTCCATGGCCTCAATCCATTTAGATGAATACTCACTTGTCATGGCCTCTTTGAATGAGGTGGGGTCATCTACCTTACCAATGTCTTCGCCAAGAAAGACTTCATAATAATCTGGTATGGCAGACCTTCTCACCCGCTGTGATCGTCTTAAGGTTTCATTAGGGATCACTAGCGGTTGTGAAGGTTGTTGAGGCACTTCTTCAGTTACCTGTTCATGAGATGCCACAGAAGTTTGTTGAGGTTCATTATCTGGCTCATTAAACTCCTCAACAATGGGTGTTGCTCCCGAATTTTCAGTTGGAGGTACTACAGTCTGAGGCATTGTATGAGGAATAGGGCAAATATATTCTTGAATTGTTGGTAATGGTACATGAGCCCGAATTTCCTCAAGGTCTATCTCCCTTCGTTGTGAGCTCCCACTGATTTCATTGTCCTCTAAGAAGACAAATGTGTCTAGTCTCAACGAATTTAGTGACACGATCTGGACAATAAAACCGATATCCCTTAGATCTTTCTCGGATATCCAATGAAATGGCAACTCACGATCTTAGGGTCTAATTTATTTTCTTTGTGGATTAAATAATCGCTTCAAAGACGACAACCCCATACACGTAAATAATTAGCTGTTGGTTTCCTCCCATCCATAATTCATAAGGAGTTTTAGTGCAGACTTGCTAGGAACCCGATTAAGTATGTGGGCACAATTTGTTTTAAGTGCCACCATCCACAAGCTAATAGGCAGACTAGAATGACTAAGCATGCTTCGTACCATATCCATAAGTGTACGATTGCGACGCTCTGCCACTCCATTCTGCTGAGGTTCTCCGGGCATAGAGTATTGGGCAACTATGCCATTTTCTTGAAGGAATTTGGCAAAGGGCCCAGGTATTTGCCCATAAGGAGCATGTCTCCCATAATATTCTCCCCCATGATCTGATCTCACAACTTTGATCTTCATATTATGTTGATTTTCAATTTCAGCTTTATAGATCTTAAATTTATCTAGTGATTCAGAACGATCACGAATGGGGAAAATATAGCCATAGCGAGAGAAATCATCAGTGAATGTAATAAAGGAATCATAACCATCCACCGATGTCACTGGGAAGGGTCCACAAATGTCAGTGTGAATTAATTCCAAAAGACCCGTAGTCCTAGTGGCTCCCGTAGTCCTAGTGGCTCCTTTCTTAATTTTCTTAGTGAATTTACCTTTAATACAATCTAGACAGTGGTTCGCATCTGAAAAATCTAAGGGTTGGAGTATCTCTTCTTTGATGAGATGTTCCATTCTCCCCCTAGAAATATGGCCTAAGCGACAGTGCCATAATTTCGATGACGTCTCACATGTCTTTTTATTTACAACAGTGCATACATTCAACACAGATTCATCCATAGAGAGTAAATAAAGTTTGTCTTGCTCGAAGGCAAGACCAATAATATCATTATTTGATTTGATAATGCACTTATTGTCCACAAACTCACATGAATAACCTGTTTTAGTCAATCTGAGACCTGAAATTAAGTTTCTCTTAACACTAGGAACATAAAGAACATCAAAAAGATGAAGATCAAGTCGCCTCCTAATGCAAGTTGAAGAGTTCCAAGCGCCTTGACTTCAATCTCTGCTTCCATCAACGACCCTAAGACTTCGTCCCCTTTTTATGGTCGCCACGGGCGCAATCCACGTAATGAATTAGTAATGTGCACAGTTGCACTGAGTCAATCCACCATGTATTAGAGGTAAACTTCGATAATAAGGACTCATCAACTTGAGAAATGATTTCATTACCCTTCTTTGCTAACCATTGCACCTGAATCCCACACAATCCTTTTATACGTGCTGGCTTCTTGCAAAATTTGCAAAGGAAGTTCCCTGCAGTTGGTGGTGCGAGAAGGTGCACGAGGGCCATGAGCAACAGTTTTTCCCTTAGCATTATTCTTAGGAGGGTGATAAGGCTTTTTATTTGCCTTAAACCCACGAGACTCCCCGATTCTTCCTTTTGCCATTGCCGACAAGATGAGCTTGTTCCTTGATCTCTCGCTTTTTGCCTCTCTTCTTCCTCAACAGAGTGGCTTATAAGCTCAACTTATGGACCACTTCTCCTTCGAAAGTGTTGTAATTTATCTTGAAGGGTCCATACTCGGTGGCAAGGAGCTCATGATGAAATGAACAAGAAAGCCATCGAAATGGCCATGTCCATTCCTTGATCTAGCCGCCATGTTAGTCATACTCATGATATGCTCCCTCACACACTGTTACCATCATAGCGGGAAGTGAGCATCATGCATGATCGTGGTACTAGCATAAGTCTTGGAAGAGCCCTTAAAGTTATCCTCGACATTAGCCAAGTATCCTTTAGCATTTTCGGAATCAGGGATTCCTCCCTTAATCCCGACAGAAATGCTATTCTTGATGATCATTAGTGACATGCGGTTAGACTTCTCCCACCGCTCCGCCTTCTTATCATATTGCTTCTTGAGAATAGCATAATCCTCAACATTAGGGGCGGGTGCGACAGGAGCACCTCTCGTAATGCTAGGTCAAGGTCCAAGACCCTAGCGTAATGAGGATCTTATCTTTCCACGAGGAAAGTTAGTGCCATTGAAATGTTCAATGCTATTAATCTGAGCGGCAACATTGTTAATTGCTGAAAAGACAACAAAATTTAATTAATAATTGCCATATATGTAATTAACCCTCGTTGGTCGATTAAATACATATAAATGACAAAAATATCATGAGATTTCATTTCGCATCACCGTTGGGCAGAAAACGAAACAAAATTTAACAGCAAATTAAATCCTAAGTTGTATCTCCGTTGGGTAGAAAACAACATAGGAATTAAACACATGAGAAATGACTTAAAATTACTAATAACGTTGGCTATACATAATTTTAAGCCAAAATTAATTCTCCAATTAAATTTCACGTTGGTTCCATTTAATCAGAGATAATATCTAGAATAATCATCATGAGAGAATTAATTTGCAGAGAAAATTAATCGTAACATTAATGCTCGAAAATAAAGTAATTAAACAATCATTAATTCTGAATTTAAACAAGATTAAATTCTACTGATCATCCGGGCTGAAAATCACTCGGCTGGAACAAACTGAAGCCCACATCATCCGCCCAAAGAATAAAAGCATTGTTGCTCGGCGCCCAACCGATGAATCGGACGGCCGAGATCAATCACGACCGAAACAAAAAAACAACGCAAAAACCCTAAACCTAATGCATTTGCTCGATCTGAGCCTCTCGCGCGGGAGAGAAAAGGGGGCAAAAATCTGTGGCCTTTCAGACTAAGCCTTGGCCTGCTGAACGCGGGCGATGCGGCGGCGGAGCGGACACGCACGAGCTGGCGCGGCGAGAGCGCGCAACGCGGGCGATGACAAGCGCAAGCGAGACCACGACCTAAGCGGCGCGGCGAAGGGCCGAGGCGCGCTGACAAGCGTCGAAGGCGAAGCGCCGAGGCCGGGCGAGCTGGGCGATCGGCGATGCGGCCGATGGGGCGAAGCGACACGGCAAGATCGATGCCGAAGGCGACGAGCACAAGATGCGAGGAGTAACCGGCCAAGACACAAAAATAAGCTAAGTGCCGGATCCCTTAATGCCATTGATTTTGGTGATTTGAGTTCTAAGGTTTTGGGATTTTGGGGATTTAGGGTTCGGTTCTTGGGGATTTCTGAGCAAGGTTCTTATCCTCTCCTTCTTCATGCTAAATCGATCTAAATCCGACTAATCAAGACTAAATCCGAAGCTAATCAACAATAATCCGACAAGAACATGGAACATCCGAGACTAAAACCGGGCTAATAGGAACATGATTAGACTAGATTGCTCTGATACCAAATGTTAGATTAGGCTAATCACTAAGTCATTTAGTCTAGCCTACATCATGATCACAACTAATGCGGAAGAGACATGAGCACTAACCCGGTGAAGACAGGTTCACCATTAGGTCGGTCGTTGGTGTCGGTTCGGTTGTCGGAGTTGTAGAGAGGTGTCGCGGTGATCACGAAGACCTTCGGACACGGTTCCGCCCTCGGGGCAGCGGTGGTGGCGGAGGCCTTCGGGATGCCACTGTGACTTGACCTTGGACTGCTCTTCGAAGTTCCTCCAGCGCCCAATGAGGATCGGTAGAGATTAGGGTTTTCGGGAGAGTTGAATCGTGCGTGTGCTCGTCAACCCAGCACGAGCTCACCTCATCCTGTTAATATGGCGCTGAGGAGCTCGGGGGCAAGTCCCATTGGATGGAAAGCACCTCCGATCATGGCGCGTGATTAAGGAAAGAGCTAATCAAATTCATTTTCAGTTTATTTGTAAACTTTTTAGGTATAATGCATATTTGACCCTTTAGTTTAAATTTGCATTTCAAATTCATCCATTACTGTTTTTCCAAATATTTTTGCATATTTGAATTCATTATGATGTTAACATCATATAAAAATTCATATTATTATTTACTATCTTATTATTCACAGATTTGATATAAAGATCATATTAAGGACATAAAAATTTAATTTAAATAATTCTTTTCTGAAATTCAAAAATTCAATATTTTTGTATATTTAGAATCTTACTTGATTTTAGATGAATATATAAATTTGTTGCATCGAGATTGAATCAAAACAAGAAAAGATATTCAAGTTTCATTATTAATCCAGTTAGGAGAATTGACTAAAAAGGAAAATAGGCTTTCAGAGTATTGAAAACGCCTTTACCCTTTGTGCTGGAGACTCTTGCTTTGGCTGACATGGGTGGCTCGCGCGGCAGAGGAAGAAAACAGAGCGACGGCTAGGGCTGAACGGCGAGGGCGCTCCGGCGAAGATCCGGTGAAGGCGACGGCACCAGGAGGTAGGGCTCGGCGAGGTGCATCCGGGGATGAAGTCGATTCATCGGAAGAGGCAGCAGGGTGGTGCGCAGCCGAGGTCGAGCGGCAGCGGAAATGGCGGCTCGTGGAGGAAGAAGAACAGGGCGTTAGAGGTGAAATCGGTGGCCTTGTGAGCATCAGGGGACACTGGGGAGTTCATTTTCGAAGTTTACCTGAAGGGAGAAGGCCGGAGGAGCTCCGCCCACGGTGGCCGACCATGAGGAAGAAGGCGCTTCAGCAGCAACACGATTTCACATGAAGGAGTCCGAATCTTTTTGAGGGGATTTGATGCTTGAGGCCTGGTGATGCTCTAGACCAAAGGGATTTGGAAATGGTTGGCTCGATCTCTCGAATCGATTTTGGCTTGGAGCTCTGAAGCTTGGCAATGGCGGTAAGGAACGAGGGCATTCTGGCATTTCGATTGAGCAAAGGAAGGGAAAGGTGAGGGGGGAAGAAGGCGCTGCCTCTGGTGATCACTAAGGAGCAACGCATTGGCTGAGGGACTGGGTAGATGAGCCGGCTTCGGTTTCAAAGCTCACGACCATGGCGGAAGAACCGAGGGATGTCTGCGTTTGCTTGAGGAGGAAAGAGAAGTAGTGAAGGGGGAAGTGGAGCACTATCCCTGGTGGTTCCCAAGGCGCAATGCATTTGGTTGAGGGCTGGCGTGATGTCCTGAGGCAAAGACTTGGGCTTGCTGCTTCAATGGAAGATTCTGGATTTGGGGACCCACATGGCGGTGAAAGGGAATAGGAGTGAAGAGATGAGCTTCATCCGGTCACTAGAACTTGCCTTCGGTTGGGCTATCATTCAAATAGAAAAGTTTATGAAACCTTTTGACTAATGTTTCTTGGGAGTTGGTAATCTTCGCAGACAAATTTGAGACTAAATCACCTTACAGTTAATTAATGAAAATTCTGACATTGTCAACTGTCCGGAAATTCCATTTCACTTTTTGATTTGTTTAAAGATTCAAATGGTATTATTTATTTGTAAAACTTTTTATATCTCATGATCAGTTCCTAGAATTTTTACCAGAGATAAATATCACTCTGAGGGTATTATGGAAATTTTCTTGGATTCAGATAATGTTTGGATGATCTCCATTCTTTAATTCTATTGGTTGGATTTTTCATACAAAGAACAATTTTGAAGAAATCCAAATAAAATTCAATAATGCCAAGAAACTCAGAAATAAATATTTTCAAATTTAAAATATTTATTTTCACTTTATTAAATTTTTGGGATGTTACACACATGGTGGAGACGCCTTGTGACAGCGTCATCATGGAGCGCCTTGCCCGTCATTGGCGACGGCCATCATAAATACGGTTGTTGTACTAACGTGGCAACTCCAGACTCCATGGGCGGATTTGCATATGGGCTTCTCGCCATGCCTAGACGAGCCAGCGATTCACATTCGCAGCTTTTAGCGTTCATAGGCTGAGGGATGGGCTTTTGAGCAGATGAAAAATGACGAGTTATATGTGCTTTGACGAGTCAAGGAGATCCCATTTGTTCTTTTGGGCTTTCATGGACTGAGGGATGGGCTTTTGGGCAGATGAAAAATGACGAGTTATATGTGCTTTGACGAGTCAAGGAGATCCCATTTGTTCTTTTGGGCTTTCATGGGCTGAGGGATGGGCTTTGACTCATGTTTCAGAGATATTGGGTAAACGAAAAATGGCTGACACAACTCACACCGTTAGCACACGAGAAATACACATGCTGATAAGCTGCATTGTTAGTTCATAAAGAAACACCTTCACCCAAGTAGTGTCCATATCAATGGTGTAGAGCCATGAGCCATATCAAGTAATGTAACCCAGATAAGAGGATAATTCATCTAAAAAATTAGTAGTACATCCTTAATCTGCAAGGACGACTGCAACCATATGATGCGTTCTGAAAAAAGCTGGACATATAAATAAGATGCAGTGAACAAGTGACTAATAGTGTCAATGAGAAGCAGAAGCGTCCCTCCAGCTAGCTAGTTCTCATTACTAGATAGGTAAGGCGCGCTACGCTGCGCCCGTACAGTCATTCATTATAAAAGATTATCTCTATGACAATACAGCTGTAATACCTGAAGAAATTTACGACGCAATATGAGAAAGAGACTTCATCATGAGCATACTCAGTTAAAATTTGCAGCTTTAAAATTATAAAATAAACTCAAGCAAAAAGGACATAATTGCTTCTGTAATAAAATTAGAAACTCATGCTCTAATCTATGAGCTGTAATATGAGTCCTAAAACAAGACTTAAGTCTAGACACAACACAATCGATGAAATGATATCTATAGCTTCAAATTACATATGATGGTATTGTTGTACAATATACCGACATGGGTACATGTTCAGTTCTATACAAATTTCAGTACACCACCTAAATACGACTAACAAATTAGATTCATCAGATTTTTATGGGACATCAAACATGCCCTTCACCAAACAAATCTCTCAAAAACCAATGACTCACCAAGTCCCACCTCATCCTAGCAAAATCGAAGCTAAGGAAGCAACCTAAGTATGTGCTTGGCCGATCACATCACAACATGCTGACTGGAACAAAGAAAGCAATAGGCGTGGGCTTACTGTAGTAGCTAGAAGATTGTCAACATATGCAAATGAAGAAGTTTTTCTTATTCTCTAATTGTAATAGGTTGAATAAACAAGAACAGTAATGATAAACAGAGATCTCCTTTAATTAACTCAAAATTATGTGCATAGACTCCAGAGATACCCTAAGTCAAAATTATGTGCACCAGTCAGCCAGAAAACCCAGTAACACAATAATAGTGAAGAGTAATGCCTTCGGCTGATAAATCGATTGAGGCCTGGACCAACACCACACTATTTGGGATCTAGATGGATTGATTCTGAGTGATACAGCCGTCAATGTTGAATTTTGTTGGTTTAAGAGGTACTTCAGATTGACACAAGGGCTGGAGCACATGACGTATGGATGAAGAAATTAAACCCCAAATTAATGGAGAATGAGAGACGAAGAGAGTGAAAGACGTAGGAGCCACTGTGGAGGTCCGGACAAATGAGGAACAACTCCAATGTTTGGTTGCACAATGCATACAAAACACCAATTTTCCTAGCTCTGATCTTTATTCATACGAATAGTCACATCCTAAAATAAATAGATAATAAGAAAAGGCATTTAGCAATACATAATGGGAAAAAAGTTATCGCTGAGGTGATTCTGGAATAGCGGACAAAAGGAAATGCATTAAAATTTTATTATTTTAACAGCCTGAATCCTAAAACTAAAATTTCGCCTTCTAATAACCTCTAAATATAGAATTGCTTCAAAGACAGAGATAGAAAACCCCTTAAAGGAAAGCATCATGCTTTATTTTTATATCGAAAGCAGAAAGACATTTCAAAACAATAGCACAGACATAGGTTCAGCTATCATCATATCTTGCATAATACTATCATTTATATCCAATCTCCTCAACAACAATTCTGAATATCTCAGGACATCACATAAAAAAGTTTCAACTTGAAAGAGTATACATGTCAGTAACATGCTGACCTGAAGATACTGTTAGTGTACCATCCAATTTGTAGTCCCCTATAAAACCTGGACCTCGCGCATAAAGGTTGTAGTCCCTGGTTACAACGTTCCTTATGTAGAAGCTCCCATTTGTATCTGCTCTACAGCAGAATTGGTATCCTATGACATTGCGGTTTATGCAATAAACATTCATAGTCTAATAATATACTGATGCATATCGTTGTAAAAGAAAAGCGTATATAGTATGCATTACCTTGCACTCTCTTTGCCAGGATCCAGCTTCTCCTGGTAGGGCTGCTAAACCTACATAGGCTGTTGTCGCATAGAGATCCTCATTATCTAAATAACCAAATGATATGATGAATTAATTACTAAGATATATAAAATATTGAATTACATCTTGGGTAAATCAAAAGTTCTCACTACTATAGTCAGAGAAAAATGGGAATGTATTTAATACATGCTTGAACCAATAATCTACCGGAGACACAACCTCTCTGCTTTCGTCCTTTGAAAATCCTCTAAAAGTGCAAAACAATATGGCGACTCTCTTTCTCAATCATTATATGATTTCATAAGGTAAAAGAGAGAAAAGTAAGTACCAAGTTACTTTAGTGCTTATAAGATATGTTTTTTAAAAATTTTGAGACGAAGTGTTCATAATACCTTTTTTAGAGGATGTGGCCACAACACTTTGTTTTTTAAGAGAGTGTTCATGACACTTTAGACAAGCAAACTAATTACTCAGTCTTAATCGAGAACAGAGAGTTCACCAACTCAATAGATTATGGTTGTCCTTATGTTGCATGAAAACAGACTTGTCATATCCTTAAGCACTTATTTAACCTGAAATCATCTAAACTTTTGCATCCTCTCAGAGTAGATTTGGGTCACTTCCATCCCAACTGGATGTACATCAAGATTGGTCCATGAACCTTTTTCCAATATTCTCCATTCGCGAACCTGGTTGAAAGGTCATCCCTAGCATAGTGAGCACTAAGAAACATCTGAAATCAAATAAAAAAACTTGCACAAAAGATAGCTGCATATCATCAAATAATCTGAGCTCAATTTCAGTCTCTTTGTACATTCTAGATCATCATAATGTCTGAACTTACGGCCAGCATAGTGTGTCCGACATGAGAGGTCGAGTTCTACTTGAGAGGTCCTCCGGTATGAAACTCCGGTACCTGTTATCAATCTTGACAAATATATGAGCAGTGTTCATATTCTTCAGAATGTAGGGAAATCTTTATCATGGATGTAAGGAAAGTTAAAAGGCTAGAATTTCCATCTTTAGGTGATCACAATTTTGTTGATTTAGACCAATATACTTATTAAGAGCAGCTAGTCCATAACATAGATGAGAAAACTCTAGTAGAAGCATTGTATTTTTTTTAAAAAAAAAGCCTACAATGCTATTCTATTTTTGTTCGTTTAATTTTTATATAGCACAAAGCGATCTACGAAACATAATGAAGTGAGATACTTATATGTGAAAAAAGTAAAATGATTAACTTGATAATAAAGTATATTGAAGAAATTACTTGCCTTTGTTCTCACCAAGCCATAAACTTCGTCTGTGAAACAACGACAATAATCGGTTGATCTCAGTCCTCTGGTTGCAATCCTCGACATAATATTTTGGTTAACTTCTAAAGAAGAGCAAGGAAGACAATCCAGACATTATCACAGATAGTAAGCAATATCTAAGGTTATTACCCTGTCTTGTCCAAAGGATAAGGGGCATAGTAAGTATAGTCGGATGTCTGAAAGCATGAAACGTGATAAAACGTAATAACTATAAGGTTATGCACCAAACAAACATTGTGTGCATGACTATATAATTATACATTGCATTCGGTACGGGGAATACGGCGAGCACAGCCTTTATCGCTGATGAAGCCAAAACAATACAGTTTGTTGCAAGGAGAGGTCGTTCCAAGGAACTGTGATGGAGAACACAAAATCAAAACGTAACTAATGAAAGAGACCCATGTCTGTCTGAGTACCTGTTTTACCGTGATCCGGTTCCGCTATCTAGAAACAATCTTCTTTTAGCTACGAAGAAAGCCTTACTTCATATATCAATGGTTCAACTCTTCTTAAGCAAGACAATCTGGAAATAAAAGACAATCCGGAAATAAAAGGACACTATGGTACCATTGATTGGATGAAACAAGTTTAAGTGAGTAGTTAATTGAGAATCCCGAATCACAAACCTGAGACAACTGTGCAGAGTTACGTGATTCTTGATGGAGTACTTCTGGGATAAGTAGCACACCTGGATGAAACAAGTTTAAGTGAGTAGTTAATTGAGAACCCTGCATCACAAACCTGAGACAACTGCGCAGAGTTACGTGATTCTTGATGGAGTCCTTCTGGGATAAGTAGCACACCATGGTATTTCCCTGACATGGATACCTACGGCTTCAATCTATTACAATTTACAATACCCTAAATATTCCTTGTTTAAAAATATCTACCAGATATTGTTCGAAAAATTGCTTCAAATGAAATATTAAAATAACTACACATATCTACTTGTGCCCTTGTTTTGCATTCCCTCATACATCTTGTTTATAATTTCCATCAATTTGAGTTTGGGACAGTTCCACTTCCTCTCCTAAGATAAGCTGCATGGAAAGCTGAACAAAAAGTTGCCAGTGCTATTTTGTTTTGGTAGAGTTTTGGGCATGAGTTTAATCAAATCATACCATGTCTGGATGTGATTGAAGTGCACATCCAAAAGCGACATGAGATGCTTTTCGACCCATCAGGCGAACGAAGTAGTAGTACTGATAGGGAACAACATATCAGCGAAGTGGTGTTTTAGAGATAATTAATTAGGGTGGTCAGATATAAGCCAGTTGAATTTAGCAATATGAATGGACGTTCAGAAAACCACCTTCACAACCAAGATTGCATTGAGGCAAATATTGCTTAGAAGCTAAAAAGAAATTTCCATACAAAATGGTAGGAGTGACAGAAAGATAGTGACATACTGTATTGTAAACCTTTCAAAGTGTTTTCATGGTTCTGTATATTGCCTCCTATAGCATCTATAGGTCAGGAAATATATACATGATGCTGATAGATATGTAAATGTATGATCTTTTCAAGATCATAGCCAATGTGCATATGATTGAAACATAGGGAAACACTTCGCGTAACAGAGCACCTGTTACAGGCATTGCCTCCTCTGATGTTTATATGGTGTCGCATGGCATGGCAGAATAACTTTTAAGGTGACAGACTGAGGTGCTTTGCAATTTGAATACGTTAATGAGGGCAGAAGTAGATCACGTGAATAGGAAAGAAACAACACAACAATGGAACCATATCCAGAAGTAAATTTTTAAGATTCTACCTTCGATAAATAAAACTAAAACCGATTCCAATTTCAATTCCCTGCTCTGATAGGAACACATACATCGTCTCGATCATAGGTTTAAAGAATTGGGAAATGGTGAGTATAATCTAGGCAAAGTGCAAGCTTATGTAAATAAGAAGTGCGTATACATGAAACACAGACAATCAGCTGAAATAAATAAATTTAGTAGTAGCAACATTACTCACCCTCATGGAAAACCACCAACTACACGAAGCAAATTTCAGAATATATTCCTTCACATCTGTAAATCATGAATTCACCAGTACAAAAACTTCGCTCCAGACAGACTGATGCAATGCACCAGCACAAAAGATCCAGAGAACAATCATACCACGCATGCTAACCAAGGCATCAACAAATCACAAAACAATAATAATAAGAACAAGATTTACCTATATCCCATTACAATCAGATCTTCATGGGGAGCAGCGTCTGCTGGATGTTTGGCAGCATCCCGGTAGCGGTGATGGTGATGACCCCCAGCAGCCGGCTCAGCTCCTCGGTGTTGCGCACCACCAGCTGGATATATGCCGCAGCACAATCCCTTTCTTCTTATTGTCCTGTGATGCGTTTCCCATGAATTCTAGCACTCGGTCGAACGACGGAAACCAAGAATCAATCGCCATGAGATGAGATTGCGAAATCCAGAGCAAATTTGGGGGAAAATGCGTAGAGATGAAGAGAGGATCAAAGAGAAAGAGTGATTACCTCAGCAGGAGATACTCAAGGACGGCGAAGAGGCAGAGAGGGTGTCGCCGCCGACCCGCTCGAGCAGATCGATGATGGCGGCGCAACATAGGGCAAGCCGGCCGGGCGAGGGCACATGAGCGGAGGAGGCGAGGACCGGGCGAGGTCGGGCCGTCGGAGCAGCGCGCGAACCTGGCGGCCGGGCGGCGGGCTCGTCCAGCCGCTTGAGCAGAGCCTTGGGCGGCGGCAGGAGCGGGGGCGGGTCGGTGGACATGGATCTCTCCCGCGATTGACGCCCTAGATCGCCGGACCCTAACCCTAGGTGTCGCCGCGGGAGTCGTCGTCGGGGGAGGAGGAGCGGACCCTGATGCTGATCAGCGAGCTCACGAACATGGGGGTCACCGGTCGAGACATCGTCAGCGACTTCCTTAGGAACAGGGTGTCCCCTCTGAGGAGGAGGGAGCACCCTTTCTTCGAAATCGCCGGGTGGGACGACATCACCCGCGAGAGCACCTCTGGTAAGCTTTGCAACCTTGAAGGTTCTTCGCTTTGCTTCCGCCGTTTGGTTCCGTGCTGACTTTGCTTGCCGACTGATGATAGAGCCGGGCTTCGACTGGTTGGAAAAGAGGGTCGGAGAGATGTTCGGCACCCCCAAGGGCAAGGAACTTGAGCACAAGTGGCAAGTCCCGAAGAACGTGCTCGAGCGGAGCGACGTGGTAAGCTACTTCACGATTGGTGTTCGGGGAAAGCATCCCGAACCCTTATGACGCTTCTTCGCCTTCTGGTAGGAGAAGATCGCTCTGAAGTTGGCAGTGGCCGAGCTCAAGCCCTTGGCGGGTGGCAAGAGAATACTTGCACCAGCCACCAAGACCAAGAGCACGAAGGGCAAGAGGAGCACCCTGCACCGGCCACCACGCGGCTGACGAAGAAGCGGGCAAGCTCGTCCGACAATCCGGTGGTGCGGCACATGGGATTTGCCGATCGGAAGGAGGTAAGCAGCCTGAATGCTTGGTTGGAGAATTATGGCAAGGGCGCCCTGGAGCAGCTCGAGAGGGAGAAGGGCCTGACCGCAGAACTGTTGCAGGCCGAGCAAAAGAGGTTGTAGGAGGAGCTGGCCGAGGTCCAGGCCAAGCTCAAACGAGTCACTGAGGCCCGGCAGCTTTAGAGCTTGAGGGCCCGGCCGCCGGTGAGGAGGAGGAGGACGAGGAGGACACGCTGCCTCTCAGGACGAGGCACGGGCGTTCGAGGAAGACACTGGAGGTGGTTGACATGAAGGAGGTCGACCCCCTCCTGGCGAAGATCAACAGCGCTGCGGAGAAGAAGGCCGAACTTGTGGTTGCGGCGGCCAATCCATCCGTGGGCGACAACGAGGACCAGGCCACAGGTGAGCCCTGAATTTCGCTTTTTCTTCCTTTCCTCGCCCTTCGCTTCGCGCATTCGAGCTAACCCCACTCTTCTTACGTGGGCGAAATAGCTCGTAGGACTTTCCCGGACTGTCGCAAAATAATTGGCGAGCTCATTGATCACGTCTTAGCGGGGGTGCTTGTCGATGCCGTCGACATCGTGATGGCAGAGGGCGTGGAAGCGGTGGAGAAGTTCGTCATCGACGACCTAGTCGAGGTGGACCCCTCCGCCCCGGAGGGAACGCTTCCCCTGGGTGCGCTTCCTGCCTCCCCCAGCACGGGGAACGTAGAAGGAGGGGAGAAGATCGACCCCGTAGCCTTGGGCAAAAAAGCTACCCACGAAGGCTCGGGGTGCTCGGGCGCATCACCTGCCTGAGACAAAGGCGCGAAGTCCCCGAGCGAACAGCATGCTCGGGGTGAGATGGCGCCTGCCTCGAGCGAATCGCATGCTCGGGAGGACGCCCCGCTGTCCCCGGGCGAACAACATGCTCAGGAGGACGCCCCGCTATCCCCGGGCGAACAATATGCTCGGGTGGATAGCGAGAAGACTTTGAGCGAGCCAGCCGCTCAGGAGGGGGGCGTGGTGCCCCAGGGCGATCCTCATGCCCGGGGGGATGATTCGTCATCTTCAGTCAGCTTGCCCTCTTGGGAGGACTCTGGGGAAGTGCGCAGCCCCTGCCGAACCTTGAAGATGTTCGGGGGCGCGAAGTTACCCAACGCTTTCGGAATAATTTCAGCACAGGCGTTGCTCAGGTGAGGATGCTTCTTTTGTTACTGTCGTAATTTCTCATCTCTTCGGGTCTTGGGGGTGGCGCCTGAAGTTTTCCCGCCTGCAGCTCCTTCAGAAGACCTTGGAGGACTTCGACGCGGCGATGGTCGTCCCTGAGACCGTGGTCCAGAGGCACGCTGAGCATGAGGACTAGATAGCCAAGCTCGAGCAGCTAGCGTGCAGGCGACCTCAAGGCTCGGGACAATGTGCTTGTGCATAGGTGCCACCAGGCGGAAAAAGATGCCACCGAGGCCAAGGAGAAGAACCTCAGGCTTGAGCGAGAGCTCGAGCAAGAAAAACTGCGCTCCCGCCAGGCTAAGGATGAAGTCTTCGCTGGCAAGGAGAAGATCCTCGCGCTCGAGCAGGAGCTTGCCGAAGGCCGGACGAAGATTCTTGGGCTCGAGCAAGAGCTCAAAGGAGGAAGGCAACAGGCTCGCGCCCTTGAATCAAAAGTGGCCGATCTGGAACGGGCAGCGCGAGCGGCCGCCGACCTTGTAGAACAAGGCAATGAAGAGGTCGAGCAGCTCCGCCAGGAAGCCCGCGAAGGTCGCAAAGCCCGGCGGAAGGTGATTGATCTTGAGGCCAAGATCGATGACCTAAGGCAGAAATTCTCTGCGGCACTCAGGGGAGCGAAGCCCAGCGTGTAGAGGACTTCCTCTTTTTTTTCTCTTTTCTTTTGATGATTTTTGGATGACTTTCGATAATGCCAGTAGAGCGTACATTTTTCTTTCGTCCAGGGGCTACGCCTGTTGCAATGCTCTTTTTGCGTGATCCCGAGCCGTTGCCTGTAAACAATGAGCACAAGGTAGATAGCAAGATGCAAACGTGTAGAAGCGCAGGTTAGGACGAAGCATGGGCGACGTGGCCCCGAAATAAGCAAAGAAAAGACTTCACATAGGTAACAAGTTCTTAAGAAAGAAGCAACGTTACAATGTTAAACTGGAACGAGGCGCTTAGCGATGATTTTTGAAAATGATGCTTAAGGTGACATCTCACTCCCACCAAGCCCCCGCTGCAAATGAAGGTCGTGCACCTAAGTTGCGAGCACGAGCTCGTTCGCAGGAGAGTTGGGAAAGCACGCGCCACCCTTCGACATGCCAGACGATACGTATTTTCAAGCAGGACACAGGGGTTTCGGTGGTGATTCTTCCTAGGGCTTCTGCCTAGTCAGATGCCTGCGGGTTTTGTTGGGCATACTACCAGGCTTTTGGACTTAAACTTTATCTTCTATTCCACTGTTTTATTTTATCTGTAACTAATACTCTGTATAATTAGTGCTATGGCAAGTTATGTACTTAAGACTTTAATTTTGGTTGTGATATAAATGTTGTAAGCATGTGAGTGCTAGCTACTGATTATGGGACTAGTACAGTAATCACATGGAGATTCCTGTTCCTCAAAACGGGGTCTCACACTATCAGTTCTCACAAAAAAAACCGATTGTGATGTGAATGTACTCATCACTATCGGTTCTTTGTTGAGAATCAATAGTGATGAGAATGCACATCACTATTGGTTTTCACAAAAGAACGATAGTGCACATCACTATCGATTCTTATATGACAACTGATAGTGATGATCATGCATATCACCATCGCTTTTCACATAAGAACCGATAGTGACGTGCACGTGGTCATCACTATCGTTTCTTATGTGAGAACCAATAGTGATGACAATGTGCATGATCACATCAAGGTCGCTTTTCAAGTGAGAACACATCACTATCGGTTTTTAAGCGAGAACCGATTGTGATGTGCCTCGCTAGGTTATTTATACCCCTCAGGCTGAACTCTCCTATGTTGTTGTTTTAGAAGAAATTTCTCTGCTATCACCAGAAAAAACAATACATCTTTTGATTGGAAGCAATACTTGGGTGAGAAAATTTAAAATCCTTAAGGGTGGGTGTTAAGAGGGTAAATTTGAAGCTCTAGCTTAAGGAGATTTCCCCTCTTTTTCCACAATTTGTAGTTTTCTTCAAAATGTGAGCATTCCTTCAAACCCCTTCAATTTTGCATTAGATAATTTCGATATGTCGCAAAGAAAGTTTAGGTTGCACTAGAATTGTATATATCCTATCAAATTTCACACCCTTTATTTGATAAGTACACATCTATTTATTAACTTTGTAGTGCTCTCGTGTTAATATGGAATTATCATTGCTATCATATGATGAATGTTAAGAGTTTAGACTGCGTAACCTACATCTCCCATTCGAGATGCTTGTTTATAATTATGCCAATCGAAATGGCATATATATAAGTAGACAGTCTCGAATTATCCATGTTTTTGGATAGTTCGAGGATATATGGTTCGGGTAAGTTTTTGGGCTGTTGTACACTACTCTTACTTAACACTTTTTGTGTTTAACTATGTTTATTTTTTTACTCAATAGCATCTCTCCAATTTATATAGGGGTTTCTCAGACTACGTCGCAGAAGGAGGGACATATGATAACAAAAAGGGCTCCAAGCTAGAGTATGTGTGCTTCAAGGTACAAGTGCCTACCATGCATATATAAGATTAATATTTTTTGACATCTATTTTTCATCTCTTAATTTCTTTTTCTTTCTTTACAGTGTCATTAACAGAGGCAGCAACGACCTCTACGGCTTCTATGCCATGCAGCACATGATGATCGTGGTCGGTGGCTCAGACCTTTTCCCTAAGGTATATATACATGCATAATAATACATTTAGCCTTTCACATAGAAATTTCAGAATGTAAATTATAGCAATCATTTCTATTTTGCAGCATATCAATATCCCACAGAAGAGCTTAGAAAGCTCTGCACTCAACAAGTTACAAGACCAGTTATGCTAGTGGTACTGGATGGAAGTTATCTCGGAGGACGAACGGTTTCTCCTACTAGTCCATATGTGAACAATATTACATATTTGAATGCAATTGCATATGTACTAACGGTTAAGCATGTTTGAGTTCTATTTTGTGAACGAATGTAATATGTGTTTTAATAAAATGTTTGTGTTCTGTGAATGTGATATGTGCATAATGTGTGTAATTGCTGTGTGAATGTGATATGTGCATACTGTGTGAAATATATGCTGATTGGAAGGTGAATTGGAAAACAGCACACCCCCTCATCTCTATCGGTTCTCAAAAGAAAACAATAGAGATAAGAAGGGTCATCTCCGATCCATCGGTTCTTTATAAGAAGCGATAGAGATAACACTCATCTCAATCGGTTCTTTGTAAGAAGCGATAGAGATGACTATCTCATCTCTATCGGTTCTTTAGAAGAAGCGATAGGGATGACCATCTTGTAGCGACCCTCATTTTAACATAAATGCAAAAATAGAAATCTCATGTGCATTCAGTGCTAGTCCCGTGATCAGTAGCTGGCATGCACATTTACAACAATTGATATCACATCCATACTCTTTATTACAAATAACAATGGTAATTTACACAATAATGTCTTACAATTCAGAGTAATGCAGCGAAAAGAATCGAAAGTCTTGTAGTGTGCCCATCCAACCTTTAGGCAACTGACAAGGCATAATCTCTACAAAAACTCGTTAACATCCCCGAATCCTGCGTCAAGTAAGTTTTATCTATTCTGATTCTTCACCTAAAAACAATAAATAAGCAAGGATGAGTACTTTCGTACTCTGCAAGACTTTTGCAAAACCTATAATATATGCAGGCCATTTCAAAGGAAAGGCTTCTATGGTTAATTTGCAGAAAGCGAATTTAAATTGTAAAACAAGTAGTAATTGCAAAATAGAATTTATAAAGCAAGTTTAACTGATATAAAAATAATAAATAAGTAAAGTATAAGCAACAACTCACAGTCCTCCACGACGTGAGCATCAAGTCGTCCATTGCCAACACAAGGCACAAAACTGAAACAATTTTTTCCAACAAATATTTCCAATCCAACACATTTTTAAGATATCAAAACTGCTAACTAATGCAGGCGCACCAAGTGTCCCATGACCGCAGGAACGGCTTTTTGAAAAGATTTACACTTTGCAGAAGTGTACAGCTTTACCCATAAGACATGACTGACTCTTTGTGCAAGCTATTAGCACACTTCCTTTGGTGTGCCGCAGAGAGTCATGACATAACCATTACATTACTTAACCCTAACTTTGCACCAGCCCGGGACGAAAACTCATACTATGGCAGAAGAACTCAAAGCATAGAAATGATGGAACTTCTCCACAGTACGGTGTACACCGTTGTATTAGCAAACGTGACTCCCAACACCTTGGTGTGGGTGCCCCTCCGAGCAATCCATTAAGAAACAGCTCGTACTACTCCAGCCTACCAATGTGCAAAGCTAGTTTTAAGTAACTTAATAGGTTAAGGCTATCCCATTCCAGCACTTGTGGTTGTATGGAAATACTTGGATATAACTTACAATTACTTTGGTCCTTAATTCGACACAGGCAATAGTCTCCCCCTACACTACGTGCAAGTCCATGCAGCTCCGGCTATTGCCAATAATTGTCCGCATCAAAAACATAGTTTTATTTTTATTTTTAACCAAAATACCAATAACCATCATCATGTCTCAATATTTTCCAAGTTTCATCTGATCAATTTTTTCCAATTAATTTATCCTAAGTCTAAAGCATTGCTAAGCATGATCTCTACGCGTGAGGATACCCCTGTTGACATTATGCATTGTCTAACCATAATTCTAGGGTTGTTAAGGTTCACATGTCAATACTAAGGGAACTTCATAAGACAGCAGGTATATCTACCAGTACCCACAAAGTAGCAGCATTTAATGAAAATAGTATATGCAATGAAAATATTTAATAAAACATTTATAAAACTGAGATCAACATGATCAAAGGTGGTGCTTGCATTGCTCATTGATGTCTTCAACGAAGTTGAAGTCGCAGTCAACGATGGAAGTAATTACGTCGGGTCTACACGTCGTTCAATGGAAATATAGCAAATAACAAACTTTCAATAAGGGCAAAAAGAATACAGATGGAAAAACCAAATAAAAACTTATTATAGAAAATAGACGTGTTTAGGGTTTGAGTTGAATGATTCTATATTTTTATATTTTAGCCGACTAAATATGTACATACACACATATCATTGATAGATTTTTAGGTTAAGTGGCGCACAACTCTTTTACATATTATTTATTCTTGTTTTACGAATTCAAGAGGCTAAAATTATGTATTCTTGTATTTATAATATCGAATCTAAGAGGAAAGAGTTATTTGGATTAATAGAATTAAAACATTAGTTAATAAGTTGTGCGTTGTGAATGAACAGTACTTTTCTTTTACATAAAAAGTGGTCTCTGGTGTGTTAGAGTTGTTAAGTTAGGTTATTAGTTATATTTTTGTGGTCTTTAAGAAGGTTCTGATGATACAAATATCTTAACTGCAGATTTCTTTATTACTACTGAGTTCGTTTATTCATATTATCTGGTTCGGAAAACATAATACTTAGGGTTATACTACTATCAGGATTTCCATGCAAAGCATGACAAAATGAGATTATTCCTTTAGAATAGGGTAATCTATACTTTGGGAGAGTTTCTAAGCTGATTTTACAAATTTTAGTGTTTAAATGAGCCATTATATTCACTGTCGAATTAGCTTATATGGTATGGTAAAGTTTAGTTATACGGAATTGAACTAGTACGGCAAAGCTTACAATTAAAACTTAAGGGCTTTGAACTAGCTGAATTTAGTTAAAAAATAGGTTGTAAATAAGATATTTTTCTAGAATATGATAGTCCATATACCAAAGTATGCTTCTAAACCAGTCGTACTAATATTTGCATTTATATGAGTATTTCTAGAGGTCACTGAAAGGGCTCTAGTTGGTTCAGTTTACTGCACGACCAGTTTATGAAGGATGTTTGTAGTAGTAAGATTTATACACAGAGCAAGTTCTAAATAGAATATTTTTCTAGATTATGGTAGTACATATTATGAAGTATGTTTTTGGGGCATTCTTTCAAATTTTTACATTTAACTAAGGTATTTTACAGGCTAGTGAAAATGCCCAAGTGATTTAAATTTCACGCGTTTTACGTCCTGTTTTCGTTTCTAGTTTGCGACTGCATCTTACAAGGTAATTTAACCATTTTTCAGGTGTGAGCAATGGCGATTTGGGCTAGATGATTGGCTTGGTGATCTAGTGTGAGCAATCGGTGCAGGAGGCTATGGCGGGCAAGGTGAGACGCTTATGGAGTGCTTGGTTTCAATTTATAGCCAGGAGGATGGCCTCTACAGGATTTGAATGCAGGTACGTTTTGGTGGCAGGAGCTCCTTGTGTTGAAGTATAAGTGAATTGTCCATCTTTTCTCATCAACTTAAGCTTTTGGGTGAACTGGCTGGTGCATGCAACTTAATATGGTATCAGAGCCAAGAGGTCTTGAGTTCAAGACTCGGCTGGCGCAATTTAAAAAAATAATTGCAGTCCACTTCTATTCCACGTCCTAGACCTGAGGGAGCCCGTACGTGAGAGAGAGTGTTGAAGTATAAGTGAATTGCCCACTTTTCCTCATCAGTTTAAGATTTTAGGTGAACTGGTTGGTACATACAACTCAATACCTTGAGTGTTCCAGGGATCAGAGAATTAGGCGGCAAGGGAACAGAGCTATGTCTGCGCGAGAGAGAGGGGGGGATCAGAGAGGAGGTGAAAGGAGAAGAATGAGGAAGGATGAAGAGAGTGGCTGACGTGTCCTTGGCCTTAGAGCATCTCCAACAGTCCCGTATATCCATACCGAATCGCTAATTTTGGGATCGATCGAAAAATCACCGCCTCCAACAGTCCCTCATCTTCCTCCCTAAATCTCCGCTTGCCCCAAAAACAGCCCCAGCCATCCCCATATTCCCGTAGCGATTCCGGTCTCCCAATCTGCGATTCGCGCCCCTCCCGCGGAGAAATCTTGTGCGCGGGTTTCCTTCGCGCCATTCCAGCTCTTCCCCCACCTCATTCGCTGCAGACCGAGCGGCGCCGGCTACCAATGACCCGACGCCGCCGACCATTGGCCAAGGAGGAGGTGGTCGTGCGCTCCGCCTCGCCATCATCTGACAACGTCCTCACCTTCGCCGGTGAAGCGTTCTGATTTATGGGCGCGCCAGAGAGAGAAAAACAAACAGACGAACGAGCGGCGCGCAGCATCCACGGAGAAAACCCGCGCGCCGCCGCGCCGCCTCGCGCCTCCTCCTAATTGGCCACTTCCTCTCTCATCCACGGGCGCTCCCACGCCGTCTCCGATCTGCCCTCTTCTTCTGGTCGACGCGTGTGAGAGGTAATGGCAAGGCTCGCCCAACCGTGATCCCCCCCCCAAGTTAAGGTTTTCTTTTTGAAACGTGTTGAAGAGTTCAATTCATGGAGATTTACAAGCGCCCTGGTTTACAGTAGGCCATCCATGCTCCGGAGCTACGGCCAGTTAGTTTAGTTTCCTTTTCTGTGCGTGGAGCGCGTCCTAGCTTCAGCTTCGATGTCAGATGTGTTTGGCCTTGGTGAAATTTGTTGCTTTCTGCTTGGGTTTTGTAAGGCGCTCCTAATCATTAATAGCAATTGGGTTGAAATTTAGGTAATTGGTGGTGCGGATCTTATGTAATAAGACGAGATAACAAAATTAAGGAGGTCAATACAACCGTCTTGAAGTCTGAGAACAACCTGAGAAAGTAGGAAACTAACTGACTAAACTGAACTGTATGTCATAGACAACAAATGCAGAAAATGAATGTGGAAGCATTATAAGTCTGAGAACCAAAGATTCTAATATGTGCCTTTCCTGGCCAGCAGTTTCCCATATTTCAAACTTCACTGTTGTAGTAGAGTCCTCCAATGCCATCTAAGTGGAGGTGTAATGCAAGTCAATAATTTCTGCATTATCTGAATTGCTTCAATTATCCCCAGTATTGCCATTTTCTGTCATTGTGTTAATGAGTTACCCCTGAATTGCTTCAATTATCCAAATTGAACTTTGTGCTAAAATTGGATTGTTCAGTATTGCCATTTTCTGTCAGCTCCGAGTGATGCTAAAACTGGATTGTTCAGTATTGCCATTTTCTGTCAGCCCCGAGTGATGCTAAAATTGTAGCAGCTCAGGCTAACTTTGTGCTAAAACTGGATTGTTCAGTATTGCCATTTTCTGTCAGCTCCGAGTGATGCTAAAATTGTAGCAGCTCAGGCTACCTTTGTGATAAAAGTGGATTGTTCAGTATTGCCATTTTCTGTCGCAACTCAGGCTCTGCCTACAACATGCAGTTTCATGATACCTGCCATAGTAGTTCAATATAGTTTCATCACATTACACTCATGATGAGACTGTCTACATATAGGAAAGTGAAATGAATGAACTGTAATACAAAAGGAAATTCAATATAGTATGTCAACAAAAAAATAAAACTTAATATTGATCTGCATGATGTTGCCATAGGTGCTCACTAGGACTTCTCCCTCGTCTTCTTTTTCTTGGCAATTTATGAGAACGTATGACACTGTGTTCTTTTCAATTTCGGAAGCTTTTGTGGTCACGGCAATGTGTTCTTTTCCGTGGCAATCTCGGAAGCTTTTGTGGTCACGGCAATGTGTTCTTGGATTTGGCAATTTCGGTAGCTTTTCTTGTCACGGCAATGCACAACGTGTCCATGCATCTACGATTCTTTTTCAAATCGGACAGGAAGAATTGGTATTTCGACAGGGACTCTGATTTTCTGGTCACGCGAGGATCGAGCTGTATGCCGTGGATAATTTCAAATGTGTTTTTTTGGGAGAAAAAAAGGGAACAGTTGGAGAACAAGGCAGTTTGTAGACCCAAAAATTTTTGGGAAGGTCCCAATCTAAAGATATTGGGGGTCTAAATATTAGGAACTGTTGGAGATGCTCTTAGGCTGCGCAAATGCGGCGCCGACCGAAGAACACGAAGAGGCGGTGCTGCTCAGCTCTTGTTCTGGCGCGTGCTCTTTCTCGGGTCTTCATGAGTGCGAGCATGGGGCTTCTCGGCGGGATAAGCTTCGTGGTAGAGACAGCTGGGTCGTGGCCTCGATTGCAAGGAATTGCGGCGGCAAAACGACAGCCAACAAAGGCGGTAGCTCGAGTTAGCTCTGTCCTGTGTAGAACTGTGAGGAGAGGGGAGAATATTGGAGAAGATGAAGCTGCTGATGTGTGGGGGCAGATGGCAGGGAAGGAGAGAGGCGGTTGGAATGTGCTCGGCTGTGCAAACTGCATTTGATTTTTGTTTTGCTTAGACCAAGAACAGAAAGCTTTTACACGGCTGGCTGTGCTTGCTGCGTGCTGGCCTGAGGTTGAAGATGGTGCTGCCAGGTGGGGTCCATGTGCAACTATTCCACAGACTTCTAGTCAGACCGAGGAAAACCGGCTGAATTAAGATAGAGAACCGACTTAGAATTTTCTGAAACTTTTACTAAAGGTTGAAAAGATAAGGATTATTATCTGGTAAAAATTTTAGATTAAAATGATTTATTAAAAAATTTAAATAATTCTGACAATGCATGCTGCCAGATTTTTCACTTTCTGATTTTTATTTAATTTAAGAAAAACATTTGGTATATATTTTTGTAGATTTTATGAGAGTTAATAATCGTATTTTTCATCTTGTGTAAAATTTTCAGATTTTTATACATAATATTTTAATTCTAAAAATTCTGACATTACTATTTTCAGATTTATTCATTTTATATTTTTGAATTTTTAAAGGAATTAAATATAATTTTTAATTTCTGATATTTTTACCAGATGTATATATCAAGTTTATGTTGGCATTTTAAAAATATTGGCTTCAGAAAAGCCATGGATATTTCTACACAATTCTGACAAGATCAAGATTGATATCTTATCTCATAATTACATTTGTCTTTTCTTACATTTTAATGGTTTAGAATATCTCAACTGACATGATTAGGGTTCTGGAGTGCTATGATATTTTAGTACAAGTTTTGCAGATTTTTTTTGATTTTATATTTTTTACCTTTTTACTTTTACCATTTTACCATTTCACTATATTGATTTTCTTTTCAAAGCAAATACTCAAGAAAACCAATAATTCGAGAAAAATCAGGAAATGAACCTTTCAAATTAGACATCACATTTCAAATTTATTCTTATAGTTTGTTTGGTTTGGGAGAAAAGTTTTTAGTATTACAATTTATACTTTTCTTAAGATTAAAATACAAAGAAAATGAGGGAAAGATATTATTTTAAATCAAAATCTTGATTTCAATTTAAAATTTTCATTCAATTCTATTTTTAAATTCAAAATTTTTATTTTTTTATTTTTGAATTTTTGAAATGGTACGCATCTTCTTTAGAAGAAGCGAAACGATAGGGAACCGATAGAGATGAGGATGTGTCATCTCTATTGGTTCTTATAAGGAACCGATAGAGATGACTGCTCATCTTTATCGGTTTTTTAGATGAAGCAATAGAGATGACTCCTTCATCACAATCGGGCAAAAACCGACTGTAATAGCACCATCTCATCTCTGTCTAATAACTTTGTGTCACCACAGAACCGATTGTGATGTATATTCGTGTAGTAGTGTGTGACAATTCTGTTTAAATGACTGAAAAATGTAAGAGTTTATTTGCTGGATTCACCTCTTAGAATATTCTCAAAATGTAAGAGTTTATTTGCTGGATCAAGCTGAAAAACACATCAGTATCCATCTTTCAGTTTAAAGTACACGAGAACAGATCATGTGTATAGAATGCAATGGATGGTCATAAATCTACTCTCGAACAATGAACAGGGGTTAAGCCAAGAGCTCTTTTACAATACACAAGAACGAATATGGGCCGTCTATTTCTTTAGATCCAAAGGTTGAGATTAGATTAGATTTGACTATACTACCATGTGTAGTATGGGTAGTATAACCCGTGGAGGGTTATAATGGTAAATAATCGCCACAGATGGCCCATTAAGCATAAGCGTATTCGCTTCCAAAATAATAATTAAAAGTCGACTTACCGCTTGGAAAAAGAATTTTAATTAAAAGCTATAGTCCGCTTGGAAAAGTAAGTTATATAATTTGTCATCTGGTTTGGAAAAGAAATTTAATTAAAAGTCGTAGTCTTGCTTGGAAAAGTAAGTTATATAAGTCATCATCTGCTTGGAAAAGAATTTTAATTAAAAGTCAGAGTGCCGCTTGGAAAAGTAAGTTATATAAGTCATCACACCGCTTGCAAAAATAATTTTAATTAAAAGTCATTGGACCGCTATGGAAATATTTCGATCTGATTGGACCGCTTGCAATATTATTTTAGCGGGCATAGATCTTGGATGTAATACCACAAATCTTCTTTGCGGGGTTTTCGACAAGAAATGTTTTTGTGCCTTCTTGATTTTCGAGTGCGGTTGTTTCGTCGTAGGTCATCCTTTTAGCCCGGTTTTCTTTTAGCCCAGCCGGCCCAACTGATCCCCCTAACCCTAAATCTCGCATCCTTGTAATCTCGGGTTTTCCACGAGTCTGGGACTTCTATTCCGGGTGGTTGGAGGGCCTGGTTGTGTTTTGTGAGGGTTCTAGGGTTGAGTATGGGAGAGAATTTTATTGTCTTTTCCTATTTTCTCCCACCTAACCTTATCTTTTCCCCACCCTCTTCTTCTCCTCCATAAGGGTGAAAATGGGACAGAAAATATTCGCCCGATCCGTAATCCGAATAGAGCTATCCGTCCGGATCCGGATCTGAATATTTTATCCGGATACGGAGTCTTTGGTATCCGACGGATATAGGATCGGATCCGGATATCGGGTAATTTCACATTCGGATATCCGTTTTCGCTGTGAGTCTTTGACTCTTTGTGAGCCGTTCGGCACTTCATCTTCGGCCCAGCCCACAGCCCAGTCCACGCCTCCTCTATCCTCTCCACTTCTCCAGTCTCCAGGAGACCTCCAGCCCAGCTCTCCTCCAGGCGAAACCCTCAAACCCTATCCTCTCCTGCTCTCCAGCTCTCCTCCAGGCTCCAGCCGTTCCCGGGCGTCGCCGCCACCCGGGCGTCGCCGCCAGCCGGTCGTCCCCGCGCCTCCACCGAGCCGCCGCCTGGTCTCGCCGCCCGGTCCCCGCGCCTCCACCGAGCCGACGCCCGGTCGCCGCGCCTCCACCGAGCCGCCGCCCGTCCCCGCGCCTCCACGCCCGGTTGCTTCTCCTGGTATACTTCGGGGTTCTTCGCCCTACTTTGCTGCATTTGTTATGTGGAGTGAATGAGAACTGTGGTTGTTACTGCAGTTAGTGATTAGGATTTAGGAGCGGTTTTTGTGGCGTGATTTGTTCCGTGCGATTGCTTGCTTTTGAGTGTGACTCGATGCGATTGTTGGTGATGCAATAGTACGACTCGATTTGGTTTAAAGCTGGGTACTGTCGTATACTCAATTATACCTGGAGTGACTGAGTTTCCATCTCTCAATCGATGCACAGAAATTACAAGAGGTGCACAGAAATTAGGTTATGCAACATTTTTATTGTTGTTCATTGTTTCCTGGTAAAGAGATGCCTCAGTTTTCAGTTTGTGCAGTTAACGGGTTAGTTTCAGAAGAACAGGTGCAATTGGATCCTAGTGGTAATTCTGTAGAAGTAGTTCAGTTCATCAAGGAAGTCAATTTTCAGTTGCTCTCAGATGGTGTACTGAAAATGCTTGAGTTTTATTTGCATCCTTCCCTGCCAGATAATCGGAATAGGTGTTTAGCTCAATTGATCCTCAATATGCAGTCTAAGGTGACCCATGTCATCATAGTAGAGAGTAGAATGCCAGTCTTATTGTGCTACCCATGTCTAAAGGGACTAAACTACTGCTGGACAAGAATTTCTAAATGCTTCATCTCTTCATTTCTGTTTTATTATGGTCATGGAGTCAACCTAGTAAGTTTTACAATAGTGAGAAGACTACCATGCGGTACCAGTTGGGCTTGCAAGTATCACAATATTCTGAGTTGGTTCACACTTCACACTTCTGAGTTGGTTCACACTTCTGTGCACCTTTTGTTTTTTTACATTTATGGTGCTTTCATACTGTAATCACTCGTATGTGCATTTACTTGTTGATACATTCGATGAGGCTATCATACTGCTCAAATTCTGTTATCAAGGTCGTCTATAAGGCTATAACAGTATAATTCGGTTTAACTTGCTACATGTTGGTCTACTGGCTGTGGCTTGCCAAATATTTGCTGGGGAATATGGCAATGAAATGGAAATAATTTTGGTTCATGGTGTTGTGGCATGCCAGATATTTGCTGGGGAATATGGCAATGAAATGGAAATAATTTTGGTTCATTGTGCATACCATGTGTTCGATGAAATGGCTATGAGGATCAAGCACCCCATGTCCGCCAAGGCGCTGCAGTGCAGTTAATTGTGTATCCCTGTTGCATGTTTATGATGGTACCTCTCAGTTTCATTTAAATCCTAGTAAATGCAAGTAGTTGAAGAACCAGCAATTAGCAAACCAATGTTCCATCTTAACTTTCATAATGGCAACATTGTTTTAAATCTTTGTGCCTTCTGTCTTTCAGCCACCAATATAAAGATAGCAGCAGTTCCTTCAAGTGTCGTGGTGCTGACCCCAGAGATCTTTGACTCAGTTGTCCTTGATGAAACCAAAGATGTCCTTGTTGAGTTCTATGCCCCATGGTAGGTTTTTATGTTCAGTTTGTCATCTACCAAATTCTTTTTCATCATACTGCTTCAATGAATTGATTTCATTCTATGCCGTTTGTGTTTTACAGGTGCGGTCACTGCAAGCATCTTGCTCCGGTCCGTAGTAGATCTTACTAGCTTGAAAATTTTCAAAACTGTGCATTTTTCTTTTGCTAGCACTGAGTTATACATCTTCATTTTTTTCTGATCTAACTCAAGCTTGTACTTGTTTAGATATATGAGAAGCTGGCTTCTGTTTTCAAGCTGGATGAGGGTGTCGTGATTGCCAACCTTGATGCTGACAAACACACTGACTTGGCTGAAAAGTATACACTCTGAATAGTCTGCTCTAACGGTTCTTATATTGATTAGTTCCCGCCTTTATATTGATGTAATTTCATATCTTATATTGGAATAGTATGATGTGTTTCTGAGGGAACATCTGGACATGCCATTGATGTTCATGTACTTAGGGAACTGTTAGGTTTAACAGATTCGTTATCTGACTATCTGATGATTTTGGTTATGCATGTCATTTTCCCCCATAAAATAAAGAGAATTAGTAATCATGTATGTTATTTTCAGGTATGGAGTTTCTGGTTTTCCCACGTTGAAGTTCTTTCCGAAAGGAAACAAAGCTGGTGAAGATTATGACGGCAGTCGGGACTTGGATGACTTTGTCAAGTTTATTAATGAAAAGTGTGGAACCAGCCGTGATTCAAAGGGTCAACTTGGGGAAAAGATTGCTGCAAATTGTTGAGTGGTTTAGTTAATTAATGAGTATACTTTTGGTGTAAGTATGTAGGGCATACAAATAGATATATATGTCCATGTCTGTGGGAAGAGTAAATTTTGCACTCTAGTTATATTTTGGTATATGTCCATGTATGTGACATGTATGTGAGGGGAGAATCTTTGTACTTCTGCTCTTTATATATTTTGGTGATGTTCACTTGTTGTACCTGTGGATGATTTGTGATAATGAAACTTTGGTACGTTGTTTTCTCGAGGAATTATATGTTATGGTGCTTGGATTGTATTTTATGGGTACTTGATATTATTATAAATTTGGCAAATATTTATTAAGTGGATATATATTAAACTAATGCAATTATTTTTCCAAGCGGTATTTCTATTATTTAGTAATCATTTTTTGACTTGATTGAAATGCTAAATGCAAGCACATGTACAGCTTGGAATTTTTGTTAAAGTTGTACTACTGCTTTTAAAATTTCAATACCCCAAGCGGTACTACTGCTTTTAAAAACGGTTTTACTAGCGGTAGTATCGCTTTTAATGTATATACCGTTTGGAATACTTTTACAAGCAAAGATATTGGAAGCGAGATATTAGAATTCCAGCGATCCTCTCGCTTGAATATCAATTCCAAGCGGTTCTACCGCTTGCGAAGACGTGTCATCTTGTAGTGAATTTTCTAGGCCAAAGACCCAACCCCGTGTCTCGTGGAGGGGTATAATGGTAATTGAGCAAAATGGCATTCAGCACCGCCCTAACCTCAAGCCAAAAGACCAGAATACCCTCGAAAAATCAACAGTCAGATTTAATTTCTACTACCGTTATATACTACCATGGTAGCGCACAGTAAAAAATTCTCTAAGTCAAATACTCAAACCATGCTGTTATTACGAAATGATATCCCGGATTGTGCACTTCTACTGTTGAAAAGAAGGAATGGACATCCCGGTGATTTGAATATCACCAACGTTAACTGATGATGAATATGTTGTCCTCTGTAACATATACACTTGTACGGCCATGTGCTTGTCTTTGGAGCCATCTAACTGTAGTACATTGTTCACGGCGGTTGATTCTTTTGGAGTTAAGCTTGGTTCGAGTAAGGCTGGTAAAAGTTAACATATAGCAATATTTAACAAGTGATTCAATAATTTATCAGGCTCGTGAGCCATTCGAGCTCAGTCCGGTGAAGTTTGCGAGTTCAGGAACAAACTCGAGTTTGCTCATTTGTAGCTCGAACCGGGCTCAATTCGAGCCTAGAGTGAGCCGAGATTGAGTAACTCGTGAGCCTCGAGTTTTTTTTACAACCCTACATGCTAGTGTGTATCAACTTCACTAAAACACCATGCTGATCAGTTTATGTTGCAGATAACTCAATATCTCAATTTACTATGGCCCTATTTGTTTGGACTTTTTCACCAGCTTAAAACCTAAAAAGCTAAAGCCTAAACAAACGAGCAGCTTTTTATCTGGGCTTTTTAAAAGCCATAAGCCTCCAGATAACTAAAAGCCAAAAACCACTGGAGAGAGGTTTTTTTGACTTATTGATGGTTGGTTTTAAACTAATAACATTAATGTTAGATAAAAATATCCACCTCTATCATGTACAAAAGCCATTAACTTTTAAGTTGTTTAAGCCAAAAAACTGGCTTTAAGCTATAAGCCAAAAAATTTAAGCCTAAACAAACAGGGCCTATATCTTTTGATTCTATTCACAATTTGTTAGGAGTCAAGTCTTCTACAACTAGGACTTTTTGGCTATATAAGCCAACCCTCTGTACTTGTAATTTTGAAGCGATACAGTGGATTGTTTCCCGTGGTTTTTTCCCGTAAGAATTTTTTCATGTTAAATCTTGTCTCTAGTTATTTACCGTGCATCTATCCATAATAAGTGGTATCAGAGTCCTAACAAGTGGTATTAGAGCCGTAATAGTTTATTATTTATACTACATGCCGAACAAACTAATCGAACCATCCGATTTTTATTTGGCTCTGTTCGTATTTTTATTCCGGTTAATTTGGTTCGTAACATGGAAATCGAATTGTGTAACTTGGTCCAAAAATTTTCCAACCTTGACCAAGTTAACCGAATAATCGCACCTAATGCCATGCGTGGAGCTCTCAAATTGATGCGACCTGCAATCTGCCAATCTCTGTACAGTTAAATGAAATTACTGTTCCATCAGGTAAACAGAGGTGTGGAAAAGACATAAATTAAAACATGCCTATTATTTAACGTTATGGGTCTAGAGCTTGCTTGGCATTGCGCATAATGATGAGCACACAAGGGCTTTGATGCAAAAGGTTCACATTGCAATCACAGGTCAGTGCTTACCATGAAACACAATGGTTGTTAGTCATCAGCTTACCATGCAAGCCCAATCCAAGCCATAAATCCATAACAGAAATTAACCGAATAATCACATCACTCTTGAAGCACAGCGTATGTGCTCCATGCTTATTATTACATTCGAGGAAACAAGAGTCTAATCGGAAACCATTACTATACACACAGGAGATAATTGAGAGGAAGACAAATGCAAGGGAAGACAAATGCATGCATGATGGATGATCGAGAAGTCGCCAACACATCTTGCAAAAACCTTCGACTTGTGCGCGCAGGATGAGTTGAACCACAAGGCCTTAGAAATTACCAATCATCTTGAATCACCTGCAAAAAGCACACAAGAAAATGACTTCTAGTTATTGAATAGCTTGTTTTACGGAGAACAGTAGTCCAGTTCATACAAGAGAATATAATACAATGTTAAGTCATAAAAGGAATTAAGCTCAAAAAGTTGATTCTACAACGGGGAGAAAGCTACACATAAGCTAACTAACAGTATTGATTGAGCAGATTGCTCCTTCTTTTAAGGTTGAAAAAAAACAAATAGCACACGAGCCTTTATTTTTCCTTGTAAAGCAAATATTTGCATGATATGCTAAGTTCCGAACGCAAATACTAGTCAAATCAAAAGGCAGGGGGAGGGGGGACATTGTTACCAACCTTGCATCCTTTCCCCTGCAGCTCTTTGAGAGTGATGTCGTCTCCAGAAATCTGGGCCGTATCATCCAGATATAGCTTCTTGAGGGACGGAAGGTGCAGCAACCCCTCCGGAAGCTTACTCATCCATTGTTCGCACTGATGAAGTAGTAGATCGGAGAGCCTTGGCATTGCCCCAACCACTATCCTCCACTCCTCAGTGGAAAAACTACTAAGATTCAACACTTGCAGCCGAGGGAACCCATGGGCAGAGCAGGACATGGTCCGGCCTTCATACCCTTCCAACTGCAGCACCACAAGACAGGGAAGCTTCTCCAGGACCGGCATCAGGTCTTGTTTAATGACTTCAGCAGATAGACTGAGTTCCCGTAGATTTTGTGGGAAGAGTTGGCTCTCAGGCAGCCTATCGATCACATCGAATCTATGGAGGCAAATCTCAACCAGGTGAGGCATGTTTGCAAATATTTTAATCATCTCACTAGGGATGGTGTTCACGATCAAGCAGAAGGTTGTTAGTTGAGTCATGTGGTCCAAAAACGTCACCATATTACTGCAGAAATAGTCACTATCATCATATCCTAGAGTACCTATATAAAAGGTCTGGAGCTCTTTTTGATGGACACTCCTTGGTGCGGAAAATCCTCTAGCAAGGTAAACATGCCTTAGAGCAGGGATATCCCATAGAGAGTTTGGTATGATTGAGTCCAATTGGGAGTACCTCAGATCTATAGTTTGCAAGTAAAGAAGCTGTCCAATTGAAGAAGGGAGAGTGACTCCTTTACACCTTCTCAACCTGAGATATCTTAGGTGAATGCACTCACCAATTACGCTAGTGAAATTATTTAGAATTGAGCGATCTACGTGAAGAACTCTCAAGAATCTTAGCTTAGGTAGGGAGAATGATGAAAGTTCAAAGCCAACTAGAGTTCGGAGATTAGGAGCTGCCCGAAAAATATTATCATCACAGGAGCTTTGAAATGAATAACGATACGATGTCATGGTATCAGGTGGCAATGCACCAACTTGGCCTGCATTTTTTTAGTGCATCCATATGTCAGCAAGAAGGCAAATATTTGGACATATATTGAAACAAAAATGAACTATGTACAAAGAGAGGAGAGGAAGACTGACCTATAGTTTTGTCGATAATATTAAGAAAACCATATTGTCTTGCTTCATCTATGCACCAGTCATGTAAGATATCATGAATCCTTATACGATCAATCCATTCATGTGCCGTGCTTCTGCGAACAACTTGGACCAAGCTTCTTTGAGCCAGCTCAGTAACATACTTATGTGCTGTTTTTTCCAGTTTATGCTCTGGTGTGTGTGGAATGAAGCGTTCTGCTACCCATAATTGGATAAGATCCAGCACTGATATATCATAATCCTCGGGAAAAGCAGCAAGATAGAGGAAGCAAGATTTTAAATAATGATTTGGCAAGTCATTGTAACTGCGAGCTAATATGTCTCGCATCATCTTTCCGTTTTCCGTTGATGTCCAACTCAAAATCAAATCTAACCATGCTTCTCTGTTTAGATTCTTTGACAGATAACCCCCCAGAACTGAAAGTGCAAGCGGTAAGCCATTACATTTCTTTGCAAGCTTTCTCCCTAGTTCTTCAAAGTCATTTAGATTACATACCGTAGACCTTTTATATGATGGTAAAGCTTTGCTACAAAAGAGTTCCCAACTTTTCTCTTCATCCAATAACTTCAGGTCATGAACATAGGTTGGCATTTGGATGTGTTTTGCAACATTTTCCTTTCGTGTTGTTAGCAGTACCCTGCTACCGTTATTTGCGTCTGGAAAGACTTTAACCCTTCTATTTATTTGGTTCCATGTATCTGTAGTCCACACATCATCAAGCACGACTAAATATCTTTTTTGCAATAGAAATTCATGGATCTTCTTCCCCACCTCATGCTCCTGCAACTGATCAATTTCTCTAGAGTCATCTCTAGGCCCCGTTATTTGTTTCATAACATCCTTCAGTAAATCAATGCCCTTGAACTTTTGAGATACAGTCACCCAAGCAACTGTGTCAAAGTGTTCTTTGATTTTAGCTGAGGTGTAGACTTTTCTAGCGAGTGTAGTTTTTCCTGCCCCTCCCATGGCAACTACAGAGACAACACTAAGCATGTTCTCTTGGTCAACTAACTTCCCCACAATTTCTTTGCATTCATCTTCAAAACCAACAATGAAAACGTCATCTTCAATATTTTGATGTGGAATTTCATCCCCAGCAAGACCATTCTCTGCTGAAGTATTAACCAAATTACCAATTTTCAAACGGTTTGCACTTTCAAATATCTCACTGATCTTCCTTCTTATACGTTTAATTTCACAACCAACTTTATGAAGGGTAATCAAGTCGCTTGGTAAGCGAGCATACCTTGAAATGGAACCCATGAAGCCCCTCTTCAGCCTGTTCCTCTTCTTCATGTACTTTGCTTCTTCGATGACATTCTCAGCCTCATATGCTGCATCCCTGATCTGCCTGACCCATATGACATTCTCTTGAAGCACAGCATCTTTCAGAAAGCACTGCAACCGCTCGAGCTCGTCTTTCAAGAACACCACTTCACGGTTGACTCCACATAAAAATGTTGTCTCCTGTACTGCAAGTTTGCTCAAGTTCCCAACCACGGGAGTAAGAGCAGACTCGGCCATTGCTCCTTGCCTCTGCTCTCAGAGATGGAATGCTTTATCAAACATGCGAGCGTAGAATGTAGTTGTGGTTGAGGAAGGTATGGCTTGGTTCGGGATGCAATGTTTCCTTTTGTATTTGTTTTTCTTTCCTTGGTGCTAGAGCAGAGCAAAGCACACTCGATGGAAAGAAAGGGGCACGGCAAGAATGACTTGCGACTCAAAGCTCCAGAATGCTTCCTGGGAACTTGCCCTTTGCTGTAATGGTGATAGAATCACTGCAAAAAAGATGCACAGCACAGCAAAGCAAAGAAAAGCAAATATTTCAGTAAAGAATGCAAAGCAAAGAAGCTCTAGGGGTTTACCTTTCTTGATATGGGGTTTTAGCATCAGACCATACGAAGAATCTTTCTCGATCGACAGGCCGTCCGCCGTCTGGGTCGTCGCAGAAGGGGAAGACAAGTTTCTCTTTTTCCCGCTTTCACGTAGAGAAAACTGGTTTTGGCGAGCGTGGTGACTTTTGACTAGATTGGGCTTAGGAGAGCCTGAATTACCCTTTTTTTACTGATTCCACCGCCCTTTTTTTGAGTGAACAGCATGGCCTCCTTTTTCAGGTTGGGATCCCCGACTTTGTTACTTGCATCAGCATCTGTTTGCTTAACTGTTAGCCCCTATCTAAAGCAAGCAACTAGCCTAGCACTGTACTAACTGATATGACCCTTTTTAGAGGTTTAAAGTCAAGCTTCAGTATTTGAAAAGCTGGTAAACCTCTCTCAAACAGTTTTACTTTGAAGTGGCTTTTGCAATAAGTTAGAAGTTACATATAACTAGCAAGAACTAAAAGAGCTGAAAGTTGAATAGGATCTATTTTTGCAACTTATTGCTAAAAGAAATTAACTATTTGTCAAATAACCTTTTATAAAAAAATTACAACTACTTTATAGTCTAAAAAGTCAAAAGGCAGCTTTTTAGAAAAGTTACATGTTAAAGATAACTCAATATCTTAACTTGCCATATCTTTCGGTTTTATCTAAATAGATAGTCCAAATTTGCTCTAACTTGGCTATATAAGCCATATCTCTGTAAATGTAATCTTAGAACCATTATAGTGATTTGTTTCTTGTAATTTTTTTCTATAAGAATTTTTCACGTTAAATCTAGTCTCTAATCATTTTACAGTGTTAACCCTAATAATTAGTATTGAAATGTACGATATTTTTCGCCGTCCGCCGCACTCCGTCCTTTTCCGCCACCTGGACTCGTCCTTCACCATGGCGCATTGGCGCTGCCCGTCTCAGAAAACCAGCATGGGTGCGGTTTCTGCTGTCCCATCCCATCCTCCTTGGTCTTATCATGTTCCTCGTGCACCGTATTTGCCTGGCGCGTTGTTTGTCATGTCAGGCTCCAGTCTTCTGGCTCTGGAGCTCCGAGGCAAAGAATAAAATTGCGAGAAACTAGGGCTAAAACGTTCGATTACTGTTTATTCTATCATACGTCTTTTATAATATTTTCTTAACGTTTGCGATATTTTTTCTCAACGCGTGCAACATTTTTTTAACACTTGCAACATCCGTTTACTGTGCCATATTTCACTGTTTATCGAAGGAAAATATTGCACGTGTAGTAAAAAATGTTGTAATGTGTTCAAAAATTTCGAATGTCCGGGTACAAGTCATTCCAAATAAAATTACATCAAAACTTCACGAGATCTTGAATTCTGGTCATGGATGAGATTTAAAATCCCGGTCGGATAAAAAAATTAAAAAATTCAAATTGCTACAATATTTTGGAAATTTTGGTGAGATTTTGATAAATCTCGCTGAAATCTAGGGGTTTTTTTATCTAATTTGGCCCAATAACCCTTAAAAATGTCATCTTCTATGAAAATTAGTTGAGAAACCGAATTTTTAAGATGTTTTATAATTTTGATAGAAATACTGTCAGATTTTTATAAAATTTCATAAGTTGGATCATGCTCTAAAAAATTTATCGTACCATATTTAGAAGTCTAGGATCATATAAATTTTTTTTCAAAAGAATTGAAGTTTATTTGTTATATTTAAAAAATCAAAAATAAAATAAACATAATTGAGACAATAATCTTGTCAGAATTTTATAAATTTCCTCGAGCGTGATCATAATCCAAAGTTTATATAAGAACTTATGCATTACCTCGGAACCCTTCTCTAACATTTTCAAAAGTTATAAACTTTTCAATTTGCTCAATAAAATTTATGGAATCATTGAACTTCATTTGTTATCTTTGAAAAATGAAAAACAGAATAAGCATAAATGGTATAGTACCATTTTAAGAATTTTATAAATTCATTGGAGTGTGATCATGATCCAAAATTTTAAAGAGAGCTTAAGCATTTCTTTAGAACTCTTTTGTAAAACTTTTAAAAATTCTAAACCTATTTTGCTTGCTCAAGAAAATCTATGTATTGATCATTAGGATTTTATCAGGATAGTAGCACTTTCAGAATTTTATAAAATTGGTCATGCTAGGTAATCATCTCATAATTTTATGGCAACATTTATGATGCATCATAATCACCCAAAAAAATATTCAAAATTTTCTAATGTGGTTTGAACCATGTTTTATTCGGTTTAAGTTTACCGGTAAGGCTTTTATCAGGACAGTACCACTTTTGGATTGTTTTAAAATTCATAAAGGTTGATCATCATTTAAAAATTTTATGCCAACATTATTGATGCATTAGAACCATCCACAAACATTTTCAAAATTTTCTAACTTTGTTTATTCTATTTTTCGTTCGGTTAAAATTTGCGAGTCAGCCTTTAATCAGGACAATACCATGTTAGAATTTTTAAAATTCCTCAAGCTTGATTTTCATTTGAATTTTTTATAAAAATATTAGTGATGCGTCAGGACCATCCAGAAAAAATTCAAAGTTTTTCAACGTGTTTTATATATTTTTTCGCTTAGTTCAATTTTATTAAAATCTTGATATTTATCGACGAAGTTTTAGATTTCTCTCAACTCTAAAATGTCAACCAAAAACTAGATTTGAAATCCCGCTCCACGTGAAGCTCCCTGCCGGGAGGCGTGAGATTGCTTCTGACCTGAAGGAACATGTCACCAACCCGTCATCTCTGAGCAGTACCTCGATGAGAAGACAATTTCCCATCTTAACCCATCTGGTTGCTTCAGCATTGGTGGGCGAGCTCTGCTCGAGGCGGCATTGTGATTGCTCTGAGGCATGTGATGCGAGCTCTGCTCTTCTCATGAAGCAAGATCAAGAAAAAATGGTCCCTCGTTCTCGATTGGTACAATAGCCTGAAGTTTTTTTTTTCACTTGATGGGGAGACTTCGGGATTAAAAAAATGTCAGTTGAAGATGCAACCTAAATTTTAAAAAAAATTTATGACATCCTGTTGGTAGATTATACTCTTTAGAGTTTTACTAGTGAATATTTTGCTCTAATATTAATTTGAAATAAAGTTTTAAAGTGCAAGAAGAAGTTTGTTTCTACATAGATATTACAACATTATTTTGTTATCTTTGCTTAATATGAGGAATATGTTATAATTTATACTCTATTGATGGCACGAGAGCTTTTTTTTATCTTGACATTTTTACCAGAGCAGTTTCAAGCATGTTATAAATTTTCAGTAGGCAGTTTGCCGAATTTTATGTTCTAGGTAGAGCGCATCAAAAATCTATATTATATGTTCTTCACTATCTATCCAGCACCACATGTGATGTCTTGGCTTATGCCGTTTGATGATTGAGCATTTATTTTCAAAGGTTAGTTGCACTTCAGATTTTACTAGGTTATGAATCATTAAAGAACTAGATTTTTTTTCATCTGCTTTCTTGACAACTGTGTGTTTGGATTGACTATTCCAATCTTTCTCTTGACCTACCGGTGATTTGCTCAATCTTGCTTTATAAGAAACATTTATATAAGACTGTTTCAATTTTTCATACCCTTTGTGATTTTTCGGACTACAAGAAATTGGATTGATTGTTCCAGTCTTGTTTGTTCAGTAGTTTTTTGGAGTTTTAATATACTTGGTATTCATGGTACTTTATTACCCTTCGGAGTTTTTCGAAAGCAATTTTATTATAGATTTTGAGTTAAGGGAAAAATTACACAACAATAGATGTGATCCTTTTGAGTCAAGGGGGAAAATTAGTCAAAATTTTCATTATAGATTTTAAATTCCAATAGAAAAGGAGCATTTTGTCATCATTTTTCTTGTAAGACAACAGATGTGATCCTTTACAGGTATTGCAGTTGAAAAATGTATAACATGAACATTTCATATGTTTGATTATATGGACAGTGAAGGTTTATATACAAAAATCTTGCTGCAACATGAAGAAATATCTAATGACAAACTGACATGTGAACTGAACTATCTGGCCATTAAAAATCCCAAAGGAAATTACACAACAAGAAGGTGGGATGAGTATTATGGAGTTTGGCCTGATTAATTTCAAGTTGATATTTCTTTAAGATCATACACGAGAAGGAGAAATGATCAAGACGTAGAAAATGCATGATACTCGTCTTTACTTTAGTTTATAGCAACCGAACTTTCAAACATATTGCAGTGCTTCATTCTAACTACTCACCTCATGACCTAACATGCAACATATTGCAGTGACCTTGCACTAACCAAACCAATAATTATTTAAGAACGATCACCAACAGAACAACAGTGTGAATGCATCAGTGTCAAGACTCGAGACCCCTATACCACGTAACATACCATACTTGAATGTTCAGCACTCAGCAATACATGGCAACAAGTTCTGAAACATATTTGAATGCCATTGAATGAACTCAAAGTAGAAGCAAAAAACAAAATTTTGACATACTTGCCATAAGAAAAAGAACCCTACTAAATCAAATGTTTTATTTTTGTACTGTTTCATTTGTTTCTTGAGTTCTCCACTCATCAAGGCCACAGCATATAACAAGCTAATCACATCAGCAGAAAACCAGTAAAGAATCAAAACTTAATTGAATGAATCAACATTTTGATTTCCGTGAAACTTAATCTAAACTGAGCCTAACTAAAAGGGCAGACTTTTCCTATGCAGTTGATAAGAGGTACAGCATGAGGCATGAGCTACTGAATCATGGTTGAGTGGCGGTTCATCTATATAAACCTGAACTTGAACAAAGCATCCGTTTATGTGTTTGAAACCAAAATTTGATACCCACGGTCAAACGAGCAGACCAGAGAGAGCAGGGCCACATCGGTAGGGATGTTCAGATCATCCTTGATGTTGCCATTTTCAGTCAGCAAGCTCACCTGGCAGAGATAACCACAAATATTTACCCCCACAAACAGAATGAACACTAAAATATGCTTTCAGTTGCAACAATAACTTACAAAATAATCCTCGGAGATGTCGATGAGGAACCTGCAAGCAACAGAAAACCCAACAAAAGATGAGACCCTGGTGCCACTTCATGGAAAAATAAGGATAGAAATTTGCAGATACGGATCGGTTAGTCACTGACATCGCAGTTGTGGGAGGAGGGCACGATGACCTCGAGCTTCTTGCCGGTGAAGACGTCGATGCCGATGAAGTGGCACTTGGCGTGGCCGTGCTTCCCGGTCTTGGACGTCGACACCTCCGCCACCTGCGCAGGCAGCGATACATACATACATGCATACATACATACATACGGAGCTTCTTGGATGGATCAAAGCGGACAAGTAGATCGATCTGAGCAGGCGATTGACCGTCGTTTACCTTGCAGGCCATCTTCCCAGCTTTTCCTCCGAGAAGAGAAAAAGAAAAACGCCGCCGTCGCCTCCTCGCTCTCGCCCACCCCGCGCCACCGCCGCCCTCCGCCATCTTCCCTCCTCTGTTCACGGCATCGCTGACCTTCCCCTCCGGCTCCTTCAACAACGTGTCCGTGCGTCTCCGTCGAGTGCACCGCCCGCCGCCTGGCTGTCACGGACTGCGTCCGCCGTGCTCACAGGTACCCAGTTCCTCCCCTGCTGCTTCCCTCCCGCCCTCCTCTGTCTGGTCCCTTGCTCCGCCCGCTCCGATCTGCCTCCCTCCTCTCTCTCTCTCTCTGTGTGTGTTCGATCCCCATCCAACCCCTACGCACGGCCGCGTGCGCGCTTGCTTGCTTTGTCTTTGCTATTCAGTTAGATTTGTTAGCACATATTGTTTTCCTAAGATATTTATATTCGAATTTTGTTCAGCGTGACATGTCCCTAAGAGAAGAATTTAACTAGCACTGATTAAAACAGCATGTCAGTACGTCATGTCCTTTGAGGAGAGCTCAACCGATGATCATCCATTATCCAAGATACTTTCTTGAGAAGTTGATTTGTTCATAGCTCTGTAGGGTACAGCTATTTCTGTCGTGTTGAGTTTAGGGAACATTCCACTTGTAAGGGGGCACGTGCCATAAAAATACTTTTAGGAGGGCAAATCAAACTCCCACTGATTTGTTGGAAGTATTTGCAATTTTTCTTTTATTCTATCTAGACTTTGTAGCTAAGCATGTGTATGATAACCTTTTTCACAGATCGGAATTTTTTTTAATTTGGAAAATGCATGAAAAAACACATGTAACGGTTCTACTGCAAGAGATCCTTTAATTTTGTAAGCCTCTAACAGCATCTTCAGCAGAGCCTCTAAGAACATCTTCAGCAGAGCCTCTAATTCAGCCCCTAAACCTTAAAATAGGGACTTTAGTAAAAAATACAGATCGAGCAGGGCTCCTAATCCAGCCCCTAAAATTAGGAGGCCCCTAAGAGCATCTCCAACAGTGCCTAAAATCCATTCCCAAAATCTGATTTTGAGCTTGATTGCAAAAAAAAAGTACTCCAATAGTTCCTCTTTCTAGCTCCTCAAATTTTGGCACGCCCAAAAACAGCACCCCGACTCCTCATTTTTGTGCGCTCTGTCCGCGCTCCCAATCAACATTATTTCGCGTCCAGGATGGCCCACCAAACCAATTCAAAGGTGTTTTTGGGAGAAAATATAGGAACTGTTGGAGAACAAGGTATTTTGTAGACCTAAAATTTTTTGAGAAGGTCTCAATCTAAAAATATTGGGAGTCTAAATATTAGGAACTGTTGGAGATGCTCTAAATTTGCCTCCTCATTTCAATTCGAGGAGCCCTAAACCAAATTTCTAAACATTAAAATAGGGAGTTAAGTGAAGAATGGCTTGCGTTAGTTCGCTGCAACTGAGCGTGTCTTTGCTGGATGAGTTGCAATTGTTGCATCTGCATCTGCTTCTTTGAAAATTTTGAAAATTTTAAATTTAAATTTTAAATATCATGTTTTGAAAATTTTAAATTTAAATTTAAAATATCATGCTTTTAAATTGTAAATGTTAATATGCTTATGTTTTATGTATTACAAATATTTTTGATTGAATTTTAGTGGTGTCAAATGAAGATTATACACACGGATATGTCAAAATAGGAGAAAAAAGTAAAATAGAAATTTGAGATTTAGGGATGTTCTTTGGACTTATGCTCAAAACAGGGCCCTAAAAATAAAGGAGTTTTAGGGCCCTTGCTGGAGATGCTCTAAGATAACTTTCATATGCCGTTCGGATATAATAACAAAGGTAAATAGTAGCTAGAACTTATCTCAAACGCATGATAGTATGGCATGCCGTGGTGAGTTAGCACGGTACAATGGAAACAGATGGAGAATCAGTAGTGAACAGACGCTACAAAATTTAATTGTGAGCACTCATGATATTATGCCAGCTGAACTAGCTATAGTATCATGTTTACTGCTGCTTAATTATCTGGTGGAAACAAATCGCAACTTCAATTTTAATTTGTGCCATATAAGTACAAATCATTCTAGATTGGACCAATTAGGCTCCTGCCTGCCTTGTATTTGTCCTGGCTACTAACTAACTACAAGTTACAAATGAAACCAAACAGAACAATTAAACAAATTAATCGAGTGGTATTTATTTAAGCTAAAATTGGAGCTTGTTAAGGAGGTAAATGACAAATTCTTGGCGCCTGTTTGGATGAACCGAAAGAGCGGAGCAGCTGATTGGATCGAACGAATACCTTACCTCCCCTTTGAGAAGGAAGGAGCCAGCGTGGCGTGGATCGACGGGGAGAACGAACTCCTTACCTCCATTGCCGCACGAGAGGGATGATGAACTCCGCCGCCATGGCTGGCCTGCGGCTGCCTCCCTCCTCCGTCCCGCCATGGATGGGGGATCTTGCTGCAACGGCAACGCTCCGATGCTGGGCTATATATGGGCTCTGATCCTGGGCTAATATTTTCGGCCCAAAGAGCTATTTTGGCAACAAACCCCATACTCATTTTCCTTGCTTATTGGCAGCAAACAGTACTCAAACTGAAGCTTTGTTCGAAGCCTCTCGAACTGAAGCAATCTGAAAATTCAGCCTCTGGAAAACGAAATATACTTATTTAGTTGTTGCTTAGTGGTTTCGAATTGTATTTCTGAAATGATAACTGACAATTGAACAAAATTCAGGTTGTTCAGGTGTTGCATGACAGTATGCCATACAAAATTCAGGTTGTTCAGGAATTATTGCTGGGGGTGTCTAAATGTTTGTATTCTGTGCATAGCTTCAAGACAAGGAACAGGTGCTGCGTCCTCCATTGCCGCGGGAGAGAGCCTCCACGACCACGGCTCTACCGCGCCGCCATGGCTGGAGTGGACTGGCTGCTGTCTCCTCCATCCTACCATGGCTACGGATCTCGCTGCGGTGGCAACTCCGAGTGAAGAACGCCAATGGCTGGCTCGGCTTGTAAACCGCAAGTTTCATGGCACATTTCCTTCCTTACTGTTACTATCCATCAAGCTGGTTGACGGCAATCAATTCCCAAACGGCGGCCTGATTGAAGTTATGCTCATGTTTATAGGCTCTGGAGCTGAAGCAAGCTGAAACTGAAGTTTCTAAGAGCTGAAAAGTACTCATGCTTATTACAAAATTTAGCTTGTTCAGGTCTTGACATTTGGTTAAAACAGTTCAACACGATCGATACATAGCTTTCTCAAGAACGAACTTCTGCGGCTGTCAGGTCTCACTGAGGTCTGCATTTCGTCATCTACTCTCACACGGGGTGTTCTATCTTCCCTGATCAATCTGGGCCGCTTTCTTTACTTCAAACTGAATGCAGATCAGCTTGAGAATTGTGAAATGAAAACTGGGGCATTCCCAAGCCTGCGACGCCTGTGCTTTGTGGTGCAAAGTCTCACTTCAGCTCTGCCAACAACCGAACACGGAGCTCTCCTGAATCTAGTCTCGCTTCAGCTGCTCTGTCGAGGTGGTTAAGTGGTTGGTCTTTCCGGCATCGACATCAGACACCTCAAACATCTCAAGAAAGTGACGGTTGGCTGTCGAGTGCCTGACCAAACAAGACAAGACTGGGAACGGGCAGTAAAGAGCCATCCGAACAGGCCGAAACTTCTGTTGCTCAAAAGAGTGCATCTGATGGAAAGCCAGAGACCAGCGCGGGAGAAGAAAAGAAAAGATGTGTAGTCCAACCACGTTTGGATGACAGACTGGATGCTAGTCTCAAGAAGGTAAGGCTTTCGGACGGAGCCTCCTCCTTCTCGGCTTCAGGTGATCGTCCCTCCCTCGGTTCTGGTAACGGGCGCAGTGCCATCCAGTCAGTTCCTCTACACAGCGACGAGCCTGGTCATTCAGTGAGGTACCATCCCGGTCATCTTGGTGTCATCTCTTGGCTCGTTCCGTGTTCTTATTTTGTGTACTCATCATGCATGCGTCCGACCTTTTGTACAAACATCGACCCGACCTTGGTGAGATTATATGGACAAATTCCTTCTCGACATTGCAAGCTAGTATTGCGAATCCAGTAATTAACCAACTAGCCATCCTACACGAATGTGATACATATATTTTCAAGTGGTCACATCATGGTGGACGGTGGCTGTTTTTGTTCTGCGGTATCAGCTATATCGATCACCTGTTGACTGTTGTTATAGCTGCTGGGCTGATGGTGCTGCTGCGGTGAGGCAGACTGCCATGAAGATGATACAGCTTGGATTCTCAAATCAGGTGAAGCCATGTTCATGTAACTGCTGCCATTCGTGTTCTGTTGCATCCATGATTGTTTAGCATTCTTGTACTAAAACCATAAAAATTTAGTAAAATTGGCTACAGGACACGGATGTTTTATGGTGTTTGCTTTAGTACACCGGTTTTTTGCCTTTGCTAAAGCACCTTAATCTTTAACTATTTGCTGAAACACAATCCGGCCACTAAAATAATATATTCGAATAAGAGAGGAGAGAGAAGGTGGGTACAAAGTCTATTCTGCCCTTATCAGTCGGTCTAGTACATCACAGCCGGTTTGGTTCAACCTCAAGTAAACAGTGCTGAGTCGAAAGCATAGTGTGGGGCGTTGTTTCTCTTCCCGAACCGGAACACTGTGCTCTGCGGTCGAACTGATCTGAAGGGATCATGGACACCAGAAAGTCATTTTGAAAATTTTCCTTCTCCGATTCAGTACGTCAAATATATTATTTTAATGGCTAAAGTGTGTTTCAGTAAATAGCCATAGAAGTTTAGTGTGTTTAAGCAAAGGCATAAAAAGCTGGTGTGGTGAAGCGAATGCCATAAAATATTAGTTTTCTGTAGCTAATTTTGGCTACAAAGCTTTATTTATGTTTGACATGATTTCATTCATTTCTGTTCTTGGAGGTTTGGTTAGGCAGTCGGTGAGTTCACGTGGAAATTCAGTAACTGTGCGCTGAACAGGGAACTTGCTCGATTTCTCACTCGGTGCAGTGCAGGCCAGGTTTTACACCCCATCTTTAAACCTGTATTTTATCAGTACCGTGACCCATCTAACACATATCAACAAATTTAATAAGCAACATATCTTGTGCACACAGGGCTCCCGTGTACACACCGTACACACCAACTAATAAAAATCATGAAAAATTCTGAAAAAAAATTGTAGATGTACTTTGTAGATTACTCTACCTATGTATGAAGTTTCAAGATCAATTTCATTATATATCGAGAGTTAAAAAAAAGAGAGAAAATTCTGATGAGTTTAACTCCTGCGCAAGCTTCCTATGAAAAATTTCATAAATTTCAGAGTTGAGTTACTATTTTTAGAAAATCTAGTACTACATACTTTATTAAAACTAAAACACTAAAAGAATTAAAAAAAACTAGAGCTGCAACTATTCTAGAAATTTTACACAGACATCAATACCACCTCTGGACCACCTAAAAAATATTCATAAAATTTGGAACTAGTTGGGTAGCTCTAGAAAATTCTAAGAACTCCTGGCGGTAATTAAAAGCTTAATTGAATTGAATTGAATTGAATTTCCAAAAATAGAAACTGGCTGGCTTGGAGCCGTCTCCTCTAGCAGAAAGACGTAATCTGGTCAAAGCCGTAGTCCTTTCGTGGCACTTCGCTTCCCTTCTCTATCTGGCATACCGGGCCCACTGCGCCAACCCTTCCCACGCCGCCCCGTCTGCCTCGCCGCCTGCGCAGAGCTCTGCCGAGCCATCACTTCCCCTCTGACATCGCCAATGCCCCCGGCTCCTCGCGTGCACGGCGATCCCACCGGAAAATCCTGAAGCCGCCACTCCCGCCGTCGTCCTTTTCTCCCTAGCCGCAGCACCCCGCTCCGGGCCTGAGAAATGCCTCGCCATGCGCCTATAAAGGAGGCTTTGCTGGCTCGTCTTCCACCCCACGCTATTCCTGCCCTTCCTCCTCCTGGAAGCTTGCGCAGTTGCCCCTCTAAGGAGCGCCATTGCTGCCGTGAATCAAGAGCTCGGGTAGAGCTCAATTCTTTCCTCTGGTAAGCCGTTCCCCAATTCCTCCGATTTAAAGCTTTTCCAGGGTTCCCTGATTGTGATCCCCACCTCCTTTGCAGCTCAATTCATTGAGAACTCCGCCGCCACGACCACCTTCTTCCACAGCCACGGCCGCCGCCGCCACGCTGCTCCGGTGAGCCCCTAACGCTGTTAACCCCCAGAACAAGACCCTGACACATGTCAGTGCAAAGATCAATTCCACTAGAAAACGCATGTTTATCAATTTTTTTCATAATACATGGTCAACAAACCAACGGAGTTTTTATTTGCCCTATTGGGTTCGGTTCGTATTATAATTTCGGTTAATTTGGTACACAAAACTTGGAAACCGAATTGTGTAATTCGGTCTAGAAAATTTTCCAAAACCGACCATTTAACCGATTAATCACCCTTGGTGCCATGCGTGGAGCTCTTCAAATACAGACGGTCACATCCTTCGCTTGAAGCAGTGTATGTGCTCCATTCTTATTATGTCATTCGAGGAAACACGAGTATAATTGGAAACCATTACTTATACACACTGGATATACTTGAGAGAAAGACAAATGCATGCATCATGGATGATCGAGAAGTCTCCAACACATCTTGCAGAAACCTTCGACTTGTGCGTGCAGGATGAATTGAACCACAAGCGAACGACTGCCTTACAAATTGCAAGTCATCTTAGTATCACCTGCAAAAAGCATATAAGAAAATGACTTCTAGTTATTGAATTGCTTGTCTTACGGAGAACAATAGTAAATTTGACCATTGGTTTCTCAAGGGTAATAAAGGCTTCTTCTTTTCTTTTAGTTCATTCTTATAAAAATTTTGGTTTAACCTAAATTAAACTCAACACCGAATTTTCAAGCCTATTTTTTACTTAAAGGAAAATGCAAATTGCTGAAAGTAATGCATGAGAAATTGTGGCTGACGGCTTGGCGAGTGGAATCATGGCAGGATTAGGGGAATTATGGCATGACTAGGGAAGGGATTAGCATATTATGAGGTTTATGTTTTGTTCTAAATCATTTAAACATCATAGCCGCCGCTCAGCAAGTCTCATAACAACATGCGCTCTTGATTAACGACACCGGTGCTGAAGCAGCTCGCCGCCGTGCCCTCGGCATTGACCGGAGCCTCGATCGTTGCCGCTCCTCAACTATACGTACTGATGTACAAATAATGAATGATCAATGTATTAAATGACGAAGGAACGATTGACTTGACCCATCTCTAGATCATAGTGTTCGTTCACAATTGAGACAAGTTCCTCGATCTTTGGATTGGAACGAGGAGTCTATGCATGGCTGGTGGCTAGGGCTTCCGTAATGTTTTTCCCTTCTAGAAATATCTTTAGTAATGTGTAGTTACAATCTTACCTCTAAATTATTTTAATACATTATACTTGGAGGCGTAGTACATCAAAATCTTAACTAATCTAATCCGTTGGATCCAAAAGAATGAACTGTCCGTGTGTGTTAATTGATGTGTAAAGTAAAAGAGCTCTTCTTTTAAGTTTGAGAAAAAAACAAATAGAACACAAGCAATTATTTCTTTGTATTTCAAATATTTGCATGATACGCTAAGTTCCGAACGCAAATACTAGTCAAATCAAAAAAGAGCAGGGGAGGGGGACATAGTTACCAACCTTGCATCCTTTGCCCTGTAGCACTTTACAAGTACTGTCGTCTCCAGAAATCTGGGCCATAGCCACCAGATAAAGCTCCTTGAGGGATGGAAGGTGCAGCAACCCCTCATGAAGCTTACTTATCCTCTTGCATGCACGAAGTGTTATATGGGAGAGCCTTGGCATTGCCCCAACTTCTATCCTCCACTCCTCAGTGGAAAATCTATCAAGTATCAACTCTTGCAGCCGAGGGAACCCTTGGGCATAGCAGGACAAGGTCCGGCCTTCATACCCTTCCAATCGCAGCACCACAAGATAGGGAAGCTTCTCTAGGACTGGCATCGGGTCTTGTTTAATGACATCAGCATATAGGATGAGCTGCCGTAGATTTTGTGGGAAGAGTTGGCTCTCCGGGAGCCTATCGATCACATCAAATTTAAAGAGGTAAATGTCAACCAGGTGAGGCATGTTTGCAAATATTTTAATGATGTCAATAGGGAGGGTTGTTAGTCGAGTCATGTGGCCCAAAAATGTCACCATATCACTGCAGAAATAGTCACTGTGTGGAATATGTAGATATAAGGTTTGGAGCTCCTTTTGTTGGACACTCCTTGGTGCGGAAAATCCGCTATCAAGGTAAACATGCCTTAGAGCAGGGATATCCCATAGAGAGTTTGGGACGATTGAATCAAATACGGTGTCCCTTATATCTATAGTTTGCAAGTAAAGAAGGTGTCCAATGAAAGAAGGGAGAGTGACCTGTTCACAACCTCTCAACTTGAGACATCTTAGGTGAATGCACTCACCAATTACCTTAGAGAAATTCTTTAGGACTGAGCGTTCTAAGTGAAGAACTCTCAAGAATCTTAGCTTAGGCAGGGAGAATGATGAAAGTTCAAAGCCAACCACAGTTCGGAGATTTGGTGTTGCCCGAAAAATCTTATCGTCGCAGGAGCTTTGAAATGAATAACGATAGGATATCATGGTATCATATGATGATGCACCAACTTGGCCTGCATCTTTTTTTAGTGTATCCATATGTTAGCAAAAATGAAACAAAAATGAACTATGTACAAAGAGAGGAGGGAGACTGACCTACAGTTTTGTCGATGATATTAAAAAAACCATCTTGTCTTGCTTCTTCTATGCACCAGTCACGTAAAATATCATGAATCCTTATACGTTCAATCCGTCCTTGTACCATGCTTCTGGAAACAACTTGTACCAAGCTTCTTTGAGCCAACTCAGTAACATACTTACGTGCGGTTTCTTCTGGTCTATGGTTTGTCGTGTGTCGAATGAAGCACTCTGCTGTCCATAATTCGATAAGATCCAATACTGATATATCATAATCCTCAGGGAAAGCAACAAGATAGAGGAAGCAAGATTTTAAATAATGATTTGGCAGGTCGCTGTAACTGCGAGCCAGTATGCGTCGCATCATTTGTCCATCCACTGTTGATGTCCAACTCAAAATCAAATCTGACCATGCTTCTATGTTTAGATTCTTTGACAGATAACCCCCCAGAACTGAAAGTGCAAGTGGTAAGCCATTACATTTCTTTGCAAGCTTTCTCCCTAGTTCTTCAAAGTCATTTAGATTACATACCGTGGACCTTTTATATGATGGTAAAGCTTTGCTACAAAAGAGTTCCCAACTTTTCTCATCATTCAAGAGCTTCAGGTCATGAACATAGGTTGGCATTTGAATATGATGTGCAACATCAGTCTTTCGAGTGGTTAACATTACTCTACTACCATTTTTTACATCAGGAAATACTTTAACCCTTCTATTTATTTGGTTCCATGTATCTATTTCCCACACATCGTCAAGCACGACTAAATATCTTTTTTGCAATAGAAAATCATGGATCTTCTTCCCAACCTCACGCTCCTGCATCTGATCAATTTCTCTCGAGTCATCTCTCGCCCCCATTATTTGTTTCATAATATCCTTCAATAAATCAGTGCCTTTAAACTTTTGAGATACAGTCACCCAAGCAAATGTGTTAAAGTGTTCTTTGATTTTAGCTGAGCTGTAGACTTTTCTTGCGAGTGTAGTTTTTCCTGCCCCACCCAAGGCAACTACAGAGACCACACTAAGCATGTTCTCTTGGTCTACTAACTTCCCCACTATCAGTTTGTACTCATTCTCAAAACCAACGACGACATCATCTTCAATATTTTGATACATGAGATGGTAATCTTGCGGAAATTCATCCCCAACATGACCATTCCCTGCTGAGGTATCACCCAAATCAACAACTTTCAGACGGTTTGCACTGTCACATATCTCACTGATCTTCCTTCTTATACGTTTAATTTGAACACCGACTTTATGAAGGGTAATCAAGTCACTTGGTAAGCGAGCATACCTTGACATGGAACCCATGAAGCCCTTTTTCAGCCTGTTCCTCTTCTCCATGTACTCTGCAACTTCGATGACATTCTCAGCCTCATACGCTGCATCCCTGATCTGGCTGACCCAGGTTGCAGCAGTTGCGTTTCCCGATCTCCACTTGGTGTCGGCATCTTTCAGGAAGGACTGCAACCGCTTCAGCTCATCTTTCAAGAACGCCACTTCAAGGTTGACTCGACATAAAAATGTTGTCTCCTGAACTGCAAGGTTGCTCAAGTTCCCAACCACGGCACGAACAGCAGACTGAGCCATTGTTATGGTCTCCCCCTTTCTCCCTGGCTCTCCTTCGGATGGAAACGTAAGGGGTGCACGTGGGACAGGTGAGACTGATATAATGAAATATTTGTTAGCCTCAGGTGAGACTAATCTTTGGAATGCTTAGTCAAGGACATATCGTAAAAGAATTGATCCCTAATTATTTTTATGATTTTTGGTGGTACTAATGTCGAACAGCTGTATTACAAACGCCATGCACTTATTCAGTCGCTCCCGAACATGTTTTTAATGTTTTTTTTTTGTTTCATTAACTAGTCGGCAACGTATGCATTCGAACAGGCTAACTTCTCTAAAATATTTAGTCTCTTTATCAACAGATAAAATAATTTAATTGTGAAAATAGTAATTAATATAAAGTTTATTTAGAGTATATTAAAGTACAATCTAAATCAAAATATCTAATCATCCTTTAAATTTTTTATTATAGATTTGCATGTTTTTAGATCATACTTGCTGCGGATTTCTTTTTTAGTTTTAGATTTGAATTTGTATAAAAAAATCAATTTCTGTTTCCTTTTAATTATTAGTCCAAATTTTAGTTTTTTAAGGTGGCGAAATATTTGGTGGAAACCACCTATTCTATGAAAACTCTGTGAAACCACCCATAGAAGTTTTGAAAAATTTTCAAAAAATTATCATATGTAGGAGAGGTGAACTTCTACAATCTTGCAAAATTTGAAGATGAAACTCAATCGCATTTGAAAGATATGAAAAAGACAAACAGCAAAATAAATAGTGCTAAACAGTGAAAATTACTATTCATGCTCAATTTGTCTTTTTCATATCTTTCAAATGCGATTGAGTTTCATCTTCAAATTTGGCAGGATTGTAGAAGTTCACCTCCCCTATATATGGTAATTTTTTGAGAATTTTTTAAAACTTCTACAGGTGGTTTTCACGGAGTTTTCATAGAATAGGTGGTTTCCACCAAATATTTCGCCTTTTAAGGTTTCACTTTGTAATGCATATGAAAAATCAAATTGCTAATTTTTATTTTATTTATAATTCCAAATATTAGTTAATATGAATTGTTTTAAAATTTTATTTTATTGTTTCTAATTTTAATTTAATTATTATTCTGGATTTTAGTCATTTATGGATGTTACTTTGGAAGTCGTATGAAATCAAAATATAGCATAATTTTTTTTAGTATGCTACATCGATAACTTTTGACTGCTCAGCGAAGCAAGATTGTATGAAGTCCTGGTAGCCTTTCTTGTGTACATGTAGCAAAGATTTAAGGAATAATCCTGGTACACTTTCATGTAAGTGTCGAAGAAATCGCAAAAAATGCGAAGCATGAACGTTTGCACTTTGACATATTCCTGTGAAGCAAAAAAAAATGAAGCAAAAAATGCGAAGCATGAAGCACTGCGACAGATCATTCCAAACGCTTTCGGCAGCACGACAAGACTAGGAAGCTGCTTCTCAGGACCGGCGTCGAGTATTTGTTTAATGACTTCGATCGGCACTTAGAAAAGGAGCTGTCGTAGATTTTCTTGGAAGAGTTGGCTCTCAGGAGACGTGAGGAGACGAGAGGTAGACTTTTTCTTTCCCAAAAGAGACAGCAGGAGCTGTGAATACGTAACATCTCGAATCAAAAATAGGAAATACGTAACTTTGGAATGCGTAATACAGATCGGTATCGGAACGTTTGCACTTTGACATATTCCTGTGGACGGTTGCGCTGCGACAGATCATTCCAAACGCTTTCAGCAGCACGACAAGACCAGGAAGCTGCTTCTCAGGACCGGCATCGAGTATTTGTTTAATGACTTCGGCACTTAGAAAAGGAGCAGTCAAGATTTTCTTGGAAGAGTTGGCTCTCAGGAGAGGGGAGGAGATGACAGGAAGACTTTTTCTTTCCGAAAGACAGCAAGAGCTGTGAATATGCTAGAAGGAAGCATAAAATTTACAGGGGGCGCATGCGCCAGATTTATGTACAAAACTGAATACAAAAACGTTGTGTCAGGTTTGCGCGTATAGCCATGCTACTAGTTTCTTAAGTCCCATTGCTTCTGCAAAACTCCAATTCGACACCTCATGATTGATTGGTTCAAGAATTGCTCCTTGGGTCAACCATCTATTCTCAAAGACTTTACTATTGCACTCTTTCCACCATTACTAGCATTGCTAATATAATGAGTGTTTTGGCACCTTTCTAAAATTCCGGGAGGGAGTTTACCCGGTCTAGGCTCCACTGCTCCAGATGTGTAGTTGTGGTTCTCGTCGGTCCGATGGTAGTGCTAGCAGGCAGACCTAGTAGACAATAGACAACCACAGTCATCGAACTTGAGGGCAACCAACGAAGAGGTGACGTATAGTCTCAAGATGTCGACAACACATTTGACAGGAATATTGATTTGGTCCCTCTCTAAGTTGTAGACGTTGTGCTGTCCAAATCCAGTTGTGCAAGGCGAGCCAGAAGAAGAATTTGTGTCACAACGGTGCCTATGTTAATCGAGTCATGATGTGGAAGGTCTTGGGGCGATGATATTAAGAAAATAATATTGTCTTGAAATATCATGAATCCTGATTTGTTCAATCCATCCATGTGCCTTGCTTCTGGCAACAACATGGACCAAACTTCTTTGAGCCACCTCAGTAACAATCTTACCTGCTGTTTCTTCTGGTTTTTGCTTTGCCGGATATGTGGAATCTAGCATTCGGCTATCCATAATTCGATAAGATCTTGTACTGATATATCATAATCCTCAGGAAAAAGAAGCAAGATAGAGGAAACAAGATTTTAAATAATGATTTGGCAGGTCATTGCAACTACGAGCTAATAATGCAGTTGCTCCAGCATGAGCGGATCATATCACACGGTGATCTTCTCGCACAAGTAATGCTGAGTTTTGGAATATGTTCCATTTGGAGAAGTCATGTCACGAGTCGTAAGTCGTCGCTCGTCTTTAATAAAGTCAGGTGGGGTCCATCTCAAAAAGTACCGATTAGGGCAAACTCACCATCATACTTAGGGCATGTATAATGCTATAGGCAGTTACTGTCTATAACAAATTGCCATGTCACCTATAGACAACCTTATATAATGATACAGACAATCATTTTTTTATTCCTGTGCTACAATCAATTCATCTCTACACACAACTAGCTTGGTTCCCTGCATACTCTGATCATTGCAAATGTATAGACAATTCTTTCTCTTTCATCCACATCAACAAACACTACTACTGCATCGCCTCATCGCGATTTTCATCATCGCCGAGTAGGTATGAGCGGCAAGGGTAATATTATCACCGCCGGTTGAATGTAGAACCGACAAGTGATAATATTACCACTGCCGGTTCTAACTTCAATCGGCAGTGATAAGAATAGTATAAATTTCCTGCAGGAATGGAGGCAATATCATTGCCGGTTTAATAGAGAACCGGCAGTGATAAGAAGATATCACTGCCGGTTTATATGTAAAACCGGTAGTAATTTATCATTGCCGGTTCGTCTATAAACCGGCAGTGATAAGACCATTTTCACTGCCGGTTTTACTATAGAACTGGCAGTGATATTACTGTTCCCCATTATTAGTTCGATACAGAACATAAGAAACATTGTAATTTATCTCGCACAGAATATATGAAAGCATAATTAGTTAAAAAAAACAGAACATATGAAAGCAAATTTGTAATTTGCGGGATATGTATTAATTAAAATACAGAACATTTACAAAACAAAATTAGGTATATCGTCTATTATTACAAATTTAGTCCTAATTATAATAAGCCAATGGCGCGAAGCCCTATATCCAAGAGTCTTCGTCGTCCTCCTCCTCCTCGTCGCCGGAGCTGCCGCTTGATGACTGATCGGAGTTGCGGCGGTGCTCGTCCTCCTTCTCCTCCGAATCCGATTCGGTGGCGGAGTTGGTCTTGCCTCAACGCCGCAGTTCCTCGCCGCCGTCGCTGTCGTCGTCGTCCTCCTCCTCCTCCTTCTCCTCCTCCTTCTTCTCCTCCTTCTCTAGCGAAGGAGCGGGGCTTTGCCCAACACGTGCTCGCTTCTTGGAGGGTGCCATTTTTGCAACAATAGTGGATTGTGTGGGGGTGCCATTCTTGCAACAATAGTGGCATTATATAGAGGCAGAATGGGAAGGGCAACAGTTGGCAGAGGAATGTGAAGCGCAACGGTTGGCGCGGCAGAGGAACGGGCAAGCGCGCGGCAGAGGAACGGGCAGGCGCGACGGTTGGGTTGGCGCGGCAGTTTGAAGGGTGGGACGTATCACTGCCGGTTTATATTACCAACCGGTAGTGATAACTGACTATCACTGCCGGTTAATACCTATAACCGGTAGTGATATATTACTGCCGGTTTAATTTACAACCGGCAGTGATATTTAAAGTTTACTGCCGGTTCGTATATTCAACCGGCAGTGATATGTATTTTCCCGCAACCCAATTTTCCCACGTAGTATGACCTTATCATCGCTTGCTTCAGCGAGACGGCAGTGATAAGCTATTTTCCCGCGTACTATGACCTTATCACTGCCGGTTCTTCGCAGAGCCGGCAGTGATAAGCTATTTATATAGCAATCCACCTGACCGACGCCTTTACCCGGCCGAGCAGAAGAGAGGAACTCTTTGCTCGGTTGTATTTTTCTTGGAGAGGTGCTGCCGAAATTTTGTGTTAGTATTTTGTTCATATTTTTCATCGAATCGACATCTTCTCCAACCGAGCAGAACAAAGAGAAGCTCTATTATCTTGGCGAGTTGCTGCTGAAAAATTGTATTAAATTTTTTCGAGGTTACTACCTTGATATATGTTATATTTGTCGTAAAATTTTACTTTACAGAGTGCTATAGATGTTGATAATTGCTGATTGTACGGTGTGAACAATTTATGTCGGTAGTGCTAAAATTAAGATCTAGCTAAATTATTGAATAAATTATAATTCATATTGTAGTGGATGTTTAAGTAATAAAAATTGCTAGATGGACAATTATGCATAATTGTAATTAATTTAATTAATGAAAATTTGTTATATGGATTTTTAATAGTAAAGATTGCTAGATGATCAATTATAAATAGTGAGAATTGCTAGTTGAATATTTAAATAATGGAAAATGGTAGATGGATTTTGCAATAATGAAAGTTGGAACATAAATAATTATTTAGAAATATATCCTTATATTGAATTATATGCTTGTTTGTTGTAGATTAATTTAATTTAATAGCTAGCGCTACATAACAAAATGAAATGAAGAAATCTTCTAAATAATTAAAAAATGCTAGATGGATATTTAAATAGTGAAAAAGGTTTGATGTATTATATAGGCAAAATTGCTAGATGTATTTGTAAAACTAATCATTTACAATTATATTGTTATTTGCAGAAATTCATATCCATTTTAGTGATGTAGTGGATGTTTAAGTAATAAAATTGCTAGATGGACAATTATGCATAATTGTAATTAATTTAATTAATGAAAATTTGTTATATGGATTTTTAATAGTAAAGATTGCTAGATGATCAATTATAAATAGTGAGAATTGCTAGTTGAATATTTAAATAATGGAAAATGGTAGATGGATTTTGCAATAATGAAAGTTGGAACATAAATAATTATTTAGAAATATATCCTTATATTGAATTATATGCTTGTTTGTTGTAGACAAATTACAATTATATTGTTATTTGCGTTATATGCTTATAATGTGTTTATCGTTTTAATTAATTAGCAATGCATGACTACTGTAAAGAATAAATTATTTTGATATCGTTTGTTCATATACTGAAATGTAGTTTGATATAATTAACTGTAGATGGACCGAAGGTGGATGTATGACACGGACCGTAGCGGTCCAGAGTTCTTTAATGGTGTGACTTGTTTTTTGAATGCGGCTGCGGCACATAAGTTGAGAAACCTGGCGGACTATATGTGTTGTCCATGCGTTGATTGCAAAAATGAGAAGATGTTTTGTAACATAGAGTCGATACGTGCACACTTGCTTCGAAGGGGTTTCAAGGCTAGCTATATCTGTTGGACTGAGCACGGTGAAGATGATATTGTACATGAAGGGCAACACATTGATGAAGATGATATTGTACATGAAGGGTAACACATTGATGAAGATGATGGAGACAACGATATGACGGCGGTGGAAGATGCGTTCGTTGATATCCACGAAGATGATCTAGATCAAATGCTGCGTGATGGGGAGGGGGACTTCACGAGTGAAAGGGAGTTTCAAAAGTTCCAGCGTATGGTAGAGGATTCTACAACGCCATTGTACCCGGGCTGCAAGGAGGAGCACAGAAAGCTGCATACCGTGCTTTCACTACTGCAGTTGAAGGCAAGCAATGGTTGGTCCGATAAGAGCTTTACTGAGCTGTTATGTCTCTTGGGGGACTTGCTTCCAGAGGGTAACGTGTTGCCTTCAACTACGCATCGTGCCAAGCAGTTGTCCGCCTGTTGGGACTGGAAGTACAAAGAATACACGCATGTCCAAACGATTGCATATTGTATCGCAATGAGTTTGCAGACATGGATGCCTGTATTGTTTGCAAAGCAAAGCGGTATAAGGGCAACGACGACAATATCGAGAATGAAGATGTCGGGGTGAGGCGTAAGAAGAAGAGGTGTCCCCGTAAGGTGGTGTGGTATTTCCCTATAATCCCCCGCCTAAAGTGATTGTTTGCGAACAAAAGGCATGCCCAATTGCTACGATGGCACGCCGAAGAGCGTAAGAAGGATGGAATGCTCAGACACCCTGCTGATTCTGTGCAATGGAGGAACATCGACAGAAAATATAAGAAGCACTTTGCATATGATGTGAGGAATATAAGGTTTGGGTTGAGTACAGATGGGATGAATCCTTTTGGCAACATGAGTAGTCGTCACAGCACTTGGCCGGTGACTTTATGTATCTACAACCTTCCTCCTTGGCTTTGCATGAAACGAAAGTACATTATGATGCCATTATTTATCCAAGGGCCCAGGCAACCTGGCAATGATATCGATGTGTACCTCAAACCATTGGTTGAAGATCTTCTAATATTGTGGAACGATGGTGTACAGGTATGGAATGAGTATAAAAGAGAAAACTTTATCCTACGGGCATTATTGTTCGTAACCATTAATGATTATCCTGCTCTTGGCAACCTGTCGGGCCGACGACAAAAGGCTTCAATGGATGCGCCCAATTCGGATGATACAACTAGCCGTGGGTCAAGAACGCCAAAAATGGCTTACATGCGGCATCGTAGGTTCCTTTGCAAGGATCACCCATACCGCAATAATAAGAGAGCTTTTGACGGGACAAAGGAGACTGCCTTAGCTCCGAAGAATCACACTGGGAAACAAATATTTGCCGCTGTAAAGGATCTTACAATTATTCATGGAAAGGGAGCCAGAGTACATCTATTCCGACTTCCGGGATAAGGCTCCTTTGTGGAAAAAGAAATCGATTTTGGATCCTACCTTATTGGCAAGACTGAAATTCGACACGCAATCGACGTCATGCACATAGAGAAGAACGTGTGTGATAGCTTGCTTGGTATCTTCTCGACATACCGCAAAACGAAGATACACTTCAAGCAAGGATGGACCTCAAGATATGAAACTAAGGAAGGAGCGCATCACGAAGAAATGGATACAGAGCAAAAAGTACCTTCCGCATGACTGCTACACTTTGAGCAAGAAAGAGAAAATTAGCGTTTGCGAATGCTTGCACGGAATCAAAGTTCCGTCTGGTTACTCGCTAACATAAAGAGACTAGTCTCAATGAAAGACTTAAAGTTAATTGGTATGAAGTCTCACGATTGCCACGTGATGATGACACGAGATGCTTCCAATTGCAATTAGGGGGTTCTCGCTAGAGAAAGTCCGAGACCCAATTATCAAGTTGTGTTCATTCTTCAACGCGATTTCACGTAAGGATAAAAAGAGCGCAAGATACGACATAAATGGTTTTACATTTTATACAAGAGCGCAAGATAAAAGAGCACCAATCAAAATAGCGGTATTCAGTATAGATGCCTATGACAACAATGGAAATAGGCAAACCTACTACTGATTCATAGAAGAGATTTGGGAGCTTGACTATGGACCTTTGAAGGTCCCTCTCTTCGGTGCCAATGGGTCGATTTTCCTGGCGTGAATATCGACAAGTACGGCATCACTCATCAGGACCTCAAACTCGTTGGATACAGAGAAGAACCATTCAGATTTGCTAATTACATTACACAAATCTTTTTGTAACCGACCGACTAACAAGGAGCGCCACGTGGTTATTCAAGGAAAAAGAAGGATTGTCGGAGTTGAGAATGTTGTCGACGAGGAAGAGTACAACCAATTCGATGAGCTTCCCCCTTTTAGAGAGGACGTTGACCTAAGTACCATGGAAGAGAGTGACGAAGCTACGTACATACGCCGCGATCATAACGAAGGTCGAATCGTAGCTTAGTTGTAGTAATGAAATGTATGCTTTCTTTTGTATGAACGACATGTTTATTTTCTCATATGTAACAATTAATGTAATATATGCAATAATGGAAATTGAGGTTATGCTTTCTTTTGATCAAATTGAAAGTTTCACTTAATTGGTCGGAGATTAGCATATCACTGCATTTGGATTTTTGTGATTTTGACTGCACTTGAATTTGTTTGAATTTGACAGCATTTGTTGTTCAATTTGCAAGCATTATTTGATTTTTGAAATATTAAAACAATTAAAATAGTTAGCAATATGATTTTCATAATTTTAGAACCTAATAAAAATTTGGGGAAATATTTAAATAAAATATTAGATGTCCTATAATATGCCTCCAAAAATTTTAAGAGAATTTGGATCAAATTTAATAGAATTTGGTCAGAGAGCCTATCACTGTCGGTTGTACATATGGGCCGGTAGTACTATTCCGCTATCACTGCCGGTTGTACATATTGACTGACAGTAATATTCCACTATCAATGTCGGTTGTACAATGGACCGACAGTAATATTTCCACTATCACTGTCGGTTGTACAATGGACCGACAGTAATATTCCATTATCACTGCCCGTTGTAATTATTGATCAAGCACTAATATACTATCGCTGCGGTGGTTTTATTGAACCGGCAAGTGATAGTCCACCCTATAAATATACTTTTACCGCTCTCCTTTTAGTTACCCTAACCCTAGCCGCGCCCTCCTCTCACTTTTTTTGCGCACTGTCGCCTCGGAGCTCCCCGCCGCCACCACGCCTCGGACCACCGCGCCGGCTTCGCATCGAGCTCCCGCGCCACCTCGACTTCGTCAGCCGTCGCCTCGCTCGCCTCGGACCGCAGCGTCGCCTCGACTCAGGCCGGCCCCCGTCGCCTCCCCACCGTCACCTTCACCTCCACGCTGTCTCCCCAACGTCGCGTCGACCTCCCCACCGTCTCCCCGCCGTCGCTTTGGTCCTGCTCTTGCGATGTGTGAATGTGCATGTGCAGATGTGAATGTGCAGATGTGAATGTGAATGTGAATGTGATTGTGAATGTGAATGTTTCAGATGTGCATGTGCAGATTTGAATGTGCAGATGCTAAGGGGCCAGTCAATTCGTTTGGCTTGGGGACCTAGCATGTGGGTATAGTGTTCAGTGAGGATTTAGGACTGAAATAGACAATTTGTGACAACTAATTTGTGACAATCTATTCTTTTTGATTTGCTAATGCTTGCTGTGATATCTTGTTAGTTTAAACTCTGATTGGTAGTTGAGCAACATATTATGTTCCATTGTGATGAAATATGTTTCCAACTAATTACTCTTCTATTTTGACTTCCACTAGATTGTTTTTTTACTGCACGTTCCACCAGAATGTTTGTCCACTAGAATGTTTTTTTACTGCATTCTCTCTTGTATTCACATTCGGCATTCTCTCTTGTATCCACTTATTTGTCTAATTAGTGTTCAATACCTGTTGTCACTTTACTTCTGTTAGTAGCACTTCTTTGTCTATATTTTGTTTAGTTCAGTTGATAATGTTGTTTGACACGGATCTAAATGTTCGATTGCTATGTCAACTAGTTGATCAAAACACTATCTGTTGATGAGTATTAGGCATTGAACTAGTAGACTTTACTCTATTTTCCTTAGTCTGATCAGTACTACATATCTGAATGTATGCTCACTATCAGTGTTACTTCATTGTCTTTATATTGCTCTGTTCAGTTAATTAGTTGGCTACCGATCTGAATAATAATTGCTTGGTGAAATAGCTAGCTAACTAATCCGAACTTCATTTCATGATTCGCTTAGCAAATATTTAATCTACTGATCTGAATGTATGCTGAACTGAATATAATCTGTTAACAGCGAGCTTGATTATCATTTTTTTTAATGTGTATGTTAAGGTGGTAAGGGTTCGAAACTAAGGTAAGGTTGTCACAAATTAGTCTATTACTCGTCCCTTATGGCGAGGAGGGCCTTTGGGCAACCCGACATCTGAGAACACTCAAAATAAACAAGTTGAGCTTTATGCTAGTTGCCTTGTTCATTTTTCTGCCCTTGTGCTGTTTTGATCATTTTGCTCTATAGTTATTTATATTGTAGCCAAAAGTAAACTTCAATTTGGTGCTTTGTACATGTTCTTGAAAGATGTATACATGTGTTGTAAATATTTGTTTTGTGCCACTAATTGTAATAGTAAGTAGACGTAATAGTTGTAGTTCATTTAGTTAATACTCCGTGCACGGGACTTTTGGGTGACAGTGAGCATACACTTAAGTGGAGTATGGGTGTCACCTCTAAGTCCAACGCACTCAGTGAGGAATCGATTCATATTTACGGGTGCCCACGAGAGGT